>CALYMW010000509.1:0-118813 GCA_944588485.1 Phosphuga atrata
GTAAAGTAAGTAATGTAAGTTTGCAAGTAATGAGCAGAGATCGATTTCGACGAATTTGGTACTCTGGATGGATATTTATGGATGGATATTCATATGGATATATTTGAATATATCTGAATGGAATTATATTATATGGATATTATATGGATATATCTGAATGGAATTTTTCAAATAATGATGACAGAGATGATGAAGATCGCCTTAAAAAAATCGCCCTATTATTTCTTATTTTTTACCAAAATTTCAAGAAGTTTACAAGCCCCAGACAGAATTATCGCTTGATAAAAGCGTCATGCCATGGAGGGATCGTCTATCCTTCAAAGTTTATACTGTTTTAAAAAATATCAATTACGGAATACTAATAAGAATGGATTGTGACGCTAACACCGGCTACATTTTTAATTTTCGTATTTACTGTGGAGATGGAAGCCGATTACAAGAAACAATTTTAAATCTTCTGCAGCGATATTTTAACTTATGGCATCACATATACATGCATGAATATAATACTGTTGACACAACAACATAGATTCAGGACTTGTGGCACTATTCGCATTAACAGAGGCCTTCCAATTGGTTTGAAAAATGCGCAACTAAAAGAGGGGGAATCTGTTGTTTCGTTGTATGTTGTGTTTGGTTGTCGTCAAAACGTTTTATTGCAATGTTAGCAATCAAAAAGACCCTTCAGTAATATATACATTCAGCCGATATTGTAAACAGTGATAATATTGATTGGCTGCCAAAAGACAAAAAATGAATGCGTTGTTGATTACAACAAATTTATGAATGGTGTTGATCGCGCTGATCTATCATATTACTCGATAGTACGTCCTACCAAGAAATGGATAAAAGGGGTAAAGGGAAAATGTTATCTTTTTATAACTGTCCGCTATTTAATGGGTTTAGAGTTTTTAAAATATTAAATCCTAATTCTAAAAAGAAGTACACATTTTTTACATGATATAGCAAAAGAATGGATAAGCGAACCCACTCCAAAAAATGCAGATGATCCTGTACCAAGTAAATTAGCAGAAGAAATGATCCTCCAGGAAGATTGTGAAATGATGCAAAAAACACAAATTGGGAAAAAAAATTGCAGATGGCATAAAAATAAAACCGCAAAGACAGTGTCGTGTTGGTGATGCGTATAAGAAAAAAGTTTATCCTGCTATGTATGCCAATTTGGCGAAGTACCTGTTTATAAGGGAGATTGTTTTTTTAAAAAACCACACTTTAGAAAAATATTAGAGGGTGGTTTTATTACGTAAGTTTTGAGACGACAAGACATTTTATTGGTTTATAATATTTTTGCTCTTCTGTCAACAACTTGACGTACTCGCGCATCCATCATCACACATCCACCCGGCACATCCACCATCACACATCCACCCGGCGCATCCTCCATTAGAATCGACGATCTTGACTCAACCTCCTAAAAATTTGCCAAGAAAATTCCGAAAATGTAGCTACTTTTATCTTCACAAACTTAGCTTCACAAGAATTTGTATTGTCACTTAGGAAGGACCTAATTCTTCCCTATTTTACCCCCTTGAGGAATGATTTTTGAGAGCAAAAAACTCTGAAATACGTATTTTTTTATTTCTTACCAAAAACCTAGATATAAAATTTCAGACCCTAAATTGAGATATGATAGGTTCCCCATAAAAACTTTCACCCCTTATTTCATCCCTTTTAGGTTTTTTTTAGAAAAAAGGTATCCTATGTCCTTTCTCAAGATGCAATTCAAATATTCAACTTTTGATAAAACAAGGCCTCGAAAATTACACCCGCTACGCAACATATTTGCATATCTTAGGATACCCGCTCAAAATCTGAATTCTTCTTTGTTCTTTAAGCGCTTATCCTCTGGGGCTTATCACATATTAATGATATATGTATTGGCTATCATGTATTAAGTCAATTACATATTTTAAAACTTAAGTTTATGTAATCTAGTAGTTTAAATACTCGAAAATTTGTATATTACCTCAAAAATATCTAAATATTCTTAGGGATACTTGGAAGAATATTCCTGTTAGTCTCCCCTACATTTTATAAAAACCAAGATTGTCTTACAATATTATTAAACCCAAGTCAAAAGGACTCTGTGGTCGATATCCTTTTTATATTTAATATGTTACAGTAAATATTCACTACTATTGTTAAACCCAAATGAGTAATCATCTATTTTATTGATGATTTAGTAGTCACACTGCAGCAATCTCAAGAGACGATCTACTTTAGAAGTGCTTTAGACGGTTTCCTAACGTTAGCTCCACAGTCTTTTCCGTGCGATGTTACACTAGAGAATCCATTTTTCATAGCTTGTTAGCATAATTTACAAAAATAGAATGTTTTCCTCGCGTTTCAAAGGTGAATCTCACATGGTACTGAGTTTACTAACCAGAAGAATGCATTGAGTTATTGTAGTACCCAAACATTGAGTTTACTCAAGTATACAAGCGCCTATCCAAGCATGTTTACCCAAGAACTTCTTTGCCGCTCAGAAACGTACGTAATCGGATAATACAGTGCCCAACCAAATATTTATAAAACAAATATTTTACACTTTAAAAACAATTCTATCAAAATTAGTACGTTTTATTGAAATTTTAATTGGCAACTATACCACAATTGACTGTTAATCAATCTACGCCCTTCTAATATTTGAAGGTCCTATATTAAAGGTTAATGGGTTACCCCACTATAACACGAGATGGAATATAAAAATGTTAATCTATTGTTATATTAACAAAACATTTTTTACGTGTTATTTTTAATTACAACATGAAATTGATGTTTTAGAATGCTTTTAATAGATTGTATTATTCAACCGCTTAATTGCATTTTGATTCACTATAATTACTATATAGGTTAATCACGTACGATCCAATCATATTAGACGTAAGACGGTTACATCACTGAAAAATAATTTATATTTAACTGTTTCCAGCTTATTTCTCTAATAACAACATTAGTGTTCTTCTAATTAGTAAAGTAAGTTGACGTGTATATAATATATCGGCGAAACGGGTTACTAACAACCCGTTGCGTAAGATACGAACGTAATTACGCAATGTTCTGTATTGTGTGAGATGACGTCTATTCTATGATTTGTGCGTATTGGTGTAAACAAGAACAATGGTTTCTTGTTTGCAGTAGGTATTATTAAGAGTATTATTATATGACTTCTTTTAATAACGATAATGAGCAAGTCCTTTTTGCTTACACACGAAAGGGTTAAAAATATGTTTTTAACGTAACATGTGCTAAAAGCAAAGAATCTTTAATATTAAAATGTTTGATGTAATTCTTCTATTTTTACCGGACTAGGGTGAAGGCAAGAGAGGGCAATATTTTTTTCGTGTATTTATAACAACCACTCTAGAACCCAAACGGCTTTTCCGAATAATTAATGTATTGTAATCGTCTTGGCACTGCAGATAACATAGAGCATAGTTGATGTAAAGAAATGACCACTATAGTGGACACTAGTCGTGGAATAACTCTTAACAAAAATACTATTATAGCAGAGGAACTATATTTTTCTCGTTCAACCCATTAATGTGTATTTATTTTTTTATAATGTCGACTACGACAAGGTTTGGCAGGTTCCGTTTATATTATATACTATATGGACGTACTTATATACGTATATATATATATATATATATATATATATATATATATATATATATATATATACGTTTAACAATTACAACTATGAAATAATGAAATAATTTCTCGATCAATAACATCAATTTGACATTCTCAAGGCCTCACATAGTGTTGATTAGTTGATAGGTAATTACTGTTCATAGCTGCAAATTACAATTTCGTGTCTAATTACATTGCTATTATTAATAACATTGCACACTACTAATTATTGTTTAATTAATTTTTAATTAAAAGTTAAGACAATTAATTTGCAAACTATCCATCCGTCTAAATCATATTATTTTGAAAAAAATGTAGACATTAAATACATGTGTATAGCAGGAAATTTCCACACAGATAACATTGTAGTTGTCACACTTGTCACACTTTGTAATGTGTTTATTGCTTTTACCGTTTAATATTAAGTAATAGCATTAGCTACTTTGTGATAAGAATAAGTTTGATGGGGCTGTCTTATTGCTATCTGTGTTTAACTTTGTCATTTGTATTCATTTTAGTTGACATAATTAATTGTGTGTAAAGTTAGAGTTTCTCCAGTTTTCACAATAAAGGTACATTCTATTATTTTAGATTGTTTAGCTTTCAATCTCTAAAAGGCATTTTAATGAGGAATTATTATTACCTCACTGAAAGGTTATGTAATATATTTGAAATAATATTTGGAAATAGTATTTGAATTAAGTGTCGGAATTGACTGTAAGGATTTTGTCTTAGATGTTGAAGTCCCCCTCTTAGTAATAAATTAGGGTTAGATTGGGTCGGAGAATAATTAGAAATTCATCAAATTTCCTTATTAAAATTTCCATATATTTACATCTGACATCAGTCGACGACTTGGTGATAATAATAAAAACCATTATTTAATTTCCCAAATGTTCAGATTTAATTAAGACCGCGGGTCGCGTAATAAATTCCAGCTAACGCGTTTTTATCAACAATTAGCGTGAAAATTACGATTTCGCTTCGATTAATAAATTCGCGCTCGGACGCTGTTTTAATTCAAAGAGGAAAATCATCCGCAAAATTTTTGATAGAGCGCTTTTTCTATTCAATTTTTATAAAAGGTCGAAGTTTATTAAATCTAAATTGAATTTTAGTTTCACATATAATTTAAATAGATTTAGTTTAACATAGAAAAATTTATGAACATAGTTTTATTGAAGATATAACAGCCTGGATTTAACTCAAGTTTTATCCAAGAGATCAAAATGATGAATTTTTAGCTCTGTAGGAAGAATTATTCTAATTATTTCAATAAAATATTAATCTTATGATCGAATTTATTGCCGCTTATACCTACCGCCTACCGAAACATGAAAGTAACTTTTTTTCAAATTTTTATGCTATTTGGTTAACTAGTTTTATCTGTCTAATCTTCTAATCTGTCTAATCTCTGGTATGTCTCTATGCGGTCTTGTCTGTCGGGGTCTTGTCAGTCCCGTCTTGAATGTCCGGTCTTGTCTGTCCGGTCTTGTCTGACTAGCCTTGTCTGTCTCAGTCGATACTACCCTGTAATTTACAGAAGGCGAACTGAAAGCCGCCTGCAATTGAGTTCGTACTGGCAGAGCTCCAGGACCGGACAACCTACCTGCATACAAGGCAATACGGATTCCGAGAAGGTTGCTCTACTTGCCACACGGTAATGGCTATTCTAGACATTGTCGAGAACCTTAAAGCGAGAACAGGACGGAACCGCCAAATATGAGCACTCATTGCGTTAGTCGTGACACGCCTTTAACATTGCTTCCTGGCAGCACTTATTGACTGAAATATCTGGAAGTGGCCTGTCCCCATACTTACAAAAGATGATAAGGAGCTACCTAAACAACCGTACTATCATATACGAAATAGAAAACGACGCAAGAGAATATAGCATCACTAGTGTGGTACCTCATGGATCGGTCCTGGGCCCCACAGTCTGGATGATGATGTACGATGGAGTGCTCAAAATCGAATTTGCAGATGTCCGCGGCAGAAAGCAAATAGTAAATAGACAAGTCTAGTCTTGTGTATCTAGTTTTGTCTTTCTAGTCTTGTATGTCTAGTCTTGCCTGTCTAGTCTTGCCTGTCTATTCTTGCCTGTCTAGTCTTGCCAGTCTAGTCTTGCCTGTCTAGTCTTGTCTGTTTGGTCTTGGCTGGTCTAGTCTCGTATGTCTAGTCTTGTCTGTCTAGTCTTGTCTGTCTAGTCTTGTCTGTCTAGTCTTGTCTGTCTAGTCTTGTCTGTCTAGTCTTGTCTGTCTAGTCTTGTCTGTCTAGTCTTGTCTGTCTAGTCTTGTCTGTCTAGTCTTGTCTGTCTAGTCTTGTCTGTCTAGTCTTGTCTGTCTAGTCTTGTCTGTCTAGTCTTGTCTGTCTAGTCTTGTCTGTCTAGTCTTTTCTGTCTAGTCTTGTCTGTCTAGTCTTGTCTGTCTAGTCTTGTCTGTCTAGTCTTGTCTGTCTAGTCTTGTCTGTCTAGTCTTGTCTGTCTAGTCTTGTCTGTCTAGTCTTGTCTGTCTAGTCTTGTCTGTCTAGTCTTGTCTGTCTAGTCTTGTCTGTCTAGTCTTGTCTGTCTAGTCTTGTCTGTCTAGTCTTGTCTGTCTAGTCTTGTCTGTCTAGTCTTGTCTGTCTAGTCTTGTCTGTCTAGTCTTGTCTGTCTAGTCTTGTCTGTCTAGTCTTGTCTGTCTAGTCTTGTCTGTCTAGTCTTGTCTGTCTAGTCTTGTCTGTCTAGTCTTGTCTGTCTAGTCTTGTCTGTCTAGTCTTGTCTGTCTAGTCTTGTCTGTCTAGTCTTGTCTGTCTAGTCTTGTCTGTCTAGTCTTGTCTGTCTAGTCTTGTCTGTCTAGTCTTGTCTGTCTAGTCTTGTCTGTCTAGTCTTGTCTGTCTAGTCTTGTCTGTCTAGTCTTGTCTGTCTAGTCTTGTCTGTCTAGTCTTGTCTGTCTAGTCTTGTCTGTCTAGTCTTGTCTGTCTAGTCTTGTCTGTCTAGTCTTGTCTGTCTAGTCTTGTCTGTCTAGTCTTGTCTGTCTAGTCTTGTCTGTCTAGTCTTGTCTGTCTAGTCTTGTCTGTCTAGTCTTGTCTGTCTAGTCTTGTCTGTCTAGTCTTGTCTGTCTAGTCTTGTCTGTCTAGTCTTGTCTGTCTAGTCTTGTCTGTCTAGTCTTGTCTGTCTAGTCTTGTCTGTCTAGTCTTGTCTGTCTAGTCTTGTCTGTCTAGTCTTGTCTGTCTAGTCTTGTCTGTCTAGTCTTGTCTGTCTAGTCTTGTCTGTCTAGTCTTGTCTGTCTAGTCTTGTCTGTCTAGTCTTGTCTGTCTAGTCTTGTCTGTCTAGTCTTGTCTGTCTAGTCTTGTCTGTCTAGTCTTGTCTGTCTAGTCTTGTCTGTCTAGTCTTGTCTGTCTAGTCTTGTCTGTCTAGTCTTGTCTGTCTAGTCTTGTCTGTCTAGTCTTGTCTGTCTAGTCTTGTCTGTCTAGTCTTGTCTGTCTAGTCTTGTCTGTCTAGTCTTGTCTGTCTAGTCTTGTCTGTCTAGTATTGTCTCTGTCTAGTCTTGTCTGTCTAGTCTTGTCTGTCTAGTCTTGTCTGTCTAGTCTTGTCTGTCTAGTCTTGTCTGTCTAGTCTTGTCTGTCTAGTCTTGTCTGTCTAGTCTTGTCTGTCTAGTCTTGTCTGTCTAGTCTTGTCTGTCTAGTCTTGTCTGTCTAGTCTTGTCTGTCTAGTCTTGTCTGTCTAGTCTTGTCTGTCTAGTCTTGTCTGTCTAGTCTTGTCTGTCTAGTCTTGTCTGTCTAGTCTTGTCTGTCTAGTCTTGTCTGTCTAGTCTTGTCTGTCTAGTCTTGTCTGTCTAGTCTTGTCTGTCTAGTCTTGTCTGTCTAGTCTTGTCTGTCTAGTCTTGTCTGTCTAGTCTTGTCTGTCTAGTCTTGTCTGTCTAGTCTTGTCTGTCTAGTCTTGTCTGTCTAGTCTTGTCTGTCTAGTCTTGTCTGTCTAGTCTTGTCTGTCTAGTCTTGTCTGTCTAGTCTTGTCTGTCTAGTCTTGTCTGTCTAGTCTTGTCTGTCTAGTCTTGTCTGTCTAGTCTTGTCTGTCTAGTCTTGTCTGTCTAGTCTTGTCTGTCTAGTCTTGTCTGTCTAGTCTTGTCTGTCTAGTCTTGTCTGTCTAGTCTTGTCTGTCTAGTCTTGTCTGTCTAGTCTTGTCTGTCTAGTCTTGTCTGTCTAGTCTTGTCTGTCTAGTCTTGTCTGTCTAGTCTTGTCTGTCTAGTCTTGTCTGTCTAGTCTTGTCTGTCTAGTCTTGTCTGTCTAGTCTTGTCTGTCTAGTCTTGTCTGTCTAGTCTTGTCTGTCTAGTCTTGTCTGTCTAGTCTTGTCTGTCTAGTCTTGTCTGTCTAGTCTTGTCTGTCTAGTCTTGTCTGTCTAGTCTTGTCTGTCTAGTCTTGTCTGTCTAGTCTTGTCTGTCTAGTCTTGTCTGTCTAGTCTTGTCTGTCTAGTCTTGTCTGTCTAGTCTTGTCTGTCTAGTCTTGTCTGTCTAGTCTTGTCTGTCTAGTCTTGTCTGTCTAGTCTTGTCTGTCTAGTCTTGTCTGTCTAGTCTTGTCTGTCTAGTCTTGTCTGTCTAGTCTTGTCTGTCTAGTCTTGTCTGTCTAGTCTTGTCTGTCTAGTCTTGTCTGTCTAGTCTTGTCTGTCTAGTCTTGTCTGTCTAGTCTTGTCTGTCTAGTCTTGTCTGTCTAGTCTTGTCTGTCTAGTCTTGTCTGTCTAGTCTTGTCTGTCTAGTCTTGTCTGTCTAGTCTTGTCTGTCTAGTCTTGTCTGTCTAGTCTTGTCTGTCTAGTCTTGTCTGTCTAGTCTTGTCTGTCTAGTCTTGTCTGTCTAGTCTTGTCTGTCTAGTCTTGTCTGTCTAGTCTTGTCTGTCTAGTCTTGTCTGTCTAGTCTTGTCTGTCTAGTCTTGTCTGTCTAGTCTTGTCTGTCTAGTCTTGTCTGTCTAGTCTTGTCTGTCTAGTCTTGTCTGTCTAGTCTTGTCTGTCTAGTCTTGTCTGTCTAGTCTTGTCTGTCTAGTCTTGTCTGTCTAGTCTTGTCTGTCTAGTCTTGTCTGTCTAGTCTTGTCTGTCTAGTCTTGTCTGTCTAGTCTTGTCTGTCTAGTCTTGTCTGTCTAGTCTTGTCTGTCTAGTCTTGTCTGTCTAGTCTTGTCTGTCTAGTCTTGTCTGTCTAGTCTTGTCTGTCTAGTCTTGTCTGTCTAGTCTTGTCTGTCTAGTCTTGTCTGTCTAGTCTTGTCTGTCTAGTCTTGTCTGTCTAGTCTTGTCTGTCTAGTCTTGTCTGTCTAGTCTTGTCTGTCTAGTCTTGTCTGTCTAGTCTTGTCTGTCTAGTCTTGTCTGTCTAGTCTTGTCTGTCTAGTCTTGTCTGTCTAGTCTTGTCTGTCTAGTCTTGTCTGTCTAGTCTTGTCTGTCTAGTCTTGTCTGTCTAGTCTTGTCTGTCTAGTCTTGTCTGTCTAGTCTTGTCTGTCTAGTCTTGTCTGTCTAGTCTTGTCTGTCTAGTCTTGTCTGTCTAGTCTTGTCTGTCTAGTCTTGTCTGTCTAGTCTTGTCTGTCTAGTCTTGTCTGTCTAGTCTTGTCTGTCTAGTCTTGTCTGTCTAGTCTTGTCTGTCTAGTCTTGTCTGTCTAGTCTTGTCTGTCTAGTCTTGTCTGTCTAGTCTTGTCTGTCTAGTCTTGTCTGTCTAGTCTTGTCTGTCTAGTCTTGTCTGTCTAGTCTTGTCTGTCTAGTCTTGTCTGTCTAGTCTTGTCTGTCTAGTCTTGTCTGTCTAGTCTTGTCTGTCTAGTCTTGTCTGTCTAGTCTTGTCTGTCTAGTCTTGTCTGTCTAGTCTTGTCTGTCTAGTCTTGTCTGTCTAGTCTTGTCTGTCTAGTCTTGTCTGTCTAGTCTTGTCTGTCTAGTCTTGTCTGTCTAGTCTTGTCTGTCTAGTCTTGTCTGTCTAGTCTTGTCTGTCTAGTCTTGTCTGTCTAGTCTTGTCTGTCTAGTCTTGTCTGTCTAGTCTTGTCTGTCTAGTCTTGTCTGTCTAGTCTTGTCTGTCTAGTCTTGTCTGTCTAGTCTTGTCTGTCTAGTCTTGTCTGTCTAGTCTTGTCTGTCTAGTCTTGTCTGTCTAGTCTTGTCTGTCTAGTCTTGTCTGTCTAGTCTTGTCTGTCTAGTCTTGTCTGTCTAGTCTTGTCTGTCTAGTCTTGTCTGTCTAGTCTTGTCTGTCTAGTCTTGTCTGTCTAGTCTTGTCTGTCTAGTCTTGTCTGTCTAGTCTTGTCTGTCTAGTCTTGTCTGTCTAGTCTTGTCTGTCTAGTCTTGTCTGTCTAGTCTTGTCTGTCTAGTCTTGTCTGTCTAGTCTTGTCTGTCTAGTCTTGTCTGTCTAGTCTTGTCTGTCTAGTCTTGTCTGTCTAGTCTTGTCTGTCTAGTCTTGTCTGTCTAGTCTTGTCTGTCTAGTCTTGTCTGTCTAGTCTTGTCTGTCTAGTCTTGTCTGTCTAGTCTTGTCTGTCTAGTCTTGTCTGTCTAGTCTTGTCTGTCTAGTCTTGTCTGTCTAGTCTTGTCTGTCTAGTCTTGTCTGTCTAGTCTTGTCTGTCTAGTCTTGTCTGTCTAGTCTTGTCTGTCTAGTCTTGTCTGTCTAGTCTTGTCTGTCTAGTCTTGTCTGTCTAGTCTTGTCTGTCTAGTCTTGTCTGTCTAGTCTTGTCTGTCTAGTCTTGTCTGTCTAGTCTTGTCTGTCTAGTCTTGTCTGTCTAGTCTTGTCTGTCTAGTCTTGTCTGTCTAGTCTTGTCTGTCTAGTCTTGTCTGTCTAGTCTTGTCTGTCTAGTCTTGTCTGTCTAGTCTTGTCTGTCTAGTCTTGTCTGTCTAGTCTTGTCTGTCTAGTCTTGTCTGTCTAGTCTTGTCTGTCTAGTCTTGTCTGTCTAGTCTTGTCTGTCTAGTCTTGTCTGTCTAGTCTTGTCTGTCTAGTCTTGTCTGTCTAGTCTTGTCTGTCTAGTCTTGTCTGTCTAGTCTTGTCTGTCTAGTCTTGTCTGTCTAGTCTTGTCTGTCTAGTCTTGTCTGTCTAGTCTTGTCTGTCTAGTCTTGTCTGTCTAGTCTTGTCTGTCTAGTCTTGTCTGTCTAGTCTTGTCTGTCTAGTCTTGTCTGTCTAGTCTTGTCTGTCTAGTCTTGTCTGTCTAGTCTTGTCTGTCTAGTCTTGTCTGTCTAGTCTTGTCTGTCTAGTCTTGTCTGTCTAGTCTTGTCTGTCTAGTCTTGTCTGTCTAGTCTTGTCTGTCTAGTCTTGTCTGTCTAGTCTTGTCTGTCTAGTCTTGTCTGTCTAGTCTTGTCTGTCTAGTCTTGTCTGTCTAGTCTTGTCTGTCTAGTCTTGTCTGTCTAGTCTTGTCTGTCTAGTCTTGTCTGTCTAGTCTTGTCTGTCTAGTCTTGTCTGTCTAGTCTTGTCTGTCTAGTCTTGTCTGTCTAGTCTTGTCTGTCTAGTCTTGTCTGTCTAGTCTTGTCTGTCTAGTCTTGTCTGTCTAGTCTTGTCTGTCTAGTCTTGTCTGTCTAGTCTTGTCTGTCTAGTCTTGTCTGTCTAGTCTTGTCTGTCTAGTCTTGTCTGTCTAGTCTTGTCTGTCTAGTCTTGTCTGTCTAGTCTTGTCTGTCTAGTCTTGTCTGTCTAGTCTTGTCTGTCTAGTCTTGTCTGTCTAGTCTTGTCTGTCTAGTCTTGTCTGTCTAGTCTTGTCTGTCTAGTCTTGTCTGTCTAGTCTTGTCTGTCTAGTCTTGTCTGTCTAGTCTTGTCTGTCTAGTCTTGTCTGTCTAGTCTTGTCTGTCTAGTCTTGTCTGTCTAGTCTTGTCTGTCTAGTCTTGTCTGTCTAGTCTTGTCTGTCTAGTCTTGTCTGTCTAGTCTTGTCTGTCTAGTCTTGTCTGTCTAGTCTTGTCTGTCTAGTCTTGTCTGTCTAGTCTTGTCTGTCTAGTCTTGTCTGTCTAGTCTTGTCTGTCTAGTCTTGTCTGTCTAGTCTTGTCTGTCTAGTCTTGTCTGTCTAGTCTTGTCTGTCTAGTCTTGTCTGTCTAGTCTTGTCTGTCTAGTCTTGTCTGTCTAGTCTTGTCTGTCTAGTCTTGTCTGTCTAGTCTTGTCTGTCTAGTCTTGTCTGTCTAGTCTTGTCTGTCTAGTCTTGTCTGTCTAGTCTTGTCTGTCTAGTCTTGTCTGTCTAGTCTTGTCTGTCTAGTCTTGTCTGTCTAGTCTTGTCTGTCTAGTCTTGTCTGTCTAGTCTTGTCTGTCTAGTCTTGTCTGTCTAGTCTTGTCTGTCTAGTCTTGTCTGTCTAGTCTTGTCTGTCTAGTCTTGTCTGTCTAGTCTTGTCTGTCTAGTCTTGTCTGTCTAGTCTTGTCTGTCTAGTCTTGTCTGTCTAGTCTTGTCTGTCTAGTCTTGTCTGTCTAGTCTTGTCTGTCTAGTCTTGTCTGTCTAGTCTTGTCTGTCTAGTCTTGTCTGTCTAGTCTTGTCTGTCTAGTCTTGTCTGTCTAGTCTTGTCTGTCTAGTCTTGTCTGTCTAGTCTTGTCTGTCTAGTCTTGTCTGTCTAGTCTTGTCTGTCTAGTCTTGTCTGTCTAGTCTTGTCTGTCTAGTCTTGTCTGTCTAGTCTTGTCTGTCTAGTCTTGTCTGTCTAGTCTTGTCTGTCTAGTCTTGTCTGTCTAGTCTTGTCTGTCTAGTCTTGTCTGTCTAGTCTTGTCTGTCTAGTCTTGTCTGTCTAGTCTTGTCTGTCTAGTCTTGTCTGTCTAGTCTTGTCTGTCTAGTCTTGTCTGTCTAGTCTTGTCTGTCTAGTCTTGTCTGTCTAGTCTTGTCTGTCTAGTCTTGTCTGTCTAGTCTTGTCTGTCTAGTCTTGTCTGTCTAGTCTTGTCTGTCTAGTCTTGTATGTCTAGTCTTGTCTGTCTAGTCTAATCTGGTCTATATAGACTAGTTATCTAGTTATAGACGCACAAACATTACTTAGAAACTTCGTCTCTGAATTGTTGCCTGCATTGGTTCTCCGGACTAGCTTGCCTAATACCGAAATAACAGACAGTTGAAACTACATAGACAAGTTTAGTCTATACAGATTAATTCTTGAATAACATACTGACAATATAGCTTTTGAAAAGCTGGTCTATATAGACTAGTTATCTAGTTATAGAGCTACAAACTTTCCTTAGAAACTTAGTTTCTGAATTGTTGCCTTGATAATTGGTTTTCTGGACTAGCTTGCTTAATATCGAAATTACAGACGGATGAAACTACATAGACAAGCTTAGTCTACACATATTAATTCTTCAATAACACACTGACAATCTGGTCATTGAAAATTTGCTTTATATATACTAGTTATCTAGTTATAGACACACAAACTTTGCTTAGAAACTTCGTCTCTGAATTGTTGCCTGGATAATTGGTTTTTTGGACTAGCTTGCTTAATATCGAAATTACAGATGGATGAAACTCCATAGACAAGTTTAGTCTACACACATTAATTTTTGAACAACATACCGACAATCTCGTCTTTGAAAATCTGCTCTATATAGACTAGTTATCTAGTTATAGACGCACAAACTTCGTCTCTGTATTGTCTATTCTTATATGTTTAATCTTGTCTTTAGATCAGAGAGACTTTGCAGATGTATAGTTTTGGCGAATTGTTTATTGTGCGTCGACCACAAGTCCGCAGATTAAAGGCGAGTTAATCCGCGCCGGAGTAAATCCTATTAGGAAATTAGCTTAATGTTGGGGAAAACACACAATTAAACGTTCGACGGAATTTCGTCGAGTCGAGGCAGATTGTGTCCGTTCCGTGCAGCGTTCAGCCGGGATTAGGTCGGGGATTAGTGGCCAATCGACACGGTCTTAATCATTTATCAACAAGTTCGTACTTGAAAGGGAATCATTGGCAAATTGCAGTTGATGTTCATTAATTCGTGGATTAACAGCTAACAATCCAGTCTTTGAAAATCTGCTTTATATGGAATAGTTACCTAGTGATAGACGCACAAACTTTACTTAGAAACTTCGTCTCTGAATTGTTTTTGGTTTTCTGGACTAGCTTGCTTAATATGCAAATTACACACGGATGAAACTACATAGACAAGTTTAGTCCACATGCATTAATTCTTAAATAACATACAGACAAGATAGTCTTTGAAAGTCTGCTCTATACAGACCAGTTTTCTAGTTATGGACGCACAAACTTTACTTAGAAACTTCGTCTTTGAATTGTTGCCTGGATAATTGGTTTTCTGGACTAGCTTCCTTAATAGCGCAATTACAAACATATCAAACTACATAGACAAGTTTAGTGTGCGCAGATTAATTCTTGAATAACATACTGACAATATAGTCTTTGAAAATCATATAGACGAAATTAGAAATTATATAGACTAGTTATCTAGTTATAGGCGCACAAACTTTACTTAAAAACTTCGTCTTTGAATTGTTGCCTGGATAATTGGTTATCCACTAAGTTAGTCCACTTTCCATTAATATCGAAATTACAGACGGATGAAACTACATAGACAAGTTTAGTCTACACAGATTGATTCTTGAATAATGCACTGACAATCTAGTCTTGTAGTCTGTATTTACACTAGTAATATAGTTATAGACGCACAAACTTTACTTAGAAACTTCGTCTTTGAATTGTTCCTTGGATAATTGATTTTCTGGACTAGCTTGCTTAATATCGATATTACAGACAGATTAAACTACATAGACAAGTTTAGTCTGCACAGATTAATTCTTGAATAACATACCGACAATCTAGCCTTTGAAAATCTGCTCTATATAGACTACTTATATAGTTATAGAGCCACCAACTTTACTTAGAAACTTCGTCTTTGTGGCGTTGCAATGGCGTTGCAGAACGAGCAAATCTTACTTTAGTTGAAATGGCCAGACGCATTATGTTGGAGGCAAATCTTCCAAATTCATTGTGGGCTGAGGCTATTAATACTGCAACATTCCTAAGGAATAGATGCGCAACAAAAACCCTACAAGGAAAAACTCCGTTTGAAGCCTGGACACAACAAAAACCGTATGTTGGATTTTTAAGGACAATCGGCAGTAAAACGATTGATTTGAAGAAGTTTAAGGGAAGAGGAAAGTTCCAACCAAAAGGGGAAGAGTACGTACTAGTAGGTTACTCTGAGGAATCGAAAGCTTACAGACTTTGGAAACGAGGAACAAAAAGTGTAATTAAATCTCGCGATGTGAGGTTTTTTTGAGAAGATTGGATCGTCATCTGACGAGTTAAAAGAAAAAAATCATCATGCAAGACCCAATAATCGAAACACCAATTGAAGATGTCGAAGAAAGAAGCAGATGTTCTTCAGAAGAAGAAAATCTTAGCGAAGAAGAAGAAAATATTCGAACAGAACGTACTCCAGGTCGCCCAATAATTGTAAGAACTGGTCAACATGGTAGACCACGAAATATATATCAAACACACCAACAAACCCGCCAAGAACATCTTACAGATCCAGAATAAATTTTTCAAGTTCTCGAAAGAAATGACAAAGAAGATTGACTAGCCGCCATGGAGAAAGAAATTAGTACCTTTCAAAAAATAGAAAAAAACATGAACGAGAAAGAAAGAACTTACTAATCGATGGGTTTTCAAAACAAAAACAGACCAAGTCATAGACAAGTTTAGTCTACACAGATTAATTCTTGAATAACATACTAAATATCTAGTCTTTAAAAATTTGCTCTATATAGACTACTTATCTAATTATTGACGCACAAACTTTACTTAGAAACTACGTCTTTGAATTGTTGCCTGAATAATTGGTTTTCTGGACTAGCTTGCTTTATATCGGAATTACAGACGGGTGAAACTACATAGACAAGTTTAGTCTATAAAGATTAATTCTTGAATAACATACCAGTAATCTAGTCTTTGAAAATCTGCTCTAAATAGACTAGTTATCTAGTTATAGACGCACAAACTTTACCTACAAACTTCGTCTCTGAATTGTTGGCTGAATAATTGGTCTTCTGGACTAGCTTGCTTTATATCGGAATTACAGACGGATGAAACTACATAGACAAGTTTAGTCTGCACAGATTAATCCTTGAATAACATACCGACAATCTAGTTTCAGAAAATCTGCTCTATATAGACTATTTATCTAGTTATTGAGCCACAAACTTTATTTAGAAACTTCGTCTTTGAATTGTTGCCTGTATAATTGGTTTTCTGGACTCGCTTGCTTAATATCGAAATTACAGACAGATTAAACTACATAGACAAGTTTAGTCTGCACAGATTAATTTTTGAATAACATACCGACAATCTAGTTTTTGAAAATCTGATCTATATAGTCTAGTTATCTAGTTATAGACGCACTAACTTTACTTAGAAACTGCGTCTTTGAATTGTTGCCTGGATAATTGGTTTTGTGGACTAGCTTGCTTAATATCGAAATTACAGACAGATGAAACTTCACAGACAAGTTTAGTCCACGCAGATTAATTCTTGACTAACATACCGACAATCTAGTCTTTGAAAATCTGCTCTATATAGACTAGTTATCTAGTTATAGACGCACAAACTTAACTTAGAAACTTCGTCTATGAATTGTTGCCTGGATAATTGGTTTTCTGGTCTAGCTTGTTTAATATCGAAATTACAGACGAATGAAACTACATAGACAAGTTTAGTCTACACAGATTAATTCTTGAATAACATACCGAAAATCTAGTCTTTGAAAATCTGCTCTATATAGACTAGGTAGCTAGCTATAGATGCGCAAACTTTGCTTAAAAACTTCGTCCCTGAATTGTTGCTTGGATAATTGGTTTTCTGGACTTGCTTGCTTAAAATCAAAATTACAGACAGATGAAACTACATAGACAAGTTCAGTCTGCACAGATTAATTCTTGAATAACATACCGACAATCTAGTTTTTGAAAATCTGATCTATATAGTCTAGTTATCTAGTTATAGACGCACAAACTTGACTTAGAAACTTCGTCTATGAATTGTTGCCTGCATAATTGGTTTCCTGGACTAGCTTTCTTAATATCGAAATTACAGATAGATGAAACTACATAGACAAATTTTTTCTACAAAGATGAATTCTTGAATAATATACCGACAATCTAGTCTTTTCAAATCTGCTCTATATAGACTAGTTATCTAGCTATAGAGCTACAAACTTTACTTAGAAACTTCGTCTCTGAATTGTTGCTTGTATAATTGGTTTTCTGGACTAGCTTGCTTAATATGGCAATTACAGACAGATCAAATTTCATAGACAAGTTTAGTCTCCAAAGATTAATTCTTGAATAACATACTAACAATCTAGTATTTGAGAATCTGCTCTATATAGAGTAGTCATCTAGTTATAGACGCCCAAACTTTAGTTAAAAACTTCGTCTCTGAATTGTTTCCTGGATAATTGATTTTCTGGACCAGCTTGTATAATATCGAAATTTTAGACGTATGAAACTTCATAGACAAGTTTTGTCTACACGGATTAATTCTTGAATAACATACTAATAATCTAGCCTTTGAAAATCTGCTCTATATAGATTAGTTGTCTACTTATAGATGGACAAAATTTAGTTATAAATTTTTGATTTTCTGTATTTGCAGAAGCACGCAGTTACTTAGAACAGCTTTATCTTGATACAGACACATTGATACAGACACATTGATACATTGTCTGTCTAGTACTAGATACAGACTACTAGAATACAGACTTTACTTAGCTCTATCCCCATAGCTTTGTAAGCTTATATAATCTCCATAGACCATGGGTCGGCAACCCGCAGCTCGCGAGCCACATGCGGCTCTTTTCGTAAGTTGTGTGGCTCTTCGACTCGTCCATAATATGTATTTTAAGTTCATTGGAACAAATCAAACTTTAATTTATTTAAATAGAGATTGAGAGACATTTAGAAAAATAACATTCGATTGTGTAAATTACATGGAAAAAGTACGTTCCCATTTTAAGATAGACATTTGCAACTTTCATTGCATTATAACTCAAGAGGTGCCGTATGAGTTTTATATGAGACTTTATTCGCAATGAGTTTACGTTGTAAATAAACCTAACTAGTAAAAACGCACAGTGACATGAACACTATTTGGTCATTGTTGAGGTAATCTAGGTATGCCTAACCTAACCATAGGGAAATCTAGATTTAATCTAAATTAGGTTATGGTTAGGTTAAGTTATATTAGAGCCAGATAGATCCGGACTGAGAGGCCGAAATTTTTTATTCAAAATGAGAAAAATTTTAATATACGTCTATGCCTATGCCTACGCCTATGTTTCTTGTTTGGTGACGCGAGTTATTGTCATAGTAACAACAAACAGAAATCGTTTAATAATGAAACTCCATTTGATTTAGATTGGACTTTTATGCACGATTTGGATACTTTTACACACGATTGCAATAATGGCATAAGGATACATATAGGACATACAATCATTTATTTATTAATGTATTCATTTTAGTGTGCGAGTAGATAAAAGTAATAATGGACTTGATGTACTAAAAATACTCTACTAAAAATAGTCAATTGAATCGTTGCAAAAACATTAAATCAAAAATGTTCAATGTTTTAATGTTCTTCAAAATTTCAGTCAATGTTTCGAACATATTTTCATTGTTTTCGAAAGCTTAGTGGTTTCGCCAAAGACTTCGAATGCTTGTTGTTAAACCATCAACCCTTTGCCGCCATCACAACTGATTACAAAAATCTATTTTGCTACTGAAATCTGACAGCGTATCTTAACAATATCAATAAGATGTTGTTTTGAATTTGCTTTTTAAAATTATACTTTTTTTAAATCTTTCTTGAGAAATGAAATTATATTTGGAACAGTTTGAAAGTTACAATTAATTTAAGCCGGTGATTTGAAATATTCGGATCGGAATTTCGGAAATGAAATCTTATGAATTTGCGGGTCTATATATTATTGTGAGCAGATTATTAAAAACATGAATATTCTGAATATAAAATGGGGGCCTTGCAGCTCTACAAAGTTAGACTTGAAAGTTGTTTAAATCTAAATACCTCTAGTTACGAACCTGATATAAAACAAACCTTTGCATCAAATCACTCGTAAAAATCTCACATGATTTTTGGTTTACCAGCATCCCTGCGGCTCTTGCATAAAATTTGTTAATTTTTTTATAAGGAAAATGGCTCCTTACTTAAAACCGGTTGCCGACCCCTGCCATACACCAATTCTTAAATAACAAACTAACCATCTAGTCTCTGAAAATGTAATCTATTCAGACTGAGTTCTCCAGTTGCTCCAAACGTTTTTTGTAAACCGACTCAAGATCGATTTCCCATAAAAAGCAAAATATTTCCAGGCGAAAAAAACTTGAAACCGGAAACTGATTGCCTGTTAGCGCCATACGACCAGAACCCGACACCGTTTTATTTGCGCAACTTGCGCCAATCTATCGCCAAATACCGCTCGGCAAAATAAAATCAAACACTCACACCCATCACAAATATTTACAGTAATCTAAACTGATAAGAATAGACAAGACTAGACAGACAAGACTAGACAGACAGGACTAGACAGACAAGACTAAACAGACATGGCTACACAGACAAGAATAGACAGACAAGACTAGGTAGAAATAGAGAGACAATGTTGGACAAACAAGACTAGGCAAGTCTAGATAACTCAGATTACTAATGTAATCAAAGATTAGTGGTTTAGATTTGGTAGCAGGGTTTGGTGTAAGTCTAATAGATCCGTCGCCCTTAATCCGCTTGTAATGGAATTTATTTTTTCGAAAATAATTTACAGTAGCAGAGCCTTTTGTGCAAGGGATTCAGGTACAAAGGAAAAGAGGAAGAAATTGCCAGAGAATACAACAAAACCGTAACAGCCATAAAGTTCGGTTTCGTCACGCCAATTGCCTCGCAAGAGAAAAGTTTAGGTTTTTGTTCGTTTATCAAAAAGAAATTTCGAAAATTTTTGAAAATACACAAAATATTTTTGCTTTGTCCATCTGGTCTTGTCTGTCTAATATTTTCAGTTTTTGAACTTTTTTTTCGTAAATTTGAGAATTTTTCTCCGAAATTCACGAATCTAGTTCTTTTCACTAATTTGTTCCTGAAATTTCGCAAATTTGAGCATTTTTTTACAAATACTGGTCTCAAGTGGGTTTGTTTAATTTTGCAAATTCTTCATTCAATTTTCACAAATCTCCAACAATTTTTAAATTTTGAGACAAGACTAGACAGACAAGACTAGACAGACAAGACTAGACAGACAAGACTAGACAGACAAGATTAGACAGACAAGACTGGACAGACAAGACTAGACAGACAAGACTAGACAGACAAGACTAGACAGACAAGACTAGACAGACAAGACTAGACAGACAAGACTAGACAGACAAGACTAGACAGACAAGACTAGACAGACAAGACTAGACAGACAAGACTAGACAGACAAGACTAGACAGACAAGACTAGACAGACAAGACTAGACAGACAAGACTAGACAGACAAGACTAGACAGACAAGATTAGACAGACAAGACTGGACAGACAAGACTAGACAGACAAGACTAGACAGACAAGACTAGACAGACAAGACTAGACAGACAAGACTAGACAGACAAGACTGGACAGACAAGACTAGACAGACAAGACTAGACAGACAAGACTAGACAGACAAGACTAGACAGACAAGACTAGACAGACAAGACTAGACAGACAAGACTGGACAGACAAGACTAGACAGACAAGACTAGACAGACAAGACTAGACAGACAAGACTAGACAGACAAGACTAGACAGACAAGACTAGAGAGACAAGACTAGACAGACAAGACTAGACAGACAAGACTAGACAGACAAGACTAGACAGACAAGACTAGAGAGACAAGACTAGACAGACAAGACTAGACAGACAAGACTAGACAGACAAGACTAGACAGACAAGACTAGACAGACAAGACTAGACAGACAAGACTAGACAGACAAGACTAGACAGACAAGACTAGACAGACAAGACTAGACAGACAAGACTAGACAGACAAGACTAGACAGACAAGACTAGACAGACAAGACTAGACAGACAAGACTAGACAGACAAGACTAGACAGACAAGACTAGACAGACAAGACTAGACAGACAAGACTAGACAGACAAGACTAGACAGACAAGACTAGACAGACAAGACTAGACAGACAAGACTAGACAGACAAGACTAGACAGACAAGACTAGACAGACAAGACTAGACAGACAAGACTAGACAGACAAGACTAGACAGACAAGACTAGACAGACAAGACTAGACAGACAAGACTAGACAGACAAGACTAGACAGACAAGACTAGACAGACAAGACTAGACAGACAAGACTAGACAGACAAGACTAGACAGACAAGACTAGACAGACAAGACTAGACAGACAAGACTAGACAGACAAGACTAGACAGACAAGACTAGACAGACAAGACTAGACAGACAAGACTAGACAGACAAGACTAGACAGACAAGACTAGACAGACAAGACTAGACAGACAAGACTAGACAGACAAGACTAGACAGACAAGACTAGACAGACAAGACTAGACAGACAAGACTAGACAGACAAGACTAGACAGACAAGACTAGACAGACAAGACTAGACAGACAAGACTAGACAGACAAGACTAGACAGACAAGACTAGACAGACAAGACTAGACAGACAAGACTAGACAGACAAGACTAGACAGACAAGACTAGACAGACAAGACTAGACAGACAAGACTAGACAGACAAGACTAGACAGACAAGACTAGACAGACAAGACTAGACAGACAAGACTAGACAGACAAGACTAGACAGACAAGACTAGACAGACAAGACTAGACAGACAAGACTAGACAGACAAGACTAGACAGACAAGACTAGACAGACAAGACTAACAGACTAGACAGACAAGACTAGACAGACAAGACTAGACAGACAAGACTAGACAGACAAGACTAGACAGACAAGACTAGACAGACAAGACTAGACAGACAAGACTAGACAGACAAGACTAGACAGACAAGACTAGACAGACAAGACTAGACAGACAAGACTAGACAGACAAGACTAGACAGACAAGACTAGACAGACAAGACTAGACAGACAAGACTAGACAGACAAGACTAGACAGACAAGACTAGACAGACAAGACTAGACAGACAAGACTAGACAGACAAGACTAGACAGACAAGACTAGACAGACAAGACTAGACAGACAAGACTAGACAGACAAGACTAGACAGACAAGACTAGACAGACAAGACTAGACAGACAAGACTAGACAGACAAGACTAGACAGACAAGACTAGACAGACAAGACTAGACAGACAAGACTAGACAGACAAGACTAGACAGACAAGACTAGACAGACAAGACTAGACAGACAAGACTAGACAGACAAGACTAGACAGACAAGACTAGACAGACAAGACTAGACAGACAAGACTAGACAGACAAGACTAGACAGACAAGACTAGACAAGACTAGACAGACAAGACTAGACAGACAAGACTAGACAGACAAGACTAGACAGACAAGACTAGACAGACAAGACTAGACAGACAAGACTAGACAGACAAGACTAGACAGACAAGACTAGACAGACAAGACTAGACAGACAAGACTAGACAGACAAGACTAGACAGACAAGACTAGACAGACAAGACTAGACAGACAAGACTAGACAGACAAGACTAGACAGACAAGACTAGACAGACAAGACTAGACAGACAAGACTAGACAGACAAGACCTAGACAGACAAGACTAGACAGACAAGACTAGACAGACAAGACTAGACAGACAAGACTAGACAGACAAGACTAGACAGACAAGACTAGACAGACAAGACTAGACAGACAAGACTAGACAGACAAGACTAGACAGACAAGACTAGACAGACAAGACTAGACAGACAAGACTAGACAGACAAGACTAGACAGACAAGACTAGACAGACAAGACTAGACAGACAAGACTAGACAGACAAGACTAGACAGACAAGACTAGACAGACAAGACTAGACAGACAAGACTAGACAGACAAGACTAGACAGACAAGACTAGACAGACAAGACTAGACAGACAAGACTAGACAGACAAGACTAGACAGACAAGACTAGACAGACAAGACTAGACAGACAAGACTAGACAGACAAGACTAGACAGACAAGACTAGACAGACAAGACTAGACAGACAAGACTAGACAGACAAGACTAGACAGACAAGACTAGACAGACAAGACTAGACAGACAAGACTAGACAGACAAGACTAGACAGACAAGACTAGACAGACAAGACTAGACAGACAAGACTAGACAGACAAGACTAGACAGACAAGACTAGACAGACAAGACTAGACAGACAAGACTAGACAGACAAGACTAGACAGACAAGACTAGACAGACAAGACTAGACAGACAAGACTAGACAGACAAGACTAGACAGACAAGACTAGACAGACAAGACTAGACAGACAAGACTAGACAGACAAGACTAGACAGACAAGACTAGACAGACAAGACTAGACAGACAAGACTAGACAGACAAGACTAGACAGACAAGACTAGACAGACAAGACTAGACAGACAAGACTAGACAGACAAGACTAGACAGACAAGACTAGACAGACAAGACTAGACAGACAAGACTAGACAGACAAGACTAGACAGACAAGACTAGACAGACAAGACTAGACAGACAAGACTAGACAGACAAGACTAGACAGACAAGACTAGACAGACAAGACTAGACAGACAAGACTAGACAGACAAGACTAGACAGACAAGACTAGACAGACAAGACTAGACAGACAAGACTAGACAGACAAGACTAGACAGACAAGACTAGACAGACAAGACTAGACAGACAAGACTAGACAGACAAGACTAGACAGACAAGACTAGACAGACAAGACTAGACAGACAAGACTAGACAGACAAGACTAGACAGACAAGACTAGACAGACAAGACTAGACAGACAAGACTAGACAGACAAGACTAGACAGACAAGACTAGACAGACAAGACTAGACAGACAAGACTAGACAGACAAGACTAGACAGACAAGACTAGACAGACAAGACTAGACAGACAAGACTAGACAGACAAGACTAGACAGACAAGACTAGACAGACAAGACTAGACAGACAAGACTAGACAGACAAGACTAGACAGACAAGACTAGACAGACAAGACTAGACAGACAAGACTAGACAGACAAGACTAGACAGACAAGACTAGACAGACAAGACTAGACAGACAAGACTAGACAGACAAGACTAGACAGACAAGACTAGACAGACAAGACTAGACAGACAAGACTAGACAGACAAGACTAGACAGACAAGACTAGACAGACAAGACTAGACAGACAAGACTAGACAGACAAGACTAGACAGACAAGACTAGACAGACAAGACTAGACAGACAAGACTAGACAGACAAGACTAGACAGACAAGACTAGACAGACAAGACTAGACAGACAAGACTAGACAGACAAGACTAGACAGACAAGACTAGACAGACAAGACTAGACAGACAAGACTAGACAGACAAGACTAGACAGACAAGACTAGACAGACAAGACTAGACAGACAAGACTAGACAGACAAGACTAGACAGACAAGACTAGACAGACAAGACTAGACAGACAAGACTAGACAGACAAGACTAGACAGACAAGACTAGACAGACAAGACTAGACAGACAAGACTAGACAGACAAGACTAGACAGACAAGACTAGACAGACAAGACTAGACAGACAAGACTAGACAGACAAGACTAGACAGACAAGACTAGACAGACAAGACTAGACAGACAAGACTAGACAGACAAGACTAGACAGACAAGACTAGACAGACAAGACTAGACAGACAAGACTAGACAGACAAGACTAGACAGACAAGACTAGACAGACAAGACTAGACAGACAAGACTAGACAGACAAGACTAGACAGACAAGACTAGACAGACAAGACTAGACAGACAAGACTAGACAGACAAGACTAGACAGACAAGACTAGACAGACAAGACTAGACAGACAAGACTAGACAGACAAGACTAGACAGACAAGACTAGACAGACAAGACTAGACAGACAAGACTAGACAGACAAGACTAGACAGACAAGACTAGACAGACAAGACTAGACAGACAAGACTAGACAGACAAGACTAGACAGACAAGACTAGACAGACAAGACTAGACAGACAAGACTAGACAGACAAGACTAGACAGACAAGACTAGACAGACAAGACTAGACAGACAAGACTAGACAGACAAGACTAGACAGACAAGACTAGACAGACAAGACTAGACAGACAAGACTAGACAGACAAGACTAGACAGACAAGACTAGACAGACAAGACTAGACAGACAAGACTAGACAGACAAGACTAGACAGACAAGACTAGACAGACAAGACTAGACAGACAAGACTAGACAGACAAGACTAGACAGACAAGACTAGACAGACAAGACTAGACAGACAAGACTAGACAGACAAGACTAGACAGACAAGACTAGACAGACAAGACTAGACAGACAAGACTAGACAGACAAGACTAGACAGACAAGACTAGACAGACAAGACTAGACAGACAAGACTAGACAGACAAGACTAGACAGACAAGACTAGACAGACAAGACTAGACAGACAAGACTAGACAGACAAGACTAGACAGACAAGACTAGACAGACAAGACTAGACAGACAAGACTAGACAGACAAGACTAGACAGACAAGACTAGACAGACAAGACTAGACAGACAAGACTAGACAGACAAGACTAGACAGACAAGACTAGACAGACAAGACTAGACAGACAAGACTAGACAGACAAGACTAGACAGACAAGACTAGACAGACAAGACTAGACAGACAAGACTAGACAGACAAGACTAGACAGACAAGACTAGACAGACAAGACTAGACAGACAAGACTAGACAGACAAGACTAGACAGACAAGACTAGACAGACAAGACTAGACAGACAAGACTAGACAGACAAGACTAGACAGACAAGACTAGACAGACAAGACTAGACAGACAAGACTAGACAGACAAGACTAGACAGACAAGACTAGACAGACAAGACTAGACAGACAAGACTAGACAGACAAGACTAGACAGACAAGACTGGACAGACAAGACTAGACAGACAGGACTAGACAGACAAGACTAGACAGACAAGACTAGACAGACAAGACTAGACAGACAAGACTAGACAGACAAGACTAGACAAACAAGACTAGACAGACAAGACTAGACAGACAAGACTAAACAGACAGATTTTTCTATTTTTATTTGTTCACAAATATTTCCAATTTTCATCCCTTCGGTTGCAACAAAACCCGGCGAAAATATTTTCGCAAACCCCGAAAATATTTTCAGCCCCCCGACAAAATAAAAATCCACCCCGCTACCCAAACAAACAAACAAAACCCCAAAACATGTTTCTAAAACACGCGCAGCCCCCACCCTGACCCCTCCCATCGGCACGACAGAGGCGTATCCCCACCCGATTGGCCCGCGCCCACCTACAAATACCCCCAACACACACACCACAGACTCAGTAATACAGTTACAGCCACGTAGTTAAGATGGTACAGAACGAACAGACGGTCGTGCAGACGATGGCCCGCGCCCCCCTCAAATCCTCGTTCTCGATCAGCTCTTTGATCCCCGAGAGCGTCAGAGACGACGAAGTTAGTTCGGAGATTAGTGATCTTGATGTGACTAGCACGCCGCCACTGGATTGCACCAAGCCCAGCGAAGAAGAAGAAAAGAAAAGCAAGGAGAAGCCGCCGTACAGTTACAACGCGTTGATCATGATGGCTATTAGAAACAGCCCCGAGAAAAGACTAACACTAAACGGGATCTACGAGTACATCATGACCAACTTCCCGTATTACCGCGAGAACAAGCAAGGTTGGCAAAACTCCATCCGCCACAATCTTAGCCTAAACAAGTGCTTCGTCAAAGTGCCGCGGCATTACGACGACCCCGGCAAAGGCAACTACTGGATGTTGGATCCTTCCGCCGAGGACGTCTTCATCGGAGGCACCACGGGCAAGCTCCGCCGTCGCTCCACCGCCGCCTCGCGCTCCCGCCTCGCCGCGTTCAAACGCTCCATGGTGCTCTATCCGACCACCCCGTTCCCGCCGCAATACAACCCCATGCTGAACCTCTACCAAAACCCACTGCTAGCCTCCATGTACCAGCGCTACAACCCGTACCTCCCGATCCTGCACAAGCCCGCGCCGCTGCCCCCGTACATTCCGCATCCCGACGCTTTCCGGCAAAGCTACGAGATGTACCAAGGCCTCCGTCTGCAGCCCCAGTACCCCATGGTCCACCAGCCCATGGCTCTCTCGCCCTCCAGCTGCTCCTCCAGCCCCGAGCCCAAAAACGACGTCTTTAAACCCATCACGGTCATCACCAGGCCGAGTTAGACGATGATGTTGAGAAGTGATTGCCTAGATTAAACAGTTTGTGATTGTCTACTTCAACAAACGGGAACAGTTGTCTATTTTAACCGGTGCGTGATTGTCTATATTAGGCGATTATTAATCTTCTATTTGGAGATGTTTGTTTGTGATTATTGATGTGTCTAAATCGGATGAATATTTGATTTGGGCTATCGATGATTTATGACGAGAAGGCTTTTTAGGCTGTCTGATCTGGTTAGTCTAGGTGGAGTTTGTTAAAGCTGTTTTTGTGATCTCAAATATTTGTTAATTTTTTCGAATTTTTTTGGAATTTTTTTTTTTTAGTTTTTGACCAAATATTGTACGAATTTCGTTTTGTTTTTGGTTTGTGTGTAAATATTGTAAATATGTTTGTGTATATAAGATTTATATTATTATTATTATTGTAAATTATGAGAATTTTTTTTTTTTTGGAAATTATTTTTATTTTTTTTGTAGAGAAAATATATTTGATTTTTTTTTCCTAAAAAACAATTTTGTTTCTCTGTTTTCTACCCTTTTTTGAAATAACACCAGAAATTTGCACTAGTCAGTCAATCCGTTGTGATTCAAATTTTAACTGATTATTGAAGTTACCTTTAAAACCGTTGTAACTTTGTAACTATAATAGCTACAACTATGAGACAAAAACACTATTATAGACTAATAACTATAGACTAATATAATAAACTAGCATCATACTTTGTTTAGGTAAGTTTATCTAGTCTAGATATCAATTTACAAGGAATCAATCTGCGACTTTGTAATGTTAAGTACAAATTATATATAATATTAATTTAACTATCTGTAACTTACACCACAATTAAACACATAAACCACAATTGCTATTGAAACCAAATTTAGCTGATTTATAGCAAATTTAGTTAGCTATACGCGGCTGAAAACCAATTTGGACTAGTTCGTGTATTTCAAGAGTTATCGAAGAAGTTTCGGTTCTGACGCAAATTGTAAGTCATTATTGAAGATTTATTTATAAGTTTGTAACTATAAAAGCTACAACTATGAGACTTAACGCGTGTATAGACTAATAAACTTAAGATATAGTGATGATTTTTAGTTAAGTTTATCTTGTGTAGTTATGAAGTTACAAAGAGTTACTCTGTGACAAATTTGTAATGTTAAGTTTAACTACCTGTAACTTCTAAACCACAATCGCTATTGAAACCTAATTAAACTGATTTATAGCAAATTTAGTTAGCTATAAGCGGCTGAAAACAAATTCGGACTAGTTAGTCTATTTCAAAAGTTATCGAAGAGGTTTCCGTTCTGACGCAAATAGTAACTGTTTATTGAAGATTTATTTGTAAGTTTGTAACTATAATAGCTACAACTATGAGATTTAATGTTGGTATAGACTAATAAACTGCAGTTGTAGTGATGATGTTTAGTTAAGTTTATTTAGTCTAGTTATATATTTACTAAGAGTTAGTCTGTGACAAATGTGTAATGTTAAGTTTAACTGTCTGTAACTTTAAAACCACAATCGCTACTGAAATCAAATTTAGTTAGTTATAAGACGCTGAAAACGAATTTGGACTAGTTAGTCTATTTCGAAAGTTATCGAAGAAGTTTCAATACCGACGCAAATTGTAACTGATTATTGAAGATAATATATTATATGTTAGTTTGTAACTGTAATAGCTGCAACTATGAAACTTGGCGCTGGTATAGACCATAAAACTGTAGTTATAGAGATGATGTTTAGGTACGTTTATCTAATCTAGTTATCAAGTTACAAAAGATTAATCTGTGACAATTTTGTAGCGTTAAGTTTAACTATCTGTAACTCCTAAACCACTATCGCCAAATAAACCAAATTTAGCTGATTTATAGCAAATTTAGTTAGCTATACGCGGCTAAAAACCAATTTGGACTAATTAGTCTATTTCAAAAGGTAACGAAGAAGTTTCTGTTCTGACGCAAATTGGAACTGATTACTGAAGACATCTCTGTAAGTTTGTAACTATAATAGCTATAGCTATGAGAATTAACGCTAGTATAGACTAATAAACTGGAGTTAAAGTGATGATGTTCAGTTCAGTTTTTCAGAAGTTTATCTAGTCTAGTAAGCAGATTACAAAGAATTAATCTGTGACTAAGTTGTAACGTTAAGTGTAACTATCTGTAACTCCTAAACTACAATCGCTATTGAAAACAAATTTAACTGGATTATATCAAATCTAGTTAGCTATAAGCGGCTGAAAACAAATTTGGAGTAGTTAGTCTATTTCAAAAGTTATCGAAGAAGTTTCAGTTCTGACGCAAATTATAACCGATTATTGAAGATATATTTCTAAGTCTGTAACTGTAATAGCTACAACTATGAGACTTAACACTAGTGCAGACTAATAAACTAGAGTTATAGTGATGATGTTTAGTTAAGTTTATCTTGTCTAGTTATCAAGTTACAAAGAGTTGGTATCTGAAAAATTTGTAATGTTAAGTGTAACTATCTGTAACATCTAAACCACAATTATTATTGAACCAAATTTAGCTGATTTATAGCAAATTTAGTTAGCTATTAGCGACTGAAAACAAATTTGGACTAATTAATCCATTTCAAAAGGTTTCCAAGAAGTTTCAGTTCTGATGCAAATTGTAACAGTTTATTGAAGATAAATTTGTAAGTATATAACTATTATAGCTACAGCTATGAGACTTAACGCTACTATAGACTAATATACTGGAGTTGTAGTGATAATACTTAGTTATGTTTATCTAGTCTAGTTATCAAGTTACAAAGGATTAATCTGTGACAATTTTGTAGCGTTAAGTTTAACTATCTGTAACTTCTAAGTCACAATCGCTATTGAAACCAAATTTAGATAATTTATAGAAAATTTAGTTAGCTATACGTGGCTGAAAACCAATTTGGACTAGTTAGTCTATTTCTAAAGGTATCGAAGAAGTTTCAGTTCTGACGCAAATTTTAACTGACTATTAAAGATATCTCTGTAAGTTTGTAACAATAATAACTACAACTATGAGACTTAATGCTAAAATAGACTAATAAACAGGAGTTTTAGTGATGATGTTTAGGTAAGTTTATCTAGTCTAGATATCAAGTTGCAAGGAATTAATCTGCGACTAGTTTCTAACGTTATGTTTAATTATCTGTAACTTCTAAACCACAATCGCTATTGGAAGCAAATTTCGCTAATTTATAGCAAATTTAGTTAGCTATACGCGGCTTAAAACGAATTTGGACTGGTTAGTCTATTTCAAAAGTTATCGAAGAATTTTTAGTTCTAACGCAAATTGAAACTGATTATTTGAAGAAAAATTTGTAAGTTTGTAACAATAATAGCTACAACTATGAGACTTAGCGCTAGTATAGATTAGGAAATTGGAGTTATAGTGATGATGTTTAGGTACGTTTATCTAGTTTAGTTATCTAGTTACACTGAATTAATCTGTGACAAATTTTTAATGACAAGTTTAACTATCTGTAACTTCTAAATCACAACCGCTATTGAAACCAAATTTAGATGATTTATGGCAAATTTAGTTAGCTATACGCGGCTGAAAACCAAATTGGACTAGTTAGTCTATTTCAAAAGGTATCGAAGAAGTTTCAGTTCTGATGCAAATGTTAACTGATTATTGAAGATATCTCTGTAAGTTTGCAACTATAATAGCTACAACTAAGAGACTTAACGCAGGTATAGACTAATAAACTGGAGTTATAGTGATGATGTTTAGTTAAGTTTATCTACTCTAGTTACAAGTTACAAAGAATTAATCTGCGATAAATTTGTAACGTTAAGTTTAACTATCTGTAAATTTTGAACCACAATAGTTATTAAAACGAAATTTAACTGATTTATAGCAAGTTTAGTTAGCTATAAGCGGCTGAAAACAAATTTGGACTAGTTTCTCGTCTTTTTCAAAAGTTATCAAAGAATTTTCAGTTCTGACGCAAATTGTAACTGAGTTTACAACTACAATACAATTAAAGTTTATAACTACAATAGCTACAACTATAAGACTTAACGCTTGTATAGACTAATAATCTAATGTTATAGTGATGACGTTTAGTTAAGTTTATCTAGTCTAGTTAACAAGTTACAAAGAATTAATCTGTGTCAAATTTGTAACGTTAAGTTTAACTCTCTGTAACTTCTAAACCACAATCGCTATTCAAACCAAATTTAGCTGGTTTATAGCAAATTTAGTTAGCTATGAGCGTCTGAAAACGAATTGAATCTAGTTAGTCTATTTTAAAACTTATCGAAAATGTTTCAGTTGTGACGCAAAATGTAACTGATTATTAGAAGATATGTTTGTAACTATAATAGCTACAACTATGAGACTTAACGCTGGTATAGATTAATAATAACTAAGCGGCTGAAAACGAATTTGGACTAGTTAGTCTATTTAGTTAGTTATCGAAGAAGTTTTAGTTTTGAAGCAAATTGTAACTGATTATTGAAGATATATTTGTGAGTTTGTAACTATAAAAGTTACAACTATGAGATTGAACGCTGGTATAGACTAATAAACTGGAGTTATAGTGATGATGTTTAGTTAAATTTATCTAGTCTAGTTATCAAGTTACAATGTGTTAGTCTGTGACAAATTTGTAATGTTAAGTTTAACTATCTGTAATTTCTAAACCACAATCAATATTTAAATCAAATTTATCTGATGTATAGCAAATTTAGTTAGCTATATGCGGCTGAACACAAATTTGGAACAGTTAGTCTATTTCAAAAGTTATCAAAGGAGTTATTTTCAGTTATGAGGCAGGTTCTATGTGATTTTTAAGAAATCATCTTTGTGATAATTTCTGTAAATTTCAATAAATTCGTCTAAAATTATTCAAAACTTTTCGGTCAAAACTGAACTTCTGAATTGTTTTTCGATATTAAATAAATTTTGCTCTCAACTTTCGTAAATTCAACAAACTTTTGTAAATTTTCTCGAAATAAAACAAATTTTGTTCTCGTTTGTCGATTTTTGTCTGTGATCAAATTTAAAATATCATATCTAATAGGGAATATGCAGCAATTTTTTTTATTTGCTTAATTCACTTATTATTTGGTTTTAACATATTAAAAAATATAAATACTATTGAAAGTGTTTCAATTAATTTTTAAAATATTATATAAAATATCGATTAAATTTGACCTGTTTGAACGGGCTCATTTTTCGCGCGCTTTGGATGACGTCACAGCTCTCCTTGTCATTCAGTATTGTTTACTATTTGCAACATTGACAGTTACTTACACTTTTGACAGTTAAGTATTTTCAGTTTGAATCGCTATTTCGATAATGGAAAAAGCTAAAAAACCATGTAATAGATATTGTTTTGTACCGGAATGCAAAAACACTTTATCGGTTGTACTTATAATAGTGTTTTTGCATTCCGGTACATAACAATATCTATTACATGGTTTTTTAGCTTTTTCCATTATCGAAATAGCGATTCAAACTGAAAATACGTAACTGTCAAAAGTGTAAGTAACTGTCAATGTTGCAAATAGTACACCAAATAGTACACCAAATAGTAAGTACACCAAATAGTGTTTTTTTGTTCCAAGAAATGCGAAAATGCGTAAAGAATGGTGTAAAGTTATAAGAAGAGATGAAATATCTCAAAAATCGTGTTTATTTTGTTGCGAAGATCACTTTAATGTAAGTATTTTGTATTTCGGTAGTTTACATGTAGTGAATTTCTTCCAGGATTTTACTAAATGTTGAATTTATTTCAGATTGAGGAACATACAACAAATTATGTTCAATACATCATGAAACAACAAGGGCAAACAGTTATACTACGGTTCAAGGAAAGAGTTGTGCCTCATATATTGCCAAAAAGAAAATTGGCCATCACCACAAGAGGGAATATGTGATATTAAAAGACAAGGATTGTCACTAGTAGCCGTCAAAAGTACAAATGTTTTAGAAATTGAAACACCAAAAACAAGTTACTATGAAGCCGGGCAAAGTAGTTTTCATATTGAAGGAAGTGATGATTATCGAGCAAGGCCCAGTACCTCTGGCATGGATGTCTCTGAAACATAGCAGATTGAAGCCTCTAGTAATACTAACGACAAAGCTCTGCAAGTAAATATTAAGTCAAAGTACAGAAGTAAAGGTGTTCAAGAAAATTTAAGAATGGAAAAGAAAAATGTTGCTCTATCTCCTCTTCGTCTTTCAATACAAAATATTGCAACGTCACCAATAAAATCATCTAGGAAGTTATTTGCAGATAACCCAGTTAATAGTGGCAAGGCATCTATTTCTTCTGATTCTTCAGTGATATCTCCTGATTATGCATCATGTAGCTCATCTGAATTAAGTTGGATGCAAGATGATTTCGAGGATGAAAAACGAGGAGAATTCGAACAATAACTGGTATAGGTAAAGACCCTCACGTGGAAGTCACCTTGTCGCGGTGTGAGGGCTTAGTTTCGCAACATACCGTTGGACGTCACGACGGGAACAACTCCGGTCGGGGCGTTCGGCGGAGGGCGAACAACCAAGAACTTCTAAACCCTTAATCCCAAGGTGTCATGCGACCCGTGCCAAAGGGACTGGTTGATGGCCAAGGGCAACCGGCCATCGCTTACGGAGCCCCTCTGATACCTGGCGACCTCAGAGGGTATCCAGCCTTACCACTATCAAGCGGGGCTCTGATGTAGTGGACCTTTAGTTCCCTTGCGACTCGTGGGATTTATATGAATTCCAAAAGTAAAAATAATCCATGTGTACGAGACCTAACCGACACAGAGAACAAGGAAGTCAGCCCGGATTCCCGGGAAGACGACCTTGACCTCACACTCGTAGACATGAGCAGTCCAGCCATGTCTACAGAGGCAGAGGTAGATGTTCTTGTAGGGACAGAGGAGGACTTGCCGCCTCCTGTCACAAAACAAGAATGACCAGCAGGCGCACCAAAATAGCCCAAGTGAACATCCATCATGCCAAAGCAGCTTCAGCTGTGATGGCTAGGATGTTCACCAAGCAGCACCTAGGGCTAGCGCTGCTTCAAGAACCCTGGACCTACGGAGGTAAGATCAGAGGCCTTAGCAACAGGGAATGTAAGTTGGTATGGGACAGCCGTGAGGTCTCCCCTAGAACTTGCATTATGGTAAGAAATGGCATAAATTACTTATGTCTTTCAGAATTTTTAACGCGGGATTTAGTACCGATTCAGGCCCTCATCAAGATCGAGGGTCTCCACCGCGAAGTAGTGATCGCATCAGCATACTTCCCTGGCGATGGTAACAGCATACCACCCAGTGAAGTACAAAAGCTGGTGGAACACTGTATTAGGAGAAGGCTGCCACTCATCCTGGGATGTGACGCGAACGCACACAATGAGATGTGGGGCAGCACGGACACTAATAAGAGGGGTGAGTACCTTTTAGAATACCTTATTAAAGAGAACTTAATTGTGTACAACGTTGGGAACACACCAACATTTGTCACTAAAGTCAGAAATGAGGTACTGGATATTACGGTAGGTAGCGCTAACGTAAGTAAACTAATTAAAAAGTGGAGGGTTTCAAGTGAACCCTCAATGTCAGATCATAGGATCATAGAGTTTGAGCTGGAAGGAGCGAGTGAGGAAAACACCCCCATTCGAAACCCCAGACAAACTGTGTGGCCTATGTTTAGTTCCCAACTAAAAGAAAACCTGGAGCAGGTGACAGTGCGGGATAGTATCAAACACTATACCGTGCTGGAGCAGGCTGTAGGAGAAATAAATGTAGCAATCACCACAGCATTTGAATCCAGCTGCCCGGTAAAAACCGTGAAGGAGCATAAGGACGAAAAATGGTGGAACAAAAATTTGTCTACATTAAGAGCAAAAGTACGTAGGCTTTTCAACAAAGCCAAGCAATACGGAAATTGGCTAGAATACTCTGAGGTGCTTACCACCTACAACAAAGAGATCAGAAGGGCAAAAAGGGAAAACTTTAGGACCTTCTGTGAAAACATAGAATCCACGCCGGTGGCAGCTAGACTGCACAAAGCACTAGCGAAGGATAGAGTGGAAATGACAACCACTCTCAAGAAACCGGATGGGACCTTCACGGAGGATGAAGAGCAAAGAGCTCTCCTCTTACTAGAAACCCATTTTCCGGGATGTAGAGGATACAGGGAGACCGAGGGCTTGATGCAACCACGGAAACCAAGTCGGGCCGACTGGAAGAGGGCAGCGTCCATCTGTACGGAAAACCGAATCAGATGGGCTATCGGCACTTTCCAGCCTTTTAAGGCCCCAGGTGTGGACGGACTAGTTCCTGCCTTCCTACAAAAGGGAGAGAGAGAACTAATGCCGTATCTTCTAAAGGTCTTTAGAAGTAGCTTAGCGCTCGGATATATACCGAAGCTATGGAGAAGGGCTAAGGTGGTATTTATACCGAAGGTGGGGAAGAAAGACACCGAAGTCATTTAGACCCATTAGTCTAACAGCTTTTATGTTAAAGACAATGGAGAAGGTGATTGATAATTACCTTAGGACTATAGTGCTGGTAGGTACACCACTACACAGGAGTCAGCTTACAGAGCAGGGAAATCCACAGAAACCGCCCTGTATCAGCTGACAAACGAAATAGAAGCACTAGAGATAAAGGAAGTAGCGATATGTGCCTTCTTGGATATAGAGGGAGCTTTTGACAACACCTCACACGAGACTGTCAGGGCGGCCCTCGAAAGAAGGAATATCGACAGCACTATCTCAAAGTGGATGGGAGAAATGCTGAGAACTAGAACGGCGGAGACACAGGTGGGAAAAGACACCATTAAGATCTCCACAACTCGAGGGTGCCCACAGGGAGGTGTACTATCACCGCTAATGTGGAGCCTGGTAGTTGATGAACTACTGGTTAGGCTAAACGACCTAGACATCAAATGTCAAGGTTACGCCGATGACATAGTCATAATGGCCAGAGGAAAATTTGAGGGAATGCTCTGTGAAATTGTTCAGAGAGGCCTCAAAATAACTAGTAGATGGTGTCAAACAGTGGGATTGAGACTCAACTCGAGCAAAACCACGGTGATACCATTTACTAGAAGAAGAAAACTAAACTGCCTACATCCCATACTCATAGATGGGAAGGCAGTAGAATACCAACAGGAGATAAGGTATCTGGGTATCACACTAGATAGCAAACTCCTATGGAATAGACACGCTGAGGCAGTGGTAGGTAAAGCCAAACACGCCCTAATGCTGTGCAGAAATCTGGCAGGAAAAACGTGGGGTTGTAACCCCACTATCCTGCGATGGATGTACACCATGATAGTGAGACCTGCAATCACTTATGGGGCGGTTGCGTGGGGAAGTAGAATCAAGCTGACCTCTATGAGGAAACAGCTTGAGAAGATTCAAAGACTGGCGTGTGTCTGCATCGCGGGGGCGATGGGGTCGTGTCCGACAGCAGCATTGGAGCTGCTGCTGGATCTGACTCCGCTGCACCTTGTGGTGGAGAGCGCCGCCAGATCGGCGATCGTAAGGTTCAGCAAGGAAGGAATGGGCAGAGGCAAAATAATCGGGAGCAGAGACCGAAACAGCCTCGCTGCCAAGATCCCCTGGCTGGAAGTACCAAAAGACGAAATGGTATGCAAATACCACTTCGAGAAAAACTACACAGCAATGTGTAGTAGTAAAGCCGATTGGAGCGACGAATCCTCAGCATACCACATAGAGCAAAATGCCATCAAGTGGTATACAGATGGTTCGAAGACAAAGGAAGGCACTGGTGCAGGAGTGTTTGGACCTCGTACCAGATACTCCGAAGCCATGGGAACATCCCCAAGTATCTTCCAAGCAGAGGTACACGCAATCAAAAGATGTGCACAGTTTAACCTCGACAGGAAGTACCGCAAAAAACGAATTGCTATCCTGTCAGATAGCCAAGCAGCCATCAAGGCCATTAGCTCATACACCATCAGATCCAAACTGGTATGGGACTGTGTGGGGATGCTGAACAAGCTTGGCAGGGATAATAAAGTAACGCTATACTGGGTACCAGGACACACTGGTTTAGGCGGAAACGAAGAAGCCGATCACCTAGCAAACAAGGGATCCAGTAGCCCCTTTATAGGTCCGGAACCCTTTTGCGGTATGAGCGTGAACACCATCCGCAAAAGTTTAGATGAAGAAATAAGAGGAAAATGGATGAAAACCTGGAAAGAACTTCCAGGGCTAAGGCAATCCAAAGTGATGCTGAGATCTTTCAACCAGAAGAGAACTAAAGCTTGCCTGAAACTAAGCAGGAACAAGCTCAGAATTCTGACAGGAGCCCTGACGGGACACTGCAGACTTAGGAAACATCTCAAGGCCCTAGGCCTAGAGGAGGATGATGGATACAGATTCTGTAGCTCAGCAGAGGAAACCCCCATACATCTGTTCAAAGACTGCAGAGCATTACTCCGCAAGAAACAGATGTACCTTGGGGCTCACTGCTTGAACACAGAGGAGCTGCAGGTCTTGAATCGCACCCAGATCCTGAGATTCCTAAAGGAATCAGGATTAGAGGAAGCGCTCTAAATGGGTAAGTACACCAACACTTGGAGGAGGAGGGTGGGGTACAATAGATCTATAAAGGTCGCAGTACAAGTCGTCACCACCATATCTACAATCTACAATCTTTTAGTTTGTGTCACTCCCTTCCTTTGAGGTGTTTTAGGTAGGTTTTTTCACTAATATGTCATCTAGTTTTATTTCTCGTAGGTTTGTCTTGATAGGGGTAGTGAAAGTTGGATTACTTACAGTTTCCAAAACTTTGCACTATTGCCAATAAAAGGATTTCGATGAAATTATTGTTCCATATGTTGGCACATGTAATAAATAAAATGTGATAAAGATATTCAAGAAATAATCTTTGAATCTACTGCCTAGTGGTTTAATTAAGTATATCAAATTATTTCTAAAATATCAATTTGCGAATTGTTGCGATGTACTATGATTAATGAAGCTCTCACCTTAAGAAAAAACCAAAATAACTACACCATATCACCAGCACAAAATGTCAGCTTTTATTTCAAAATCGCCATAATGGTTATTGGAACAGTGTTGTTAATTTTTAACAGAAAAATAATACTATTTTACTCTTTAATGCATAACAAACTTGAATAATCTATGGTTTCCTTATTTTTTCGAACTAAACTCTAAACTGCCAATAATTGGAGGAGTGCCAACGATTGGGTGGTTTACCCTATGTGAAAATGGCATTTTTTCCACGGCTTACCCTACATGAAGGTGACATTTTTTTCATTCTAGAGATCAAAATATATTCACATCTAGAGACGAAAAAGAGCATTTTTAATTTATGATTTTCTCGATTAAAACACTAAACTAACCAAATATGCATGGACTTTCTTATTAATTGTATCAAGTTCAATGAAATATTTTATGTACAAACGTAAAACAAGCCTGAAACTATTAAAAAACCTAAATAAAATTTAGGACATTTGAATTGAAAAGTATCACCTTCTATGAGAATGCAATATGTTAGCATGGAAACGAGCAAACCAACAATTAAATTTGTATTGATAGTTCTGACAGTTCGCTTCTAATTGGATTTATTAAAATCGAATTATGGATTCTACAACCGAAATCAGTAGAAAAAATTGCATTTACTACTCGAGATGAAAGTGTTTTTTTTTTTGGTTCGGTGTGATTGCTAACTCGCTGGCGCTGGTGAGCAAACTCCCACCTCACCAAAAAACGCCACTTTCATCTCTTGCTGTAAAATATACTATTTTCGGCAATTTTTACGTTAAATTAAATCTCACAATGTTTTCGCACTTCAACTTGTTTCCAATTTTATCTCCAGAAGATTAATTTAATTTTCCAAATTTAACAAAGTTTCTGAATATTTTCGCGTTTATACGTAGCTAATCATAACCTTCTGACATGAGCCAAAAATGACGAATGATGAACTCTTAGCAGTACACTCGCGATATGTCTTGAATTATCAAAAAATTAACCAATTTTTATAAACTTATGTATATTTTTTTGTAAATTGACTTTAACTTATTATTACATTAACATTATTATTAACATTCTTTGTTCGAAATTAAACAAATTTTGAACTGTATTTTTGCAAATTCAACAAATGTGTGAAATTTCTTTTTTAGCCATTGGACAAATTCAACAAATTTGTAAAAATGTTAAATTGAGCTTCTAATTTCATTAAATTATTAACAAAATTGTATAAAATTTTTCGAAATGCAAAAACTATACATTTCAATTTTTACTTAAACTCGTGTCAATTATTAATAAATATTTGGAATTATTGGGATTATTGAGAAATTTCACAAACTTCGTTCGTACCTCTATTCGTACCTCTTATTAAGACAAATCTCATGTTGAAATAACCTACTTCCTGGCAAATATCACATAGCATATTAAATTATAGAACAGACATTTTCATGGTATTACTAGTCCCAGTACATTTGCATCTCACTAACAAGTACCAAATAAATAACATTGTTTTTAAGATTAGTTAATAAAAATAAGATCATCTCGCATTTTTAAATCAAATTAAAACTTAACTTCACCAGTCGTGCACGAGGCGTTCAAGTAAGTCTATGCCCATTTATATTTCAAAACAGCAAAGTTGCATTGATGAGAGATACATCTCGAAACGCATCTACAGATTGCTATTCACTTAAAAAATGATCTTAAAAACATGTTTTTAACTAGTGCTGGTAATAACATGAAAGTGTATTAGGACTGGTAATAACATGCTGATACCTGTTGTTTAATGCAATATTCTGCGTGATATTAGCCAGGGAAGTAGATGTTTCAACATGAGATTTAAGTCTAAATAAGACTTAATATTATAGAGCTACGAACAGGTTGAATATATTTATATATTTAACCTACATTCGGTCTTATAATTAGTTTATCTGATTATATTTCTAATTATAGATATGGTTTCATCAAATTTTGTTACCATTTTTTGCAAATTGTTATAGTGATGATTTTTAATTCAGTTTATCTAGTCTAGTTATCAAGTTACTCAGAATTAATCTGAGACAAATTTGAAATGTTAAGTTTAACTATAACTGTAACTTCTAAGCCGCAATCGTCATTGAAACCAAATTTAGCTGGTTTATAGCAAATTTAGTTAGCTATAAGCGGCTGGACACAAATTTAGACTAGTTAGTCTGCTTCAAAAGTTATCGAAGAAGTTTCAGTTCCGATGCACATTGTAACTGATTATTGAAGATATATTTGTAAGTTTGTTACTATAATAGCTACAACTATAAGAATTTACGCTAGTGTAGACTAATAAATTGGAGCTGTTGTGATGATGTTCAGTTAAGTTTATCTAGTCTAGTTAGCAAGTTACAAAGACTTAATCTGAGACATGTTCAGCTTAGCTATCTGTAACTTCTAAATCACAATCGCTATTGAAATCAAATTTAGATGATTTACAGAAAATTTAGTTAGCTATAAGCGGCTGAAAACGAATTTGGACTAATTAGTTCAAAAGTTATCGAAGAAGTTTCAATTATGACGCAAATTGTAACTGATTAATGAAGATAAATTTGTAAGTTTATAACTATAATAGCTACGGCTATGAGACTTAACGCAGTTGTAGACTAATAAACTGGAGTTATAGTGATGATGTTTAGTTAAGTTTATCTAGCCTAGGTATCAAGTCACAAAGAGTTAGTATGTGATAAATTTGTAATTTTAAGTTTAACTATCGCTATTGAAACCAAATTTAGCTGGTTTATCTCAAATTTAGCTAGCTATGAGCGGCTGGAAAAGAATTTGGAATAATTAGTCTATTTCAAAAGTTATCAAAGAAGTTTCAGTTCTGATGCAAATTGTAACTGATTATTATTGAAGATATATTTGTAAGTTTGTAACTATAACAGCTACAACTATAAGACTTAACGCTACTATAGCCTAATATACTGAAGTTGTAGTGACGATGTTTAGCTAAGTTTATCTAGTCTAGTTAGCAAGTTACAAAGAAGTAATCTGTGTTAAATTTGTAACGTCAATTTTAACTATCTGTAACTTCTAAACCACAATCGTAATTTAAAGCTAATTTAGCTGATTTATAGCAAATTTAGTTAGCTATAAACATCTGAATACGAATTTGAACTAGTTAGTGTATTTCAAAAGTTATCGAAAATGTTTCAGTTGTGACGCAAATTGTAACTGATTATTTGAAAATATATTATAAGTTTGTAACTATAATAGCCACTATTTCAAACTATAAGATTCAACGTTGGTATAGACCAGTGTTTTACAAAATGCGGTACGCGTACCTCAAGGGGTACGCGAACGGTTTGAAAGGGGTACGAAACGATGTTCCAAAATATTCATTTTATATGTGTGCCAAAGTGTATATAAGATGAAAGTAGTATATTGTGCAACTAGGGCGGTAAGTTGTCAATTGCGCACGCGAGCGAAGTTGGGCTCACAAACAAGATGAGAGCTCTCGTTTTTCGCAATTGACAATACCGCACGAGTTGCTTTTACAATTTTTTATTACTCATGCGAGGGGAGGTATCTCACAAGATTGTAAAAATGAAGAATTTTATGTTTCAATTGTATCCGGTGTAGTGAATTCGTCATAAAAACTCTACTAAGTCTCCGGTATCAACATAGAATTTACACTCATTTTAAAACGTTTTCTTTATTTTTTATTTTGTAATGAAAAAAATGTCAAATTAATTTAACACCAAACAAGATTTTGACGTACGAGTCAACAATTTTATCGTTGTCATGATAACAATACAATGGACGGACAACTTCGATGCTTCTCTTAAAAAAAAATTGAACTTTTCTTTGAATTTAACATATTAAATGAAAAGCAAAATTAATTAAAATTTGTAAGCACTAGCGAATAAATAACTATATTTTTATCTTTGAAACCCCAATCTGGGGCCTGTATATTACGTAAAAAAGACAACTACAGTTGTTGCTGTTAATAATATATTTTAGGAAATTTCTACTAAAGTGTACGAAGTGTTAAAAAATATTTGAAAGGGGTACACGTGGATAGAAAGTTTGGGAAACACTGGTATAGACTAATAAACTGGAGTTGTAGTGATGATATTTAGTTAGATTAGATTAGATTAGATTCCCGACTTCCTCTAAGGGTTTGGCGCACGTCAACCTTAAGGCTTATTGTGCTGTCGGTTGATATCAAACTTGCAGTCCGACGTCTGTGTCACTGACTAGTTTCCTTAGTTTTCCTACAAGTTTGGGTTCCCATGTGGTTTGTTGGTTCCAGTCGAGCTGGTGTCGCATTCGTTCTAGGGCAGGGCATTCGCAGAGTACGTGGTTTGCTGTTTCATCTTCCTCTCCGCAGAGTCTACATAAAGGTTCGTCTCGGTGGATTTTTACTTTATGCATGAATTCTCTAAATCCGCCAGTGCCTGTTAGTAAACTAACTATCTGCTTCGTGTGAGCTTTGTTTAGTTTTAACAGGTCCTTTGCTATATTGGGATTAGGTGAGTCTATTAGCTTCCTGCAATGGGTTGCTTTATCATAGGAGTTCCATCTGAGTTTGTGTTTATTTTTCATCCAATCATTGATGGATGCTCTGGCGCAGGCTTTTTCTATACCTATGCTCGGTTCGGGACCAACTAGTTTCTTGCGGGCACCTTGTTTTGCTAGGTCGTCTGCATGTTCGTTTCCCTCTATACCACTATGCCCGCGAACCCAGATGATTTTTACTGTGTTCTGTTGGCCTAGTGTATGTAGTATTTCTTTGCATTCTTTTATGATTCTTGATTTTGTACTGCAGGCCTCTAGTGCTTTTAGCGCTGCTTGACTATCAGATATAAAATAAATGTTTCTGTTCCGATATTTTTGTCTGTGGCATTCAGTAGCACCCAATAATAATGCGTGTACTTCTGCTTGGAATATCGTGCAGTGTTCGCCTAGGCTGGCTGATTCCCTAATTTTGGGATTTTTGCTGTACAGGCCCGATCCGGCCCTTCCTTCAAACATTGAACCATCCGTGTAAAAGATTATGTTCTTGTTCGTAGGGGTGGGAAGCTGGTCCGGTTTCCAGCTTGGATCTATGTGTACGGTGAATGATTTTTCGAAATGGAATGACTTGTTGGTACTGTCGGTTCTCATTTCCATCAACGGTATTCTGACTGCCGTCATGATTTTCGTATGCCCGATCCTACTGGCTGCGATCCATTGACCCGCGCATTGTAGTCGGTATGCCGCCATTCTTGCTTCTCCTTTTAGAAAGATGTCTAATGGCGGTGTATCTAGTATCTAGTCATTGAATACATTAGTTTTTTTCTAGTGTATCTAGTATCTAGTAATTGAATACATTAGTTTTTTAAACACCTCGTGCATGACTGGCGTGGTTAAGTTTTGATGTGACATTTGTGTAGAAAGACATGAACTTAGTTTCGGTTATTAATTTAAATGATAATTAAATATTGGTAAAATCATACTAATTATAGATACAATCATACAAACTTATTAAAGCAAAATAAGTCGATTATAGACAGTTTAATTACTAGTTTTTGACAGTTTAATACCAATTTTTGTCTCGATTGAGATCAATATTTGTCTGTTTAATAACAATTTGTGTGTGTTTACTGATAATTTTTAACAGTTTAATGTCAATATTTGACAGATTATTGTGGTTTTTCGCAATTTAAATGTCAATTTTAGGCAGTTTAGTAACTATTTTGGACAGGATTTGGACCAATTTTTGTCTTGTTTAATGACGTTTAATCATCGTGTAACAGTTAGTATCGACTTTAAACATTTTATTGCCATTTTTTGACAGTTTAATGTCAAACTGTCATAACAGTTTATCGTTGTTTATTGTCGATTTTAGACAGCTAAATGAAAAACTTTGACAGTTTAATAACAATTTTTGTCTTGCTTTACATCAAGTTTTAATATCAATTTTTATGTGTCTATTGTCAATTTTTAACAACGGACATTAACCATTTTTAACTGTTTATGTCATTTTTTGTCCGTTTAATGTCAAGTCATGACAGTTTATTGTTGTTTTTTTTTCGCAGTTTAATGTCGATTTTAGACAGATCAATGACAATTTTGACAGTTTAATACCAATTTTTGTCTCGTTTGAGGTCGATTTTTGTCTGTTTAATAAGAATTTGTGTGTGTTCACTGACAATTTTAAACAGTTTAATGTCAATTTTTTACAGTTTATTGTGTTTTTTGCAATTTAATGCCGATTTTAGACAGTTTAATAACAATTTTTGACAGTATAATAACAATTTTTGTCTTGTTTAATGAAGTTTAATCATCGTGTAACAGTTAGTATCGACTTTGAACAGTTTAATGCCATTTTTTGACAGTTTAATGGCAACGTATGACAGTTTATCGTTGTTTATTGTCGATTCTAGAGAGCTAAATGTCAAACTTTGACAGTTTAATGGCAATTTTTGTCTTGCTTTATGTCAAGTTTTAACATTGTAATATCAATTTTTATGTGTCTATTGTCAATTTTTAACAACCGACATTAACCATTTTTAACTGTTTATGTCATTTTTTGTCCGTTTAATGTCAAGTCATGACAGTTTATTGTTGTTTTTTCGTAGCTTAATGTCGATTTTAGACAGATCAATGACAATTTTGACTGTTTAATACCAATTTTTGTCTCGTTTGAGGTCGATTTTTGCCTGTTTAATAACAATTTGAGTATGTTTACTGACAATTTTTAACAGTTTAATGTCAATTTTTGACAGTTTATTGTGTTTTTTCGCAATTTAATGTCAATTTTTGGCAGTTTAGTAACTATTTTTTACAGGATAATACCAATTTTTGTCTTGTTTAATGACGTTTAATCATCGTTTAACAGTTAGGTTAGGTTAGGTTAGGTTTCAACAGTTAGTATCGACTTTAAACAGCTTAATGCCATTTTTTGACAGTTTAATGTCAACTTATGACAGTTTATCGTTGTTTATTGTCGATTTTAAACAGATAAATGAAAAACTTTCACAGTTTAATAACAATTTTTGTCTTGCTTTACATCAAGTTTTAATATTTTAATATCAATTTTTATGTGTCTATTGTCAATTTTTAACAACGGACATTAATAATTTTTAACTCTTTATGTCATTTTTTGTCCGATTATTGTCAACTCATGACAGTTTATTGTTGTATTTTCGCAGTTTAATGTCGATTTTGGACAAATCAATGACAATTTTTGGCAGTTTAATACCCTTTTTTGTTTTGTTTAATGTCAATTTTTTACATTTTAATACAAATTTTTGATATTTTTCTTATATATGTAATGAATTTTACTAATAATAGTCTATCTTGTTCGATAGCCTTGTCAGACTTGTCCACAACAAATTCTGCCGTTTTTAAATTTTGCGATAAACTCGAATAATCTTGCAAACTTGAGGTGCGAATTAAATTTATTTGCAAATAAATTTAATCTAAAGCGAAATATTTCTCGCAGTTTTTATCAGCGCGAATTTTTCTCGGGTTTATAAATATTTTCGTAAAAACTGCAAAAACGAGTTGGTTTTTGCAAAGTTTCGCCTGGAATCTTTTTGCGCCCAGCGAACGGGAATTTTTTTTTGCGGTTTTGCAAAAAAAAAAACAAACCGAAAACACAGATGTTTGCCGATTGTTTTGCGTCTTCGGCACAAGAAACTTCCACAACGAAAATAAACTCAACAATATTTTTAAATCGCCCGATTTGCATTTGCGCATTTTTTGCAAATTAAACCGCAAGGAAAATATGCACATTTCTTAAATAGATCCTTCCAACAAAGGCTATCGACCAAAACCAGAGCAAACAAACTTAATAAGAAAACTGGAAATGTTTTGCAAACATTCCAATAAGGCTATCGCCCATAAACTAAACACTGCTTGCGTTTGCTAATCCTAAACATAGAACTATTTTGCTAATTCTAAATTAATTTTTCTCGAATTTACACCGATTATTTTTTGTTTTATCGCCAATTTCCGCTTCAAACCCACGACAAACCCAACATTTCACATACTAACTTCAACAGTCTATAACTAATAAAGTTATCAAGCTAAAACTTTCAGCGTTGTTTTCACTGAAGTTTCCTAAAAATTGTTCTATAATTTTCACAAATTTCCACCGATTAGTTTTCGTTTTATCGTAGATTTTCCTAACAGATTTTTCTCATAAATTTCACAATTCACCTCCGGTTGCCAATTTCTCGAAAACATCACGAGAAAAATTTGCAACATTGGTTTACCGCTGAAGTTTTCTGAAAATTTTGTAGAGATTTTCATGAATTTTCACCGATTAGTTTTTGTTTTATCACAGATTTTCTCAGCAAATTCTAGATTTTCCTCAAAAACTTCACAGACCAATTTCAACAGTCTATAACTAATAAGTCAGTAAAACTACGAACCTAAAGTTTTCAACATTGCATTCCCTGAAGTTTTCTGAAAATTTTCCGGATTTTTTCTCGAATTTCCACCGATTAGTTTATGTTTTATCGCCAATTTCCGCGACAAACCCGCTGAAACTTCCAGATTTTCCCCCAAGCACTCCACAGACTAACTTCAACAGTCTATATCTAATAAATCTGAAAAGCTATCAATAGGAAACTTTCAGCATTATTTTTCTCGATGTTTCCTAAAACGTTTCCATGTCTCTCCGCGAATGTCCAGCCCTTAGATTTTGTTTAATCGCGGTGGAAAGGCCGTAAGTAATTTGGATAGGAGAATATCAGTTATCGAGGAGGCTCATTGAGATGAGTAGGAGCCGGAAAAACCAATAAAATTCTCCAATAAATTTTAATTTCTTTATCGGGGCTTACTTTCCCGACGATTTTTCTTTGTTCGCGTATAAATCGTCATTTTTCCGCCGGAAAATTTGTTATGGCTTTCCCTTAAGCCGCTTCTAGCTCTATCCCAGAGGAAGAAAACTGTAAAATTTCGCGAGGTTTAGATAGAATGTTGAATTGTCCGCGAGTTTTGTTTGGGAGTTTTCGCGAAAAATTGGCTAGTTTGCTAAATATTAGCCGACAAACTCAAGGATTCTCAAAAAGGTAAATTGTGCCATTTTTGCCGCTTTCTGCTGGAATTAAAGAAACTTTGCGAAATATTTGCAACCATTTTGTAGATTATGAAATTATCAGCAAGTTTTGTTTGAAAATATTTGCGAAATTTCAATTAGTTTACTAAATATTAATGGACAAACTCAACCAAGCTACAAGATATATTTTGGGTTTCGCAATATCAAATTTCGCGAGTTTCAGGCATAAAATTTGCAAAATATTTTGCAAATATCTTCAATTAGTTGTTTCAATAGTTTATTAATATCCCACCCTCATCCTCCAAGCGTTGGTGTACTTACCCATTTAGAGCGCCTCCTCTAATCCTGATTCCTTAAGGAATTTCAGGATCAAGGCCTGCAGCTTCTCTGTGTTCTCAAGCAGTGGGCCCCAAGGTACATCTGTCTCTTGCGGAGTAATGCTCCGCAGTCTTTGAGCAGATGTATGGGGGTTCCCTCTGCTGAGCCACAGAATCTGCATCCGTCATCCTCCTCTAGGCCTAGGGCCTTGAGATGTTTCCTAAGTCTGCAGTGTCCCATCAGAAATCTAAGCTTGTTCCTGCTTAGTTTCAGGCAAGCTTTTGTTCTCTTCTGGTTAAAAGATGCCAGCATCACTTTGGATTGCCTTAGCCCTGGAAGTTCTTTCCAGGTTTTCATCCATTTTCCTCTTGTTTCTTCATCTAAGCCAGTGTTTCTCAAACTTATTTGTCTCATCGCCCACCTGTGATATGCTAAAGTTAATAACGCCCACCAAATCTAGAACACTGGGCCCAAAGAAAACACAAGGGCAAGAACACAGGCCACTAAGAAACGAAGAGATTAAAAAGTATCGTAGAAGAGGAAGACATAGTGCAATTCATAAAAGCACGGAGGCTCAGCTGGTATGGCCATATTCAAAGAACAACCCAAGACTCCATAACGAAGAGAATCACAAACTGGAAACCACCACTCAGTAGACCAAGAGTAAGGCCAAAAATAAGATGGCAGGACCAAATACACGAAGATATAAGAATAATGGAAGTCACAGAATGGAAGAAAAAGGTTAAAGACAGGAAGGAATGGAAGAAAATAGTACAAGAAACAAAAACACACACGAAGCTATGAATGGAAAATAGATTACACGGACTGATCTACCGCAACAAAAGGATCAAAGAGCTCCAGAATGGAGCAGCCAATACCCCACAGGGGGTCTATGGCCATATGTATATATGTCAAAATGTCAATAATTATATGACTTTTTATTCTGTTTGTTTTGGCCTACTAGGGACCACGGGGCTCATCTTAATTCTCAGCTAGGGTCTTCTGCTTTTTCTTGGCTCAGTATGCCTTCACCTTCTAGCTGTGACCTTGCTTCCTGTCATTCATCCATTTAGGTCTGGTAGTACCTGTACATTTCTTGCTTGTGCGAGATAATGGCAAGACTACCTGCAGGATAGCCTGTCGGTATTGAGTACGGTTGTCTGTAATGGGATCTGCAGTTCCTCTAAGTCTGATTTAACAGAGGTGAACCACTTGGCTTTGGACGCCCTTCCACTACTTGTCACTGTGAGGATCGTCTTGGTAAGCTTGGATTGATTCATGCAGTCTTCTGCTTTTGCTTGGCCCAGTATGCTTTCATCTTCAGGCTGTGAGCTTGCTTCCTCTCATCCGTCCATTTACTTCTGGTAGTACCTGTACACTTCTTGCTTGTGAGAGACAGTGGGAAGACTACCTGCGGGATAGCCTTCGGTATTGAGTTCGGTTGTTTGTAATGGGATCTGCAGTTCCTCTACTCAACTTATTACTGTGAGGATCTTCTTGTTAAGCTGGGAGTGATTCATGCAGTCTTCTGCTTTTTCTTGGCCCAGTATGCCTTCATCTTCTAATTAGTAATTAGTGAAGGAAGTCAGGATTAGTAGAACCTAGATAGATTTAGTTTGTGCAGTTATTGTCTAGTGGTTTCAATTAGTAATTAGTGCAGGAAGTCAAGATTAGTAGAAGCTTGATAGATTTAGTTTGTGCAGTTGTTGTCTAGTTGTTTCAATTAGTAATTAGTGCAGGAGGTCAAGTTTAGTAGAACCTTGATAGATTTAGTTTGTGTAGTTGTTGTCTTGTTGTTTCGATTAGTAATTAGTCAAGGAAATTAAGATTAGTACCTAGATCAAGTTAGCTAATTTCATACACGGACTAAGTACACTAATTCTAAACACAAATCAAGTTTGCTAATTGTAAACGCAAATCAAGTTTGCTAATTCTAAACGTGGAACAAGTTTGCTAATTCTTAGATTATGTTTGCTAATTCTAAACAAAGATCTAGTTTACTAATTCTAAACACAGACTAAGTTTGCGAATTATAAACCAGTTCAATGCACGAATTTTGCTCGCGAATTTTGAAACGGCTCTAGGAAACAGAGCTTATTTTTAATAAGGCTATCGTCCACAACCGAAATCTGGATTACGTTAACTAATTTTGAGGGAATTTCGCAAATTTTGTTGTTTTTTTTTTTTTGGGGTCAAAATTTTTGCAAAAGATTGATTTTGGCAAAAGGTTAATTTTTGCAAAAGGTTGATTTTGCAAAAGCTTTTCGCCAAAATTTTGGCAAGAAGGCCATCGACCGAAACAGAGTTGTTTTTTGCAAAAACCAGTTGAGCTTGTCTGTTTTCCATTTTTGAAGGAAGTTTGAGCGCAAAAACTACGTAGTTTAACTAGAAAGGTCGAAAATCCGTTCTTGGTATCGACGTTTACGACGTATTGTGTCCGACCTGAAGTCGGCCATAAACACAGACGACATGCACAGTAACGACTCAATCCCAAGACTCAAAATCGACAAATTTCACGCGACATTTCCCACTGCATTTGTAACAAAAGCCGTAACAAACCCTCAAAACAATTGAATCTCGACCAAAAACAAACTGAAATTTTTACAGCAACATTTTAATAGTTTAATGTAATTTTTTCCTGTTTAAAGGTAATTTTTAATAGTGTATTGTCATTTTTTAAGGGTTTAATATCTATTGTAGAGAGTTTAATGGCAATTTTTGACAGTTTAATCCTTTGGGTTCATATTTATTTAGAGAATGCAAGACAAGTGCAACATATGCATGACGAGTCTCAGCCGTCAAATGTACCCAAAAGGTTAATACCAATTTTGGTATTCTTGTTTAATGTCAATTTTTGTCTCTCGAATGTGAACTTTTGTGTGTTTATTGTCAATTTTTAATGTCAGGTTAATGTCAATTTTTAACGGATTAACATTAATTTTTGACAGTTTAATGTCAGTTTTTAAGAGTGCACTGTGGTTTTCGCTCTTTAATGTCGATTGTAGGCAGTTTGCTGACAATCTTTGACAGTTTATTAACAATTTTTGTCTTTTCTTATGTCATTTTTTGACATTTTAATACCAATTCTTATGTGTTTACTTTTATGTGTAATTTTTAAACAATTTTAACGCTTTACTGTCAATTTTGGACAGTTTATTGCTGCAGTTTAATGTCGATTTTAGACAATTTAATGACAATCTTTGACATTTTAATACCAATTTTTGTCTTGTTTTATGTCAATTTTGACATTTTAATACCAATTTTTGTCTTGTTTTATGTCAATTTTGACATTTTAATACCAATTTTTCATAGTTTTAATATAACAAATTTGAAAATTAAGGGGACCTCACTATTTGTAGTTACATTTTGCAAATTTGATAGATAATTGGCCGCCTAGAACTAGAAAAGTCGAAAATCCGTTTTTGGTATCGACGTTTACGACGCATTGTGTCCGACCTGAAGTCGGACATAAACACAGACAACTTGCACACGATTGCAAACGACTCAATCCCAAGACTCAAAATCGACAAATTTCACGCGACCTTTCATACCGCCTTTGTAACATAAGCCGTAACAAACCCTCAAAACAATTGAATCTCGACCGGAATCAAACTGCCCGCTATGGGCGATAGCCTTCACAAACTAAAACAAAAACAATTTGCATGAAACATCTCGCGATAAGTTAGTAGTCATTGAGTTAGTAAACGTATTCCAAGTTTTCACAATGAACGATAGCGTTATTATTAACTAATTTGTGCAAATATTTGTGAAAGTCCAAAAACTATTCTATATCTTCTACGTTTCATTCTAAGTCTATGTTTTTTGTTTAGTGACGCTAGTTGAGTTAAATTAATCCATAGTTCAACCAAACAAACAATTTGCATGAAATATCTCGCGATAAGTTAGTGGTTATTGAGTTAGTAAACGTATTCAAAGTTTGCTCTATGGACGATAGCCTTACTATTAATTAGTTTGTGCAAATAATCGTGAAATTCAAGCCATAGTAACCAAAACAGAACTTACAGCTGTTACTTCTCCCGCAACAACCCAGATAAGGTTTTTGCGGACTGCCAGGACGGCGTGGCGCGTTCCATCCAGGCGCATAGCGGGAAGGCGCTCCTTATTGGAGGCGATTTTAATGCTTGGGGAATCCAATGGGGCGGCGACGTCACGGACGCGAGAGGGAGGATGGTCCTGGACTGGGCGTCGGCACTGGACCTCGGTATTTGCAACCGGAGAAAGGTTCCGACTTTCAGGAGAGGTCCGCGAACATCAATCGTGGACTTGACGTTCGCATCGCAGGGACTGATGGGAAGAGTCAGGGATTGGCAGGTTAGGGACGATTGGGAGTCGCTGAGCGACCACCAATGCGTTTCCTTTCACCTGGACAGTAAAGCCATCGAGGGGCAGCCGCGCGAGCAGCGCGCTCGTTGGATACTTGGGAGAGCTGACCGGGAAGCTATTACTCGGGAGATGGCTCGAGGAAATGCACCGCACGGGCTGGCCGCGGAGGATCTTACCGGGGCATTCATGAACAGGGTGGTTGACGCGTGCAGGGCTGGCGTCCCTCAAAGACGTCTGTCCTCAGGGGGGCGGAAGCCGGTTTATTGGTGGACGCCTGAAGTGGCGCAAGCGAGACGCGTGGCGGTGGCGTCTAGGCGTCAACTTCAGAGGGCGCGGCGCAGAGGAGAGCTATGTGAGGTTGCGGAGGAGCGGGCGAAACAGGACCGTGGTAGTTTTCGACGAGCGATTGCGCGGAGAAAATCCCAGCGGTGGCAGGAATTCTGCCTTCTGGTCGACTGCGATCCGTGGGGCTTGCCGTACCGCATAGTCACCGGTCGGTTCGGGCACCGAGGGAAGGGTCCTGACGCGTGCGTGTTGGGTGGAACCGAAGCTGTGGTTGAGCACCTTTTCCCCGCCACGGCGAGGGGGGTGGGACGCGCTGTCGTGGGGCGGTACGTTGCGGTGGACTCCTTCACCGTGGATGAAGTCCGCAGAGCGGTAGCCTCACTACCCGCGAAAAAGGCACCCGGCCCAGACGGGCTGCCTAACGAGCTGTTCCGGCTGGCAGCAGGGGGGGGGGGGCTCGAAGGACTTGCCGACGTCTGCAACAGATGTCTGGAAGAGGGAGTGTTTCCCAGGTGTTGGAAAAAGGCAATTTTGGCCCTTATTCCAAAGCCGGGTAAGGATCCCTCGACGCCTGGTGCGTACAGACCGATCTGTTTGCTGGACGGTGGGGCAAAAGTTCTGGAAAGGTTTCTCCTATGGCGGTTACAAGCCGTTATAGAGCAAGGGGGCGGACTCGCTCCGGAACAGTTCGGCTTCCGTAAAGGGGTTGGGACGGAGGATGCCATTCGGGCTGTCCTTCGTGTCGCGGAGGGGGCCAACAGCGGACCGTACCGCACCAAGGGGCATTGTGTGGTCGTCAGCTTTGACGTCGCCAATGCCTTCAACACGGTACAATGGTGGTGCGTTATTGAGGCCCTAGCCCGTTGGAAACTACCCGAGACGTTGCTGAGGCTTACTGCCGATTACCTGCGCGACAGAACCATCAGTTACCGCGAGGGGGAGAACTGGCGTGAGCGGGGATTGTCTGCCGGGGTTCCGCAGGGATCGGTTCTAGGACCATTCTTGTGGAATGTCGCCTATGACGGCCTTCTGCGGACGCTGAGATGGTTACTGCCCACAGGGGTGGGTATTGTGGCATATGCAGACGACCTGGCACTCGTCTTCACAGACAGGTGCTGGGATATGCTGCGTCTCAGGGTCACGCGCGCGGGGGAACTCGTTCGGGAGTGGATGGAGACGGCGGGCCTTCAGCTCGCCGCCTCTAAAACACAGGCGGCCCTGCTCTCCACTAGAAGGTCAGGCAGAGGCATTCTGGAGATTGAAATTTTGGGAGAGAAGATACCGGTCGAACGGTCGATTCGGTACCTCGGTGTGATCCTCCAGGCGGGTCAGTGGGGATTACACGTGTGCCATTCCGCCGGCAACGCGGCACGCGCATCACAACAGGTGGCGCGTCTCATGCCGAGGGCCTCCGGGCCTGGTGAGGGTAGGAGGAGGCTTATGGCCAGTGTGGCCACTAGTAGACTCCTATACGCGGCACCGGTGTGGGCAACGGCGGTGAGGGGTAACGCTCGTAACAGGGAGCGTTTGCGACGGGCACTACGCCCGGTGGCCATCAGGGTCGCCCGGGCTTACCGCACTGTTAGCAGTGACGCCGTGGAGGTCATATCACGGATTCCTCCCGCGGACCTCCTTGTTATGGAGCGCGCGTCGGTGAGGGACGCAAGAACTTCTGGTGGGAACCGCGGGGAGGCAAGGAGAGCTGCTCGGGAGCAACTACTTGCCTGCTGGCAGGAGAGGTGGTCACGTGGCGGAAACGGCGCGTGGACTCGTCGTCTCATCCCTGATTTAATTCGGTGGATGGGGCGAGGGCTGGATGAGGCGGGTTCGTACTTTATCACCCAGCTTCTTACCGGACACAGGTCCTTCCGAGCGTATCTCCATAGGATTGGGAAAGCCCCAGACGACAGGTGCATATCCTGTGGAGAGGGCGTGCGCGACGACGCGGAGCACACTCTCGTGGCGTGTCCGCGTTGGGAGAAGGAGCGACAGGCCCTGGCGTCGGCCCTGGAACGGGAAGTCACGGTCGAAGCCGTGGCGGGTGGCCTCGCCGGCTAGGTGGGGCGGGGCGTGTGGGCGGCCTTAAGCCGTTTCGCGGCCACAGTCATGCGGGCTAAGGAGTTGCCTGTGTGGGAACAAGGGCGGTAGAGTTTTTTTTCTTGTTTTTTTTTTGTTGGTCTCTGTTTTTGTTTTTTTTTATTACTTGTGTTGTAATTGTTGCAATTGTAAATGCTATTGTATAGCATATTTTGCTTTACTTTTTTTTTACTTTCGTGTAAATACTGTTGTATTTTTATTCGAGGGGTGGGCAGAGGCAGTAATGCCATCGCTGGCGGTCCCTCTGTCCTTCCGTTTTGAGTGGTCACTTTGGAAAAAAAAAAAACCAAAACAGAAATCGTTTAATAATGAAACTCCATTTGATTTACATTGGACTTTTACACACGATTATAGTAATGGTATCTTTCACATACAATAATGCATTTGTTAACGTGTTCAAATTTCACGCGACTTTTCACACCGCAATTGTAACATAAGCCGTAACCCTCAAAACAATCGAATTTCGACCGGAAACAAACTACCCGTTATGGGCGATAGCCTTTACAAACAAAAACGAAACAAACAATTTGCATGAAACATCTCGCGATAAGTTAGTAGTCATTGAGTTAGTAAACGTATTCCAAGTTTGCACCTAGGACGATAGCCTTATTATTAATTAGTTTGTGCAAATATTCGTGAAATTCAAGTCAAAAACTCTGCTTGAGTTAGTAAACTTGATTCATAATTAGTTCATGGATGATAATAGCCTTAATACCAACAAGTTTAGATGAATATTCGTGACACTCTAATCAGAAACTCCTCTTGAGTTAGAAAACTTAATCCATTATAAGTAGATGGATGATAGCCTAGTTACCAACAAGTTTAAGTGAATGTTCGCGAAACTAAAGTCAAAAACTCTTTTTGAGTAAACTCAATGCATAATTAGCACATGGACGATAGCCTTATTACCAACTAGTTTAGGTTAATGTTTGCGAAACTCTAGTCAAAAACTCTTCTTGCGTTAGTATACTCAATGTATAATTTGCACAAGGATGATAGCCTTATTACCAACAAGTTTAGATGAATATTTGCAAAACTCAAGTCAAAAACTCTTCATGAGTTAGTAAACTTAATCCATAATAAGTAGATGGATGATAGCCTTATTACCAATAAGTTTGAGTGAATGTTTGCGAAACTCAAGTAAAAACTCCTTTTGAGTTATTAAAGTTAATGCATAATTAGCATTTGGATGATAGCCTTATTATCAACACGTTTAGATGAATATTCGCGAAACTCAAGTTAAAAACTCTTCTTGAGTTAGTAAACTTAATCCATAATAAGTAGATGGATGATAGCCTTATTACCAACAAGTTTAAGTGAATGTTTGAGAAACTGAAGTCATAAACTCCTTTTGAGTTTCTGAATTTAATACATAATTAGCAAATGGATGATAGTCTTATTACCAACAAGTTTAGATGAATACTCGCAAAACTCAAGTCAAAAACTCATTTTGAGTTAGTAAACTCAATGTGTAATTATTACATGGATGATAGCCTTATTACCAACTAGTTTAGATGAATATTCGCGAGATTCTAGTCAAAACCTCCTCTTGAGTTAGTACTAAATCCATAATAAGTAGATGCATGATAGCCTTATTACCAACAAGTTTAAGTGAATGTTTGGGAAACTGAAGTCATAAACTCCTTTTGAGTTACTGAATTTAATACATAATTAGCAAATGGATGATAGTCTTATTACCAACAAGTTTAGATGAATATTCGCAAAACTCAAGTCAAAAACTCATTTTGAGTTAGTAAACTCAATGTGTAATTATTACTTGGATGATAGCTTTATTACCAACTAGTTTAGATGAATATTCGCGAGATTCTAGTCAAAACCTCCTCTTGAGTTAGTACTTAATCCATAATAAGTAGATGCATGATAGCCTTATTACCAACAAGTTTAAGTGAATGTTCGCGAAACTCAAGTCACAAACTTTCTTGAGTTAGTAAACTAAATGCATAATGCCTTATTATACCTTAACCAACTAGTTTGGGAAGATATTCGTGAAACTCGCGTCTCAAACTAATCTTGGTAGTAGATAGCCTTATTGCTATATAATTTATAAAAAAAAATGGTAAAACTTTGCAGATAATTTAATTGAATATTAGCTAGCCAAATCCAGTTTAAGCTACGTAGTCTAGTTCTTAAGTTATAAAGCGAATTCAGCGAGTCTGCAATGAAACGAGAAACTTTGAGTTTGCGACTTTATAACTTATGAACAAGACTAGATAGATTATTCTAGTTTTCAAAGCTATGAAGAAAATTGATTTTATTATTATCAAATCGAATTTAGTTAACTTAACTAGGCTATTTCTTCAGTTACAGAGCGAATTCGTGATGTGTAGCTACGAAGTAGACAGTGAGATATTTGAGTTTACGAATTTGTAACCTTGGACTAAATCTAGATAGAACGTTATTGTTTCCAAAACTATGTAGGCAGTTTAATTTAGTAACAACTAGCTAAATTTAGTTTAAGCTATATAGCTTAGTTGTTGAGCTATAAAGCGAATTCGAGAAGTCTGCAAATAAACAAGAAACTTTGAGTTTGCGACTTTCCGAGTTTGATATCTTTTGAGATAGTCTACATAGAACGTTTTAGTTTTCAGAACTATATAGATAATTTAATTTGGTATTAGTAGCTCAAACTTACTTAAGGTACTAAGCCTATTTCTTCAGTTACAGAGCGAAATCTAAAAGTCTAGCTATGAAGAAGACAGTGAGAAAAGATATTTGAGTTTACGACTTTGTAACTTTTGACTAAATCTATATTGAACGTTCTTGTTTACAAAACTATGTAGACAGTTTAATTAAATATCAACTAGCCAAATTTAGTTTAAGCTATATGGCTTAGTTATTGAGCTATAACGAGAATTCGAGAAGTCTGCAATGAAACAAGAAATTTTAAGTTTGCAATTTTATAACTTTTAAGAAAGTTTACATAGAACGTTCTAGTTTTCAGAGCTATGTAGATAATTTAATTTATTATTAGTAGCTCTAATTAAGTTAACTTATCTGGTCTATTTCTTCAGTTAAAGAGCGATATCTAAAAGTCTAGCTATGAAGAAGACAGCGAGACAAGATATTTGAGTTCACGACTTTGTAACTTTGGACTAAATCTAGATAGAACGTTCTCGTTACCAAAACTATGTGGACAGTTTAATTAGGTATTAACTAACCAAATTTAGTTTAAGCTATATAGCCTAGTTCTTGAGGTATTAAGCGAATTCGAGAAGTCTGCAATGAAACACGAAACTTTGAGTTAGCGACTATATAACTTTTGAGAAAGTCTATTTAGAACGTTCTAGTTTCCAGAACTGTGTAGATAATTTAATTTAGTTTTAGTACCTCAAATTTAGTTAACTTACTTGGCCTATTTCTTCAGCTACAGAGCGATATCTAAAAGTCTAGCTATGAAGAAAACAGTGAGACAAGATATTTGAGTTCACGACTTTGTATCTTTTGACTAAATCTAGATAGAACGTTCTTGTTTCCAAAACTATGTAGACAGTTTAATTAAGTATTAACTAGCCAAATTTAGTTTAAGCTATATGGCCTAGTTCTTAAACTATAAAGTGAATTCGAACAGACTGCAATTAAACAAGAAACTTTGCGTTTGCGAATTTATAACTTTTGAAAGAGTGTACATAGAACGTTATAGTTTTCAGAACTATGTAGATATTTTAGCTGAGTATTAGTAGCGCAAATTTAGTTAACTTACATTTTCCATTTCTTCAGTTACAGAGCGAAATCTAAAAGTCTAGCTATGAAGAAAACAGTGAGACAAGAGATTTGAGTTTACGACTTACTAACTTTTGACTATATCTAGATAGAACGTTCTTGTTTCCAAAACTATGTGTACAGTTTAATTAAGTATTAACTAGCTAAATTTAGTTTAAGCTATGTGGCCTAGTTCTTGAGCTATAAAGCGAATTCGAGAAGTCTGCAGTGAAACAAGAAACTTTGAGTTTGCGACTTTATAACTTTTGAGGAGGTCTATATAGAACGTTCTACTTGTCAGAACTGTGTAAATAATTTAATTTAGTTTTACCACCTCAAATTTAGTTAACTTACCTAGCCCATTTCTACAGTTACAGAGCGAAATCTAAAAGTCTAGTTATGAAGAAAACAGTGAGACAAGATATTTGAGTTTACGGCTTTGTAACTTTTGACTAAATCTAGATAGAACGTTCTTGTATTCAAAACTATGTAGACAGTTTAATTGAGTATTAACCAGCCAAGTTTAGTTTAAGCTGTATGGCCTAGTTCTTGAGCTATAGAGCAAATTCGAGAAGTCTGCAATGAAACAATAAGCTTTGAGTTTACAATTTTAGAACTTTTAAGAAAGTCTACATAGAACGTTCCAGTTTCAGAACTATATAGATAATTTAATTTAGTCTTAGCACTTTGAATTTAGATAACTTACCTAGCCTATTTCTTCAGTTACAGAGCGCAATCTAAAAGTCTAGCTATGAAGAAAACAGTGAGACAAGACATTTTACCTCTTTTGTAACGTAAGTTTACGTCTTTGTAACTTTGTACTAAATCTATATAGAACGTTCTTGTTTCAAAAACTATGTAGACAGTATAATTAAGTATTAACTAGCCAAATTTGGTTTAAGCTGTATAGCCTAGTTCGTGAACTATAAAGCGAATTCGAAAAGTCTGCAATTAAACAAGAAACGAAGAAAACAGTGAGACAAGAGATTTGAGTTTACGACTGTAACTTTTGACTAAATCTAGATAGAACGTTCTTGTTTGTCGACAGTTTAATTAAGTATTAAACCGCCAAATTTAGTTTAAGCTATATGGCTTGGTTCTTGAGCTATAAAGCGAATTCGAGAAGTCTGCAATGAAACAAGAAACTTTGAGTTTGCGACTTTATAACTTTTGAGACGGTATATGTAGAACGTTATAGTTTTCAGAACTGTGTAGGTAATTTAATTTAGTTTTAGCAACTTAAATTTAGTTAACTTACATAGCCTATTTATTTAGTTACGGAGCAAAATCTAAAAGTCTAGCTATGAAGAAAGCAGCGAGACAAGAGATTTGAGTTTGAGACAAGCGATTTGAGTTTACAATTTTGTAACTTTTGACTAAATCTAGATAAAACGTTCTTATTTCCAAAACTATATCGACAGTTTCATTAAGTATTAAATAGATAAATTTATTTTAAGCTATATGGCTTAGTTCTTGAGCCATAAAGCGAATTCGAGAAGTCTGCAATGAAACAAGAAACTTTGAGTTTGCGAGGCTAATTGCCATCTAGCTACGAGAATTCATGTTTAGAGCGAGAGGCCAGAACACTAATTGACTTAGTAGACAGTCCATGGACGATAGCCTTATCATGATTAATCCAAGGCCAAATTTAAATACAATGTAAATCAGTCAAAACTAAATATACAAACTACACACTAAATGACTGTAATTTGACTACTTATGTCATCTAAATACTAAAACTAATATGACAACTTGTTGTCTTAGTTTCTTCTTGTCTTGTCTGTTTAACACGTTGACGCCGACGCGCGATTTTGTATTTTAGTTTAGCGGGCGGCGTGTACCACCGGTGGTACACGCCGGCCTTAACGTGTTAATCTTCACTATCTAGCTTGTCTATCTAGTCTTGTTTGTTAAGTCTTGCTTGTCTAGTCTAGTCTGTCTAGTCTTGTAAGTCTTGGCTTGTACGTCTAGTCTCTTCTGTCTAGTCTTGTCTGTCTAGTCTTGGCTGTCTAGTCTTGTCTGTCTAGTCTTGTCTGTCTAGTCTTGTCTGTCTAGTCTTGTCTGTCTAGTCTTTACTGTCTAGTCCTGTCTGTCTAGCCTTGTCTGTCTAGTCTTGTCTGTCTAGTCTTGTCTGTCTAGTCTTGTCTATCTAGTCTTGTCTGTCTAGTCTTGTCTGTCTAGTCTTGTCTGTCTAGTCTTGTCTGTCTAGTCTTGTCTGTCTAGTCTTGTCTGTCTAGTCTTGTCTGTCTAGTCTTGTCTGTCTAGTCTTGTCTGTCTAGTCTTGTCTGTCTAGTCTTGTCTGTCTAGTCTTGTCTGTCTAGTCTTGTCTGTCTAGTCTTGTCTGTCTAGTCTTGTCTGTCTAGTCTTGTCTGTCTAGTCTTGTCTGTCTAGTCTTGTCTGTCTAGTCTTGTCTGTCTAGTCTTGTCTGTCTAGTCTTGTCTGTCTAGTCTTGTCTGTCTAGTCTTGTCTGTCTAGTCTTGTCTGTCTAGTCTTGTCTGTCTAGTCTTGTCTGTCTAGTCTTGTCTGTATAGTCTTGTCTGTATAGTCTTGTCTGTCTAGTCTTGTCTGTCTAGTCTTGTCTGTTTAGTCTTGTCTGTCTAGTCTTGTCTGTCTAGTCTTGTCTGTCTAGTCTTGTCTGTCTAGTCTTGTCTGTCTAGTCTTGTCTGTTTAGTCTTGTCTGTCTAGTCTTGTCTGTCTAGTCTTGTCTGTCTAGTCTTGTCTGTCTAGTCTTGTCTGTCTAGTCTTGTCTGTCTAGTCTTGTCTGTCTAGTCTTGTCTGTCTAGTCTTATCTGTCTAGTCTTGTCTGTCTAGTCTTGTCTGTCTAGTCTTGTCTGTCTAGTCTTGTCTGTCTAGTCTTGTCTGTCTAGTCTTGTCTGTCTAGTCTTGTCTGTCTAGTCTTGTCTGTCTAGTCTTGTCTATCTAGTCTTGTCTGTCTAGTCTTGTCTGTCTAGTCTTGTCTGTCTAGTCTTGTCTGTCTAGTCTTGTCTGTCTAGTCTTGTCAGTCTAGTCTTGTCTGTCTAGTCTTGTCTCTTTAGTCTTGTCTGTCTAGTCTTGTCTGTCTAGTCTTGTCTGTCTAGTCTTGTCTGTCTAGTCTTGTCTGTCTAGTCTTGTCTGTCTAGTCTTATCTGTCTAGTCTTGTCTGCCTAGTCTTCTCTGTCTAGTCTTGTCTGTCTAGTCTTGTCTGTCTAGTCTTGTCTGTCTAGTCTTGTCTGTCTAGTCTTGTCTGTCTAGTCTTGTCTGTCTAGTCTTGTCTGTCTAGTCTTGTCTGTCTAGTCTTGTCTGTCTAGTCTTGTCTGTCTAGTCTTGTCTGTCTAGTCTTGTCTGTCTAGTCTTGTCTGTCTAGTCTTGTCTGTCTAGTCTTGTCTGTCTAGTCTTGTCTGTCTAGTCTTGTCTGTCTAGTCTTGTCTGTCTAGTCTTGTCTGTCTAGTCTTGTCTGTCTAGTCTTGTCTGTCTAGTCTTGTCTGTCTAGTCTTGTCTGTCTAGTCTTGTCTGTCTAGTCTTGTCTGTCTAGTCTTGTCTGTCTAGTCTTGTCTGTCTAGTCTTGTCTGTCTAGTCTTGTCTGTCTAGTCTTGTCTGTCTAGTCTTGTCTGTCTAGTCTTGTCTGTCTAGTCTTGTCTGTCTAGTCTAGTCTGTCTAGTCTTGTCTGTCTAGTCTTGTCTGTCTAGTCTTGTCTGCCTAGTCTTGTCTGTCTAGTCTTGTCTGTCTAGTCCTGTCTGTCTAGCCTTGTCTGTCTAGTCTTGTCTGTCTAGTCTTGTCTGTCTAGTCTTGTCTGCCTAGTCTTGTCTGTCTAGTCTTGTCTGTCTAGTCTTGTCTGTCTAGTCTTCTCTGTCTAGTCTTGTCTGTCTAGTCTTGTCTGTCTAGTCTTGTCTGTCTAGTCTTGTCTGTCTAGTCTTGTCTGTTTAGTCTTGTCTGTCTAGTCTTGTCTGTCTAGTCTTGTCTGTCTAGTCTTGTCTGTCTAGTCTTGTCTGTCTAGTCTTGTCTGTTTAGTCTTGTCTGTCTAGTCTTGTCTGTCTAGTCTTGTCTGTCTAGTCTTGTCTGTCTAGTCTTGTCTGTCTAGTCTTGTCTGTCTAGTCTTGTCTGTCTAGTCTTGTCTGTCTAGTCTTATCTGTCTAGTCTTGTCTGTCTAGCCTTGTCTGTCTAGTCTTGTCTGTCTAGTCTTGTCTGTCTAGTCTTGTCTGTCTAGTCTTGTCTGTCTAGTCTTGTCTGTCTAGTCTTGTCTGTCTAGTCTTGTCTGTCTAGTCTTGTCTATCTAGTCTTGTCTGTCTAGTCTTGTCTGTCTAGTCTTGTCTGTCTAGTCTTGTCTGTCTAGTCTTGTCTGTCTAGTCTTGTCAGTCTAGTCTTGTCTGTCTAGTCTTGTCTCTCTAGTCTTGTCTGTCTAGTCTTGTCTGTCTAGTCTTGTCTCTCTAGTCTTGTCTGTCTAGTCTTGTCTGTCTAGTCTTGTCTGTCTACTCTTGTCTGTCTAGTCTTGTCTGTCTAGTCTTGTCTGTCTAGTCTTGTCTGTCTAGTCTTGTCTGTCTAGTCTTGTCTGTCTAGTCTTGTCTGTCTAGTCTTGTCTGTCTAGTCTTGTCTGCCTAGTCTTGTCTGTCTAGTCTTGTCTGTCTAGTCTTGTCTGTCTAGTCTTGTCTGTCTAGTCTTGTCTGTCTAGTCTTGTCTGTCTAGTCTTGTCTGTCTAGTCTTGTCTGTCTAGTCTTGTCTGTTTAGTCTTGTCTGTCTAGTCTTGTCTGTCTAGTCTTGTCTGTCTAGTCTTGTCTGTCTAGTCTTGTCTGTCTAGTCTTGTCTGTTTAGTCTTGTCTGTCTAGTCTTGTCTGTCTAGTCTTGTCTGTCTAGTCTTGTCTGTCTAGTCTTGTCTGTCTAGTCTTGTCTGTCTAGTCTTGTCTGTCTAGTCTTGTCTGTCTAGTCTTATCTGTCTAGTCTTGTCTGTCTAGTCTTGTCTGTCTAGTCTTGTCTGTCTAGTCTTGTCTGTCTAGTCTTGTCTGTCTAGTCTTGTCTGTCTAGTCTTGTCTATCTAGTCTTGTCTGTCTAGTCTTGTCTGTCTAGTCTTGTCTGTCTAGTCTTGTCTGTCTAGTCTTGTCTGTCTAGTCTTGTCAGTCTAGTCTTGTCTGTCTAGTCTTGTCTCTCTAGTCTTGTCTGTCTAGTCTTGTCTGTCTAGTCTTGTCTGTCTAGTCTTGTCTGTCTACTCTTGTCTGTCTAGTCTTGTCTGTCTAGTCTTCTCTGTCTAGTCTTGTCTGCCTAGTCTTGTCTGTCTAGTCTTGTCTGTCTAGTCTTGTCTGTCTAGTCTTGTCTGTCTAGTCTTGTCTGTCTAGTCTTGTCTGTCTAGTCTTGTCTGTCTAGTCTTGTCTGTCTAGTCTTGTCTGTCTAGTCTTGTCTGTCTAGTCTTGTCTGTCTAGTCTTGTCTGTCTAGTCTTGTCTGTCTAGTCTTGTCTGTCTAGTCTTGTCTGTCTAGTCTTGTCTGTCTAGTCTTGTCTGTCTAGTCTTGTCTGTCTAGTCTTGTCTGTCTAGTCTTGTCTGTCTAGTCTTGTCTGTCTAGTCTTGTCTGTCTAGTCTTGTCTGTCTAGTCTTGTCTGTCTAGTCTTGTCTGTCTAGTCTTGTCTGTCTAGTCTTGTCTGTCTAGTCTTGTCTGTCTAGTCTTGTCTGTCTAGTCTTGTCTGTCTAGTCTAGTCTGTCTAGTCTTGTCTGTCTAGTCTTGTCTGTCTAGTCTTGTCTGCCTAGTCTTGTCTGTCTAGTCTTGTCTGTCTAGTCCTGTCTGTCTAGCCTTGTCTGTCTAGTCTTGTCTGTCTAGTCTTGTCTGTCTAGTCTTGTCTGCCTAGTCTTGTCTGTCTAGTCTTGTCTGTCTAGTCTTGTCTGTCTAGTCTTCTCTGTCTAGTCTTGTCTGTCTAGTCTTGTCTGTCTAGTCTTGTCTGTCTAGTCTTGTCTGTCTAGTCTTGTCTGTCTAGTCTTGTCTGTCTAGTCTTGTTTGTCTAGTCTTGTCTGTCTAGTCTTGTCTGTCTAGTCTTGTCTGTCTAGTCTTGTCTGTCTAGTCTTGTCTGTCTAGTCTTGTCTGTCTAGTCTTGTCTGTCTAGTCTTGTCTGTCTAGTCTTGTCTGTCTAGTCTTGTCTGTCTAGTCTTGTCTGTCTAGTCTTGTCTGTCTAGTCTTGTCTGTCTAGTCTTGTCTGTCTAGTCTTGTCTTTCTAGTCTTGTCTGTCTAGTCTTGTCTGTCTAGTCTTGTCTGTCTAGTCTTGTCTGCCTAGTCTTGTCTGTCTAGTCTTGTCTGTCTAGTCCTGTCTGTCTAGCCTTGTCTGTCTAGTCTTGTCTGTTTAGTCTTGTCTGTCTAGTCTTGTCTGCCTAGTCTTGTCTGTCTAGTCTTGTCTGTCTAGTCTTGTCTGTCTAGTCTTGTCTGTCTAGTCTTGTCTGTCTAGTCTTGTCTGTCTAGTCTTGTCTGTCTAGTCTTGTCTGTCTAGTCTTGTCTGTCTAGTCTTGTCTGTCTAGTCTTGTCTGTCTAGTCTTGTCTGTCTAGTCTTGTCTGTCTAGTCTTGTCTGTCTAGTCTTGTCTGTCTAGTCTTGTCTGTCTAGTCTTGTCTGTCTAGTCTTGTCTGTCTAGTCTTGTCTGTCTAGTCTTGTCTGTCTAGTCTTGTCTGTCTAGTCTTGTCTGTCTAGTCTTGTCTGTCTAGTCTTGTCTGTCTAGTCTTGTCTGTCTAGTCTTGTCTGTCTAGTCTTGTCTGTCTAGTCTTGTCTGTCTAGTCTTGTCTGTTTAGTCTTGTCTGTCTAGTCTTGTCTGTCTAGTCTTGTCTGTCTAGTCTTGTCTGTCTAGTCTTGTCTGTCTAGTCTTGTCTGTCTAGTCTTGTCTGTTTAGTCTTGTCTGTCTAGTCTTGTCTGTCTAGTCTTGTCTGTCTAGTCTTGTCTGTCTAGTCTTGTCTGTCTAGTCTTGTCTGTCTAGTCTTGTCTGTCTAGTCTTGTCTGTCTAGTCTTGTCTGTCTAGTCTTGTCTGTCTAGTCTTGTCTGTCTAGTCTTGTCTGGCTAGTCTTGTCTGTCTAGTCTTGTCTGTCTAGTCTTGTCTGTCTAGTCTTGTCTGTCTAGTCTTGTCTGTCTAGTCTTGTCTGTCTAGTCTTGTCTGTCTACTCTTGTCTATCTAGTCTTGTCTGTCTAGTCTTGTCTGTATAGTCTTGTCTGTCTAGTCTTGTCTGTCTAGTCTTGTCTGTCTAGTCTTGTCTGTCTAGTCTTGTCTGTCTAGTCTTGTCTCTCTAGTCTTGTCTGTCTAGTCTTGTCTGTCTAGTCTTGTCTGTCTAGTCTTGTCTGTCTAGTCTTGTCTGTCTAGTCTTGTCTGTCTAGTCTTGTCTGTCTAGTCTTGTCTCTCTAGTCTTGTCTGTCTAGTCTTGTCTGTCTAGTCTTGTCTGTCTAGTCTTGTCTGTCTAGTCTTGTCTGTCTAGTCTTGTCTGTTTAGTCTTGTCTGTCTAGTCTTGTCTGTCTAGTCTTGTCTGTCTAGTCTTGTCTGTCTAGTCTTGTCTGTCTAGTCTTGTCTGTTTAGTCTTGTCTGTCTAGTCTTGTCTGTCTAGTCTTGTCTGTCTAGTCTTGTCTGTCTAGTCTTGTCTGTCCAGTCTTGTCTGTCTAGTCTTGTCTGTCTAGTCTTGTCTGTCTAGTCTTGTCTGTCTAGTCTTGTCTGTCTAGTCTTGTCTGTCTAGTCTTGTCTGTCTAGTCTTGTCTGTCTAGTCTTGTCTGTCTAGTCTTGTCTGTCTAGTCTTGTCTGTCTAGTCTTGTCTGTCTAGTCTTGTCTGTCTAGTCTTGTCTGTCTAGTCTTGTCTGTCTAGTCTTGTCTGTCTAGTCTTGTCTGTCTAGTCTTGTCTGTCTAGTCTTGTCTGTCTAGTCTTGTCTGTCTAGTCTTGTCTGTCTAGTCTTGTCTGTCTAGTCTTGTCTGTCTAGTCTTGTCTGTCTAGTCTTGTCTGTCTAGTCTTGTCTGTCTAGTCTTGTCTGTCTAGTCTTGTCTGTCTAGTCTTGTCTGTCTAGTCTTGTCTGTCTAGTCTTGTCTGTCTAGTCTTGTCTGTCTAGTCTTGTCTGTCTAGTCTTGTCTGTCTAGTCTTGTCTGTCTAGTCTTGTCTGTCTAGTCTTGTCTGTCTAGTCTTGTCTGTCTAGTCTTGTCTGTCTAGTCTTGTCTGTCTAGTCTTGTCTGTCTAGTCTTGTCTGTCTAGTCTTGTCTGTCTAGTCTTGTCTGTCTAGTCTTGTCTGTCTAGTCTTGTCTGTCTAGTCTTGTCTGTCTAGTCTTGTCTGTCTAGTCTTGTCTGTCTAGTCTTGTCTGTCTAGTCTTGTCTGTCTAGTCTTGTCTGTCTAGTCTTGTCTGTCTAGTCTTGTCTGTCTAGTCTTGTCTGTCTAGTCTTGTCTGTCTAGTCTTGTCTGTCTAGCCTTGTCTGTCTAGTCTTGTCTGTCTAGTCTTGTCTGTCTAGTCTTGTCTGTCTAGTCTTGTCTGTCTAGTCTTGTCTGTCTAGTCTTGTCTGTCTAGTCTTGTCTGCCTAGTCTTGTCTGTCTAGTCTTGTCTGTCTAGTTTTCTGTCTAGTCTTGTCTGTCTAGTCTTGTCTGTCTAGTCTTGTCTGTCTAGTCTTGTCTGTCTAGTCTTGTCTGTCTAGTCTTGTCTGTCTAGTCTTGTCTGTCTAGTCTTGTCTGTCTAGTCTTGTCTGGCTAGTCTTGTCTGTCTAGTCTCGTCTGTCTAGTCTGTCTAGTCTTGTCTGTCTAGTCTAGTCTTGTCTGTCTAGTCTAGTCTTGTCTGTCTAGTCTAGTCTTGTCTTTCTAGTCTAGTCTTGTCTGTCTTGTCTTGTCTGTGTAGTCTTGTCTGTCTAGTCTTGTCTGTCTAGTCTTGTCTGTCTAGTCTTGTCTGTCTAGTCTTGTCTGTCTAGTCTTGTCTGTCTAGTCTTGTCTGTCTAGTCTTGTCTGTCTAGTCTTGTCTGTCTAGTCTTGTCTGTCTAGTCTTGTCTGTCTTGTCGTGTCTGTCTAGTCTTGTCTATCTAGTCTTGTCTATCTAGTCTTGTCTATCTAGTGTTGTTCAACCAATTTGACCTTTGCATTGCTAGCAATTTAGTCTTTTGTGAGCTAGACTATTAGAACGAAGAGCAGTTGGGATGAAGTTAAACTTAGCTTAGTTTATGACGGACCTTGAGTGGACACAAAGGCTTCACTAATGCTGTTTACAGAAAACACGCAATAAACGTCGATATTTTCACTTTTGCTTTCAGCGCGTCCGAAAAGTGTTTATTGCAGACGCAATAAACCCATTCCGGATGCAAAACAAAGCCAAAAATAAACGCAAAAGTTGGTTTTTATTGGGGAAGAAGACGCACGGCGAAGCGACCTCTCCCCGGCCAAATCGATCATTGGGAATTAATGCCTTTCCAGAAATCCTCGATTCTGTTTCTTGTATTATCACAACTGTAAAACTTCGAACAAGACGGCTATAAACCGAGTCTTGTCTATGCTTTACAATGTTTTCGATACGATTATTATCCTCCTTTCTTACTTTAAGCGTGCGTCAATTGCTAACTGCAAAGAGCAAATTAGATTTATTGCTTTTTACAAACATCTTTCGAAAACTTGCTATAGCCCGCAGCTTCACTCTCGTGGATAACAAGACAAGTTTAGACAGACAAGACAAGACTTCAAACCTCAAAAAACCTCAAACAAGAACTATCGTATGCAGCAAAGCTCCTGACGTTCATGGGATCCAACTATATAACTCGCTTCCACTGGAAATAACTCAAGAACGTTCCTATAGGATTTTTACGAAAAATTTTTTTAGAAATATTCCCGTGACCCAATATCCATACAAAATGGAAGAGTTTTTGGAATTAATCAGATTTATTTAACAATTTTCTGACTTGCCCATATCTATTCTGTATGCATCCAACTGGCCAATAAATGATTTTGAATTGGAATTTGACAAACAAGACTAGACAGACAATAGTTATTTACATTAGAGTGCGGAAACATTGATTTTACAATGCAACAGCTCGTTTGGGGAACGAGCTCGAATGGCGATTTCTCCATTTGCTGGAGCATTGTAAAATCATTTTTGCACGAAATTTGTATAAGATTTTTTGGCCGACAATTATTATTTAAGAAACAAATAGATTTAGATTAATTACATTATTGGAAATTATTTATTTTTTTAATGTTGGTACTCACAAACTTTGACATTTTTACTAATTCAAATTTATTAGGTACATAATATGTCATTTTTTCAAATGTCAGACGCACAGTAAAATTTAAAAAATCACTCTTATTTTCTACATTATCGTGACAAATATGGTGTAAAGTAGCGTTTTTTAAATCAGATTTTATTGTCTTATACGGAACACAGATCTCTCATCGTGGTATATCTCTCATCAGTGCAGCTTTGACTTTATTAATAACAATTTGTAAAACACATACCTGAAACCCACATAGTGATTAGGGGTTAGATATTTTTAATTTGACATTTAGTGAGAGAGACATGAACTTAGCAGGTTATTGATTTAAATGATAATATAGAATTGGTAAAACCATCCTGCTTTATAGATAATCATACAAACTAAATAACTGACAAATTTCACATGAGATTTGTTTTGGTAGTCCTAAAAAGACTCAGTAATTGTTATAGAGCTCCGGAAAGGTTGAATATATTTATATATTCAGGCTGTGTTCCGATTGTTTTGAGTTTGTCAAGTTAACTCATTTAGTTATGTCTATCGTGGTTTGTGCAACTCTAATTTGTCCATTTACTTTTGTCCATCAAGATTTGTGCAACTCAAATTCATTTAGTTTTACTTATCAAAGTTTCCGTAACACAAATGTGTTCATTATTAATTTTAAATAATTAATTTAACGATTTATTACTCAGAAGCTTACAGGACCAATGACAGAGCAAATATAAGATTATTTACGTATATAAGTAGGTTACACAATAATACATGTAGACAAAAAATATACAAACAAGGTTACACAGGTTGCGATCATAGATCAATTAAACCTAAACAAAAATATAAGAATCATCAATAGAAAATAAGCAATCAATATATTCATAGAACAGGGCATACAAATACAAAACAAAATAGGATAAAATATAATATAGTATAGTATAGGATAGTCAGGTAATATAGTATAGTATAGGTAGTATAGGATAGTCAGGTAGGCTTTTGATGGCTTTAGTTTTTTTTTTTAAAAATGTCACACTGGTGGCTAATTTAATTATAGAAGGAGCGCATCTTAAACAGGGTCGGAATCAAGGCTATTGGACTGCTCTATGGTGGGTTATAGGAAGAATACGTTTTTCTATTTGCGGCTGTAGATACTAGGAATTTAAGATAGTTGGCAATTTCAGGAGAGTCAAGGACGCCATGAATGGCTTTAAATAAAAAGACAAGACTTGCCAGAGAACGTTGAGACCTTGGTAGAAACCCGAACTCATCGAGCAGCGAATATCAATATGATGTGGAGGAAAAACTCCGAACGTCTTAAACTAAAAGAAATTTAAGATGGATCGTACGTAAGTGTGGTAGAGCACCCTAAGCGCCAAATTATTGTTAAAACTCCGAATTATGAATCCGAGAGCTTTCGCTGCCTTGGAAACTGATGAGAAGATATGTTGCGCAAAAGAAAGGTGACAGTCAAATATAATACCAAGGACTTTGACTGTTTCACAGCTATAGAGCCCGACATTATACAAGGGATACCTGAATTCGAAAGGGTGCTGAAGCCGGGTAAAAGAGACAATTTTGCATTTTCTAAGAGTAAGATCTAACTGATTGCAATCGCACTATTTTCCAAGATTTATTTTGTAAGTGTCCCTGAAAGGTTAAAATTTACGGGTCACTTTACCGCATCGTAGCCGTATTTTGCAACATTGTGTGTAAAAATCTAGTTTCGCTGGACGTATACACGATGTCAAAGCTAGCTTTGCAATTCAGGAGGCCAAAAAACTCATTTTCATCATTGGTGTTTTGCTATGTGTAGGTTCCATTCTGCCACCTCCACTCAACTCTATCCATAGCCTTTCTCTTTATATCCTTGTATCCTTTTCCTTCTTTCAGATCTTCTTTCCCACAATATTCGAAGAGGCTGTCGCTAGCTTTTCCTATTCTGTATTCTTAAAGCACCCATGCGCGCTAAGTACCTGGGTGAGATAGTAATTTGCCTCTCCATGTTTCCTCGTTGCCCAGCATTTTACATCGTTGATTATGTTTTTTGTCCACTGTCCTTTGCTACCTAAGACCCAGTCACGTTGCCATTCTTCAAAAATATTGGCGGTGGCGGCTGTTTTTTCCTCGCTCCTAGTTGTTTTGGTTCCAGTACATCCTGAGTTATACGTATCAAGTCTAGCTCGCACTATGATATCCCTCGAAACTGTTCTATATGCGCTACATATTCTCAGTGCTAGCCTACGTTGTACTGATGCCATCTTGTTGTTTAGTGTTTTCACTTTGATTTTGTTTGCCCAGACTGGAGCTGCATACAGCATAGCGGATTGCGAGACCTAGCACAATAGGCTGCTTCTAGGACCTTCCAGATTTGGTATGAGCCTCTCCAAGGCAGCAGCTGTTTTGAGAGCCTTGTCAGCAGCCTTCATGATATGTTGCTTGAATCAGAGGCTTTTGTCGATTACAACGCCCAGGTATTTTGTAGAATCTTTCGGTATTATTCTGGCGTCTCTTAATTGAAAGGTGATAGGGCGTGCCTCTTTCCAGTGAGGAGAACTGCCTCGGTTTTCTCAGGTGCCAGTTGCAGTTGCCTCTTTTCCATCCATTCGTACAATAACTTCATTGCAATGTTTGCTCTAACACTTACTCCCTTTTCGGTTTTCCCGCACACCACTAATGCCAAATCATCTGCAAATGCAATGGGTAGGTCCACACCTAATGGTAATTCCAGTCTGAGCACTCCATCATAGAGAATGTTCCACAATGTGGAACCCATGACTGAACCCTGCGGAACCCCACTATAGATATCACACTCAACGGTTTTCTTGTCTGATTCGATTATGATTTTGCGGTTATGCAGATAACTGCGAAACATGCGGAGTAGATATGGTGGAAAGCCACGCGACGTCACCTCATCTAGGATATTTTGCCGAGTTGAATGCATTTCTTACGTCTAAGGTTAACAGGGCGCAGATCTTTCTGGTTCTCCGTGTACCCACAATGGCTTTCTCAGCTAACTTTTATCCTCTCAGTTCCGCTTTTATCCTGCTTAGCAACAGCTGTTCGAGCTATTTTCCAAAAACATCTGATAGACACAGTGGCCTATATGAGGTAACTTCTTCGAGAGGTTTCATACCTTTCCTCAAGAGGACCAGTTTTGCCTTCCTCCGTCGTTCTGGAAAGATGCCCCTTTTGAGTAGATTATTCATTACTTTTAAAACAATCTCAGGAAACAATTTCTGGCTATGATTTTAATTATTTCAGATGGAATGCCGTCCGGCCTTGAGGCTCTGCCATTTCGTAGGCGATCACATGCCGCTTTGAGTTCTGCTTGTGGGAACTCTCTCTCTCCAATGGCACTACAGCCCGAAGCGAGCCCTGGCCTCCACCAAACGTTGTCTCCAGCGTTCCCTTTCCTCTGCCGCCGCCCGCCAGTTCCGCACCCCCAGCATCTCTCTCGCATCCCTTTTCACACTTTCCTCCCATCTAGCCCTTGGCCTGCCCGCTTTCCTTCTACCTTCCGGCACTCTGAGTATTTGTCTCGGCACTGCTGTTGGAGCCATCCGGCACACATGTCCCGCCCATCTTAACCTGCTTAGTTTTATGTGGGATACCACATCTGGGCTTTTGTATAACTGATATAGCTCGAAGTTCATCCTAATTCTCCAGCCCTCTTCGCTGTTAATTGCCCCATAAATTTTCCTCAGGATCTTTCGCTCAAAAATCTCCAGCATCTTTTCCGATTTCTGGGTCAGCGTCCATGCTTCGCTTCCATATGTGAGGATGGGTCGTATGATTGCTTTATATATATTACACTTCGTTTGTCTGCTAGCTAGCTTCGAGTTAAGGATGGATTTAAGAGTGAAGTATGCCCTGTTGGCTTGCATGATTCTATGTTGTACTTCCACCCCTTCGTCGTTCTGATCCGTGACGGTTGATCCCAGATATTTAAAGTTGTTGACGACTTCTACAGTGTACTCTCCCATATCCAGATTATTTACTGCGTGTACTGGCGCTCCCGGTCTTACCATCATTACTTTTCTTTTATCCTTGTTTATTGACAGACCTATCTCCTTGGCTCTCTTCTCCATTTTACCGTAAGCATCTTTCATTGCCGTTAGCGATCTACCGATGATGTTTAGGTCGTCAGCATAGCCCAAAATTTGCATGGATTTATTGTAGATGGTACCGTTGCATTCTATCTGAGCTTTCCTTATAGCTTTTTCGACTGTCTCCTTGTCTCAGACCTGTAATGGTTTCAAACTTGTGCGATGTCGTTTTTTGGATACCGACTTGGTTCCAAGTCTTTTTTAACGTACAATTTACCAATTTAATGATCTTTTGTGGTATCTCGAATTCTTCCATTGTCTTCATGAGTGTTCTTCTATCGATAGTATCATACGCTTGTTTACGAAGACCTGGTATGTGCTGATGTTCATTTCCCATGTCTTTTCTAGTATTTGTCTGAGGGTAAACATTTGATCAGTCGTCGACTTTCCTTTCCGGAAACCTGTCTGATACTGTCCTATAATGCTCTCTCGTACGGTTGGAGTCTTCGTCCGATTATCCTTGACAGCACCTTGTAGGCCGTGTTCAGAAGAGTTATACCACGATAGTTCTTGCACTCCAGTTTGTTTCCTTTCTTGTAGATAGGGCATATCTTCCCCTCCCGCCATTCCTCGGGTATCTCTTCTGTCCTCCAGATTCTTCCTATCAGCTGGTGTAAAGCACAGTTCAGAGCGTCTCCTCCCATTTTGATCATTTCAGATGTTATCATGTCCGGTCCCGGTGCTTTGTGGTTCTTTAGTGCCTTTATCGCCTCGCTTATTTCTCTTTGTGATTGTTCGTTATCTTCTCTCAGATCTCTTACTTCTGGTGTGTGAATTGGGTCGTCTTCAGCTGTTTGTCCGGTTAATTCCACTCGTAGTTAGGTATTCAGGAGTTCGTTAAAATATTCCGCCCATCTACCTACCACTTTACTTTCTTCAGCCAGTAAGGTGCCCTCTTTACTGTTGATTATTGTTGCTCTGGGCTGAAATCCATTTCGCAGGTTGTTCACTATCTTGTAGCATTCTCTAATTTCGTGTTTTTCTTGGTGGTGCCCTATCTGTGCCACCTGGTCGTTAAAATGGGCCCGTTTCTTCTTCCGAAATAATTTGGATGCTTTCTTTCTTTGCTTGTTGTATTCAGCTTGTTTGACTCTCGTGGGTCTCTGCAAATTCTCTGCCCTAGCTTTCTGTTGTTTCTCGCGTGCTTCTTCACACTCTGTATCGTACCATTGTTTTCGTTTTTTCCTATGGACTTTCCCGAGCGCCTCCTCTGCCGATTCCTTAATCCCCTTTGCAATTTCCGTCCATTGTTCTTCAATACTATGATTTTCCGTCAAAACTCCTAGTTTTTCGGCGATCTTTTCTTCGTACCGTTGCCTTACCCTGGTTAAGTTCAGTTTTTCCACATCCCATTTTTCTATTCCGCTGTTTGCTGGCTTTTTCGAGTTGGCTAGTCTTTGTTTTAATTTAATCCTCACCAGGTAATGGTCCGAGTTACAGTCTGCCCATTTGTAGCTTCTGACGTCCTGTATGCTGGACATAAATCTTGTGTTTATTAAGACATGGTCTATTTGATTGAGTGTCCTTCCGTCTGGTGATCTCCATGTCATCTTGTGGATGTCTTTATGTGGGAATAGCGTACTGCTGACTACAAGGTTTCTAGATGCAGCTAGGTCCACTAGTCTCTGTCCATTGTCGTTAGTATTTTCGTGTAGGCTGTGTTTTCCAATCGTGGGTCTGTATACGTCTTCTTTCCCTATCTTAGCATTGAAATCCCCCAAGATCATCTTTACGTCGTTGTTGTGTGTCGAATCGAATAGCCTTTCTAGTTTTGCGTAGAAGATCTCTTTTTCGTCGTCTGTTTTCTCTTCGCTCGGTGCATGTACGTTAATTATTGTCAGATTGAAGAGCTTCATTCTTATTCGGATCATGCAGAGTCTGTCATCTACTGCTTGGAAGTCCATAATATCCTTCCCTACACTTTTCTTGAGTATGAAGCCTGTTCCTAACTTGTGCGCCTTCCCATTATTACTGCTTTTACATATCCTATATTTTCCTATATCCATGATGCCGCTATCGCTCCAGTTGGTCTCCTGTAGTGCCACTATGTCGAGTTTGTATCTCTCCATTTCGTTTGTTAAGGCTTTTAGTGCACCTATCTGGTAGAGGCTCCTTACATTCCATGTTCCCATCGTAATTTCTTTCGCTTTCCTTGTGCATTGCTGTGGTCGTTGCCGAGTAGTCAGTCCAGTCCGAGGCACGTTTGGTGGTTTCGTAACGGTTTCTTTTTTTTTCTATGGATGAGTTGTTGGCCCATCGCAAAACCCCCTTTTCGGAGGACCATTTCACCCACTCTCGTTGGCCCTGACCGCGCTTTCCATACGGATTGGTTACCGCATCTCCAGCTTGGTTGCTCAGGTTACCAGGGTTCACCGCGTGGAGGTGAGAGTCGGACTTGGGTAGGAGAGGCTATGCTCCAATCTCTTCCTGTGCGATTGTCGTGCGGTTGCGCATGCACTACCCTTTGAACCCTTTGTGGGAACTCAAGTATCTCAATTACTGCTGGCTGTTCCCATGTCGGTGTTTGGTGCATAGGGAAAAGTGCATCCACTATTTCTTCGATCTTTTCCATAGATATTTTAAGGTTTGGGTGCCTAACTTTGAGCTTTTTGGTTGCAATTGCATAAGCCTCGCCCCAAGCGTCATTATCATTTTTCTTGCATAATGTGTTCCAATGCTCTCTTTTTGCCAAGTTGATGGCTTTACTCAGCGCTTTTTTGGCCAGGGTATATGCGCCTCTGAGATTTTCTTGTGAGAAGCTGGTATTTCGTCCTTTTCTTTGGAGCTGTCGCCTAGCAGAGATACAGATCCTTTTTAATTTAGCGATGTCCTCACTCCACCAGTAGACCTGTCTTTTCTGGTAGAATTATTTCTGGTTGGCAAAATTGCGTTGCATGTTTTAGTGGTCACAGATATCATTTCATCTTAACTTTTTACTTTTGTACCGTTCATCTCCATCTGAAGTCGATGAACCAACAGTTTTTCGTTAAGATTTTTGATAGACTATCTCTTGTTGGTCTTCTTTTCGGCGAAGAGCTCTCTGTCATTACTTTCTACGACATAGTAAATGTGTCTGTGATCGCTTAGTGTTCCTCTATCTAATACCTGCCAGTATTTTACTTTATCCGAAAGCTTGTGTGAAGTTAGCGTTAGGTCTATGATAGATTTGGCCCCTCTTCGTTCAAAGGTAGCTGTGATTCCGTCATTCAGAATGTTCAAGTCTAGCTCTGCCAGCCAATTCATGACCAAGTCACCTCGTACGTCCACTGCAGGACTTCCCCAGTAGGGCGACTTGGCGTTGAAGTCGCCTGCTGTGATTTTAGGTTTGTTGTGCATTTTGGCGTCGTCACTTATTTCGGTTAGGAATGCTTCAAGTTGTTGCAGGCTATTGTTTGGTAAAAATAGCCGCTGTAAAAATGCTTCTAGTTCGACCCACACGAACCCTTTTCCACTGTCTGTGCACTTAAATTGGGATTTACGATTTTGATTACGGCGTCTTTGCTCTGTTCCTCAAACAACACGCCTGTGTTGATCAGCTTTTTGTGGTTTGCTGATTATTACTATGTCGATTCCCAGTTCTGCAACTGTGGCGTTGAGAAGGTCATGCGTGGCACGGCAGCGCATGGCGTTTATTGGTAGGATTTTATGATATATTGTGCTTGTTCCGATTTCGCATTGTCTCCGACAGTGCCTTCTGAAATGCTGAGTACATCCCTGAGTCTGCTCTGTGCCCCTTCTCATCACAATCACAATCAAGTGTTGATTATAAGTCAATTTGGCATCCAGGATTATACCTAGGTACTTTACTTCCTCACTTCCTTCCTTTAGACGCTGCTTGTAGAAAATTAGGAGCCTTAGACCTTCAATTTTTCTCATTTTTGTAAATGGCACTGGAGTGATTTTTAGGGCATTTACTCGTAGGTTCCCCTGCACCATTTCTCTACCACGATTAGTGCTGGTCTCGTCTAGTACGGTCTGGTCTAGTCTAGTCTGTTATCGTCTGATTTGTATGATTTCATCTACAAAGGTATAGTCTATTGTATGTATGTATGTATGTAGTCTCGTAAGTTATTTTATTTTTATATTGGATCGTCAAGTATGATATTTGTACAAATTTGTAGTTTGAAGAATGATGAAGAAGCTCTTCATCCATTTTTGGACAGAACTCTTCCTCTTTGCATTTTTTTGCAATACGACCTTCTTGTCCACATCTGAGACACAGCTTCTGTCTATCTGGTCCATCGCATTCCTTTGCGTTATGACTTTGCCAGCAACTAATTCATTTAAGAACGGGTATCCGTTCCTAGAACCTGCACTGCACCATTCTAATTTTGATTCTCCCACTTTCCACCAACTTGGTAGCTACAGATTTAGGAACCGTGACTGTTGCTCCTTGGGTTTACCCATAAGCGGGTCTTAAGTTCCTTAGCATCACAGTTTTCTCCGCCGTAATGTTCTTTAATTACCGGGATTATCTCCTCGGGCGTGGAAACCGCATCTTAGGTCTTTTATATGCAGTATTGTATCCACTGATGTTGAGCGTACCTCAGACATAGGTAATTTTTTAGCTATATCTTCCCATAGCCTTTGTCCTTTGCCTCTTTCTACTTCTAAAAGGAGTTCATCAGTTTTGGCTTTCCTTGCCCTGGTGATCGTTGTTGCGTGGTCCGTTCTGATCTTTTTTAGGAGGTTGGCATAAGATCAGCATAACGTCGGCGCTATTTGTCGTTTCTCGTTTCTATGTGTTTCTGGCCATTTCACCCTTCCTTGCTTTTTTCCTTGCTATAACTTCTGGCCATTTGTCGTCCTGACTTCTACTCTGCTCTTGCTCTCTATTTATTCTACTGGGTCGCATTCTCACCTCTGTGTCTTTATTTGCAAATAGGTATTCAAGGAATTTCTTTGTAGCTTGCCATCCCACTTTTGTAAGCTTGTGGAAAGTAAGCTTCTTCCTGAAATTTTTCTGGCACATGAGTTTTACTTTTTGTAGACAGTCAAACATATCCCTATGCTCAAATAAGGTTGCAGAGCTTTCCTTTGTTATCATTTGGTCTACGTACCGGTCTCTTCATTTTTGTCCGACGTTCAAATTGTGTGCTTTAAGTAGACGACGTTTCCTACCGTTGGGTTTTGTTTAACCATGTCCTCCGATCTCAAATAGGCCTCCGTGACTGCTTTTAGGACTCCCTCATCTGGATAGAGGTGCGAATCGACGCTCCATATAATGTCCCAGTCTGTATTAGTTGCCAACGCACTTCCTTCTCCCTCCTTTACTTTTCGGTAATCCATCTGAGCCTAGTCTTTTTGGGCGACGATCTGGAAGTCTTCGAAAGTGGTTCCAGAATCTATTTGTTGGTAAAGAATATCCAACAGGTCTCCCTTTTTTCTAGTTGTCTGAGTTCTTGCGTTACATGTTTTGGCGCAAATTTTGATTATTTGTGCATTGCTTTCCTTATTCGTTGTTGTTGGGTGCTTTAGCTGACCGCTGACCCAAATTCTCTCGAGTGCCTCAGTCAGTGCCCAAATCTCTTCAGTGATTTTTTGATTTCATTCTTAGTGCTCGGACTGGCTTTTACCAGTGTTCTTAGGTCTTGTGATCTCGTAATATCTTTTCGAGTTATTATTTTCTAGCTCCATTTCGCTTAATATCGGTAGTTCCTCTCTGCTGGTGTCTTCTGTTTACCTTTGCGGCTGCTGCCCATCCATAGATAGACAACGCAGAAACGGCCAAGTTACTGGGTTTATCAGCAAGGAAATTTGATATTTCTACGTAGACTGATTCGGCTGTGGGTGTTCTTTGAACTCCGGTTTTCCTTCCGAAAGGATTTTCAACATCAGTAGGCTCATCGCTAATAGTCATGTTGCGTTTATCCAGTCTTGTCTTTCTAGTCTTGTCTGTCTAGTCTTGTCTGTCTAGTCTTCTTTATCTAGTCTTGTCTATCTAGTCTTGTCTATCTACTTTTGTCTATCTAGTCTTGACTATCTCATCTAGTCTGTCTATTCTTGTAAATCTAGTATTGTCTATCTAGTCTTGTCTATCTAGTCTTGTCTATCTAGTCTTGCCTATCTAGTCTTGTCTGTCTAGTCTATTCCATCTACTCTTGTCTATCTAGTCTTGTCTATCTACTTTTGTCTATCTAGTCTTGTCTATCTCATCTAGTCTATCTATTCTTGTAAATCTAGTATTGTCTATCTAGTCTTGTCTATCTCATCTAGTCTGTCTATTCTTGTAAATCTAGTATTGTCTATCTAGTCTTGTCTATCTAGTCTTGTCTATCTAGTCTTGTCTATCTAGTCTTGTCTGTCTAGTCTATTCCATCTAGTCTTGTCTATATAGTCTTGTCTATCTACTTTTGTCTATCTAGTCTTGTCTATCTCATCTAGTCTATCTATTCTTGTAAATCTAGTATTGTCTATCTAGTCTTGTCTATCTCATCTAGTCTGTCTATTCTTGTAAATCTAGTATTGTCTATCTAGTCTTGTCTATCTAGTCTTGTCTATCTAGTCTTGTCTATCTAGTCTTGTCTGTCTAGTCTATTCCATCTAGTCTTGTCTATATAGTCTTGTCTATCTACTTTTGTCTATCTAGTCTTGTCTATCTCATCTAGTCTATCTATTCTTGTAAATCTAGTATTGTCTATCTAGTCTTGTCTATCTAGTCTTGTCTATCTAGTCTTGCCTATCTAGTCTTGTCTGTCTAGTCTATTCCATCTAGTCTTGTCTATCTAGTCTTGTCTATCTACTTTTGTCTATCTAGTCTTGTCTATCTCATCTAGTCTATCTAGTCTTGTCTATCTAGTCTTGTCTATCTAGTCTTGTCTATCTAGTCTTGTCTATCTAGTCTTGTCTGTCTAGTCTATTCCATCTAGTCTTGTCTATCTAGTCTTGCCTATCTACTTTTGTCTATCTAGTCTTGTCTATCTAGTCTTGTCTGTCTAGTCTATTCCATCTAGTCTTGTCTATCTAGTCTTGCCTATCTACTTTTGTCTATCTAGTCTTGTCTATCTCATCTAGTCTGTCTATTCTTGTAAATCTAGTATTGTCTATCTAGTCTTGTCTATCTAATCTTGTCTATCTATTCTTGTCTATCTAGTCTTGTCTATCTAGTCTTGTCTATCTAGTCTTGTCTATCTAGTCTTGTCTTTCTAGTCTTGTCTATCTAGTCTTGTCTATCTACTTTTGTCTATCTAGTCTTGTCTATCTCATCTAGTCTGTCTATTCTTGTAAATCTAGTTTTGTCTATCTAGTCTTATATATGTATTCTTGTCTATCTAGTCTTGTATACCTAGTCTTGTCTATAGAGTGTTGTCTATAAAGTATTGTCTATCTAGTCTTGTCTATCTAGTTATGTCTGCCTCATCTTGTCTGTGTAGCCTTGTCTAATATTTTAAATGATTCATGTTTGTACTTAAAACTCTCAAGTTTGCTGGATTCCTGAGTCGGGGGGGCGGTCGTGGAAATTGGCATCGTTGGCCGAGTGTCGCGTATGATCCGGCGGGGGCGGCGGCCGGATGGGGGTGGGACCGCCGCCGCCGCTGTCATCAAAGACTCGCGCGGTTTTCGGCTTCTGCTGACGTCAATAATTACAGCCGGGCGTGTCACGATTGTCACCGACGCGACTTGCCGCAACTGTTTGCAACTAGATTTAATTGCTTCAACAAAGGAAATTTTATCAGTCTCATCTTATTTGTCTAGACGTGAGTTATCTCTTTGAGTCTATCTAGAAGTAGAAGAAGATCCGTCCCATTTTATTTGTCTAGATATAACTTCTCTATTTGAGTCTATCTAGAGGTAGTAGAAGATCCGTCGTATCTTATTTGTCTAGATATGACTTATCTATTTGAACCTATCTAGGAGTAGAGGAAGAGTGACAATGGTAGACGATCTGAAGGAAGGAAAAGGGATACGTGGATATAAAGAGAAAGGCTCACACCATATTCATCTGTGGTAGGTGACATGCACAGAGACAACTTATTGAAAGTAGAGTCGACGAAAGAACGATGGTGGACTGCTAGTAGCATGCTAGTAGTAGTATGCTAGATCATAACTATAATGTCCCAAAAAGAAAACGATGAGAAGGAACGGAAAAGAACAGGAAAACATGCTGAAACCCTGAACCCTAATCATGGCTAATGGAAGGGGGATGTAAAGGATGTAATACCACACAAAGTGTGATGCACCACCACCTCGAAGTTATGCGAAGAGCGATCCAGAGATGTGTGGTAAACCCCCCCCCCCCCCCAGGGGGGTCGGACAAGACTAGACAGACAAGACTAGACAGACAAGACTAGACAGACAAGACTAGACAGACAAGACTAGACAGACAAGACTAGACAGACAAGACTAGACAGACAAGACTAGACAGACAAGACTAGACAGACAAGACTTGGCAGACAAGACTAGACAGACAAGACTAGACAGACAAGACTAGACAGACAAGACTAGACAGACAAGACTAGACAGACAAGACTAGACAGACAAGTCTAGACAGACAAGACTAGACAGACAAGACTAGACAGACAAGACTAGACAGACAAGACTAGACAGACAAGACTAGACAGACAAGACTAGACAGACAAGACTAGACAGACAAGACTAGACAGACAAGACTAGACAGACAAGACTAGACAGACAAGACTAGACAGACAAGACTAGACAGACAAGACTAGACAGACAAGACTAGACAGACAAGACTAGACAGACAAGACTAGACAGACAAGACTAGACAGACAAGACTAGACAGACAAGACTAGACAGACAAGACTAGACAGACAAGACAAGACAGACAAGACTAGACAGACAAGACTAGACAGGCAAGACTAGACAGACAAGACTAGACAGACATGACTAGACAGACAAGACTAGACAGACAAGACTAGACAGACAAGACTAGACAGACAAGACTAGACAGACAAGACTAGACAGACAAGACTAGACAGACAAGACTAGACAGACAAGACTAGACAGACAAGACTAGACAGACAAGACTAGACAGACAAGACTAGACAGACAACACTAGACAGACAAGACTAGACAGACAAGACTTGGCAGACAAGACTAGACAGACAAGACTAGACAGACAAGACTAGACAGACAAGACTAGACAGACAAGACTAGACAGACAAGTCTAGACAGACAAGACTAGACAGACAAGACTAGACAGACAAGACTAGACAGACAAGACTAGACAGACAAGACTAGACAGACAAGACTAGACAGACAAGGCTAGACAGACAAGACTAGACAGACAAGACTAGACAGACAAGACTAGACAGACAAGACTAGACAGACAAGACTAGACAGACAAGACTAGACAGACAAGACTAGACAGACAAGACTAGACAGACAAGACTAGACAGACAAGACAAGACAGACAAGACTAGACAGACAAGACTAGACAGGCAAGACTAGACAGACAAGACTAGACAGATATGACTAGACAGACAAGACTAGACAGACAAGACTAGACAGACAAGACTAGACAGACAAGACTAGACAGACAAGACTAGACAGACAAGACTAGACAGACAAGACTAGACAGACAAGACTAGACAGACAAGACTAGACAGACAAGACTAGACAGACAAGACTAGACAGACAAGACTAGACAGACAAGACTAGACAGACAAGACTAGACAGACAAGACTAGACAGACAAGACTAGACAGACAATACTAGACAGACAAGACTAGACAGACAAGACTAGACAGACAAGACTAGACAGACAAGACTTGACAGACAAGACTAGACAGACAAGACTAGACAGACAAGACTAGACAGACTAGACAGACAAGACTAGACAGACAAGACTAGACAGACAAGACTAGGCAGACAAGACTAGACAGACAAGACTAGACTAGACAGACAAGACTAGACAGACAAGACTAGACAGACAAGACTAGACAGACAAGACTAGACAGACAAGACTAGACAGACAAGACTAGACAGACAAGACTAGACAGACAAGACTAGACAGACAAGACTAGACAGACAAGACTAGACAGACAAGACTAGACAGACAAGACTAGACAGACAAGACTAGACAGACAAGACTAGACAGACAAGACTAGACAGACAAGACTAGACAGACAAGACTAGACAGACAAGACTAAACAGACAAGACTAGACAGACAAGACTATCAAGGCCTGACATAGATAAACTCGCAAAAGAATTCATCTTTGAAATTGCAGCTGTAGAGACAATTATAAATAAAATCGCCACAATCGTAATAGGAATTTATCGAGCCCCTCTAACGAGTTTTAAAGATTTTTTAGAACATCTACATCATTTACTGATAAAAGTGAATGTACAAAATAAACAATGTATTGTAGCTGGAGACTACAACGTGAACGTACTCAAAATAAATTACGAAAGTAAGCAGCTTATGTTCTTACTCAACACCTTCAATTTAAAAATGGCATTCAAAGAACCTAGTCGCCCCCAGTCATCAACATGCATTGATAATATAATTATAACAGAAGGTATAGTCCACAAAGCGGATACTAAACAATTTTATATTTCTGATCACAAGGCACAAATATTAACTCTTTTGGAATATAAAAAACGGGAAACTAAATTAAGAGTCAGATGCTTTTCTCCTGAAAACACTAATCAATTTCAGAAACTACTTTCCGAGGAAACCTGGGAAGAAATCTACACAGCAGAAGAAAATGACGTAAATGGCCAATGGACATTATTTATGGAAAAGTTCTTACGATTTTTTAACAGTAGTTATCCCTATTCATTTAAAAGTAGATCAACAAAAAACATAAACCATATTTATGCAAGTCCAGAAGTTATAGCAATTAGAAAAAAACTAGATATCTTAGAAATATTATCAAAATATGATAAAAAAATCAGGAAAATATTCAATAAAACCAGACGAGAATATAACCAAATGCTAAGAATAACGAAAAAAAACAATTTGGAAAATGAAATAAAGAATTCTAGTAACATAATGAAATCTACATGGAATGTTGTAAATCAAATTATAAATGTTAAGAAACAAAAAAATAACACAGCTTTTCCAACAAAACAGAAGAATATTTTGGCAACAGTTAATATATTTAATAACTTCTATGCTGACAACCCTATTCAACTATCCAACAACATCGAAAAATTGGAATACTCAGACATAATCAACGCAAACAATAATTCCATATACATCAAACCAACAACGAGTGAGGAATTAGTGGACATAATAATGAATTTCAGCAATAAAAAAAGTTCTGGTGTAGATGAAATCCCAATAAGTGCTATAAAAGCTGTTATACTGGATATAATAGCACCATTAACATATATAATAAATTCATCAATTAATTATGGAGTTTTTCCAGATAAACTGAAGCACTCCATAATATCTCCGGTTTTCAAGAAAGGAAAGAAACTATGCGTAGAAAACTATAGACCTATCAACTTACTGTCGTCATTTTCAAAAATATTTGAAAAAGTGGTGGCTAGGAGGACTATTGATTTTCTGAAGAAGTACAGTTTGTTAAATGACACTCAGCATGGTTATATAGAAGGGCGAAACATAGAAACAGCTTGTTTTAATTTCGTCAATAACATCTTAGAACATTTAGAAAATAAAGAAATTCCTTGTGGGATCTTGATAGATCTTTCAAAGGCTTATGACACTGTAGACCACACAATTCTTATTAGTAAATTAGATAAGTACGGCATCAGAGGTATTGCTCTTGATTGGTTCAAATCATACTTATCTGGTAGAACGCAGCAGACAAAATTGAATACAGAATGTGGTTATCAAACATCAGAGGTCAGAAGCACAAGAGTAGGGATCCCACAAGGCAGTACATTAGGACCATTGCTGTTTTTAATCTACCTAAACGACTTACCGTTGGCCTTAAAGCATACCCAATATAAGATTATAAACTTTGCAGACGATACAACACTATTAGTAGGAAATAAGAAAATTGAAGAAGTAACTGTAAGTGCGACCAGAGCACTAAACATAATTAAACAGTGGTTTACTAAAAACAAATTAACTATAAACCAAAATAAAACAAACATAATATTTTTTAAAACAAATAGATCCAGCATAAACTATCCATCACAAATCAAAATAGACAAGAACATATTACACATACAACAAAATGTAAAGCTTTTAGGTATATACTTCGATGAAAATTTAAATTGGGAAACCCACATTGATCATTTGGCTAACAATCTAAATAGAACAATATTTTCATTAAGAATTTTACAAAAAGTTTTGAGTCCAAAAATTCTAAAAATGGTGTATTACGCGAACTTCCAATCTCACACACGGTTTGGAATAATCTTTTGGGGTGCTGGTAAAAACATTATGGACATATTTAAAATACAAAAACAAGCATTAAGAATCATATTAAAGCTGAACTACAATCAGTCCTGCAAAGGTAAATTTAAAGAAGCTAATATATTAACTCTGCCCGGTCAATATATCTATGAAGCATTAATTTTTAACTTCAAACACAAATCTGATTTCATCAAAAGCATAAATAATCACAATGCAGATACAAGAAGAAAATATTTGGAATATATACCACCAATCCATAGATTAACATTGACAGAAAAGGGACCTTACTATAGATGTATAACATTATATAATCACCTACCTAGGAAGATAAAAGAAGAAAAGAACTTTAAGTTATTTAAAAAACAGTTATTCAACCACTTAAATAATTTAGAACCATATAGTGTGGAAGAATTTTTTAGTGAAAACCAAAATTCTTAGTGATTCTCTATTTTAATTAACTATTTTAAATTGTAAATTGTATTAACATTTTAATTTAAATCTAATTTTAATTGTATTAACTTTTTAATTTAATTTTAAATTGTATTAACTTTTGACAAATTTCTATTAGCTTGTAGCTTGTTTATGGAAATAAATTGATTTGATTTGATTTGATTTGATTGAATAGACAGACAAGACTAGACAGACAAGACTAGACAGACAAGACTAGACAGACAAGACTAGACAGACAAGACTAGACAGACAAGACTAGACAGACAAGACTAGACAGACAAGACTAGACAGACAAGACTAGACAGACAAGACTAGACAGACAAGACTAGACAGACAAGACTAGACCAACAAGACTAGACAGACAAGACTAGACTAGACAGACAAGATTAGACAGACAAGACTAGACAGACAAGACTAGACAGACAAGACTAGACAGACAAGACTAGACAGACAAGACTAGACAGACAAGACTAGACAGACAAGACTAGACAGACAAGACTAGACAGACAAGACTAGACAGACAAGACTAGACAGACAAGACTAGACAGACAAGACTAGACAGACAAGACTAGACAGACAAGACTAGACAGACAAGACTAGACAGACAAGACTAGACAGACAAGACTAGACAGACAAGACTAGACAGACAAGACTAGACAGACAAGACTAGACAGACAACACTAGACAGACAAGACTAGACAGACAAGACTAGACAGACAAGACTAGACAGACAAGACTAGACAGACAAGACTAGACAGACAAGACTAGACAGACAAGACTAGACAGACAAGACTAGACAGACAAGACTAGACAGACAAGACTAGACAGACAAGACTAGACAGACAAGACTAGACAGACAACACTAGACAGACAAGACTAGACAGACAAGACTAGACAGACAAGACTAGACAGACAAGACTAGACAGACAAGACTAGACAGACAAGACTAGACAGACAAGACTAGACAGACTAGACTAGACAGACAAGACTAGACAGACAAGACTAGACAGACAAGACTAGACAGACAAGACTAGACAGACAAGACTAGACAGGCAAGACTAGACAGACAAGACTAGACAGACAAGACTAGACAGACAAGACTAGACAGACAAGACTAGACAGACAAGACTAGACAGACAAGACTAGACAGACAAGACTAGACAGACAAGACTAGACAGACAAGTCTAGACAGACAAGACCAGACAGACAAAACTAGACAGACAAGACTAGACAGACAAGACTAGACAGACAAGACTAGACAGACAAGATTAGACAGACAAGCCTAGACAGACAAGACTTGATAAACAATTCGTCAGACTAGTCTAATCTATGTAAAGTTTGCAAATTTCTCGATAGTTCTTTATGTTGCGAATGTGCGGCTCGGCGGGCAGTCGACGTGCCAATTTTGCGGACGCAGCGGCCGCCAATAAATTACGTAATTTATCGGGACTACGCGCGCACAACGGCCGTAAACCAGACGGACAGGATCGGACGGTAGTTGCCTTTTACACAAATTTATCTTTTTTAATCAACACCTTTTTCCTTTTGTTCGTCGATTTCGAATTCGCCTTCGATTCGCACAAACAAATCAAACAAGTCCAACTGGTTAAATAAGAATATACTTGATTAAACTGAATGGACAAGAGCGGAGAGACAGACAGAGAAGACTAGACAATTAAGCGAAGGCAGAGCACGTAGCTTAATTGTTTTATTTGTAGTTTGAACTAAATTGTTGACGAGTTTTAGTTAGTTGATTGAGTGTAGGTAGCGAGCAAGATGAGAATGTGTAGCAGAGCAGAGGTCAATATTTATAAACAGTGTGACCCAACAATCATTTTCTAATTGATCCCAGCGGACTCACGTCCCGTGGGATAATTGAACCGGTCAATTGGTAGAAATGCTAATGATGCAATTTACGTTGGTTTGGAAGTCACGCCAAAGCTCGTTTTGATTTTTCCAAGATAATTCGCGAATAATTTGAGAAATTTTCATGAAAATTGCATTATATGTAGCTTAAGGTTAGCTCTAAAACTGATCTTTGCCACATCCGTGTATAGACACAACAGACTCAAAGAGTTGATCAAAAACCGATTTTGCACAAATTTGCAACAAATCTTCTGCATGCACATCCAAATCTGGCAAAATCAGAAATGATCCAGGCTAGTCAATATTTAGTGTTTAAGAATGAGGACTTAGATTCAGATTAATTCGAATCAATTGTCAATTAAGTGTCGGCGAGTGATTCACATCCGGACGGTGGTTCGTCTTGAACGGCCGCTCGGTTCGTTTCCATCAATTAAGACAGCTGCCGTTACTAAATTATCTAGTTACTGTGGCATAGTTCAATTGTTTACTCGCCCATTCATGAGTCGTTTTCACTCAATGAGACGCTCAATTATCCGTCCCAGGCCACAATTTGTTACGCGCAATCAAAACGATCTCGAACTATTTCAATCTCACTCCAATAGACTTTCAGACTTCATGTTTCAAGCGAATTTGTCAATTAATTTGCGAATTATTATTTTTTGAAGAAAGTTTGAAAACTGCTAAGATTTCTCAAACTAGCCAATCCACAATTAGATTTAGAAAACGTTTGTGAAATATTCTGCAAGTTTCTTGTAGATCGTGAAATTGTCTGCTACTTTTGTTTGCAAGTTTTCCAGAAATACTTGCTCGTTTGGTAAATATTAGACAGACAAACCCAAACAAATTTTCGTAAACTAGTAATGCAGTTTCCATGTGCCTAGGTTGTTATTTTTGTCGATTTCTACAGAAATTGATGCAAAATTGCATAATATTTTGCAAGCGTCTTATAGATTACGAAATGATCTGTAAGTTTTGTTTGAAACTTTTCGCGATATTCCAGCTAGTTTACTAGATAATAGTCAGGGAAACCTCAGGTTGGTTTAGACCCCACGCGTTTAACTTCGTCGTTTTCAGCTCAGATTTAGACAAATTTAGTGAAATATTCTGCAAGTTTCTAGTAGATCGTGAAATTGTCTGCAACTTTTGTTTGAAACTTTTCGCGAAATTCCTGCTCGTTTGCTAAATATTAGACAGACAAACCCAAACAAATTTTCAAAAACTAGTAATGCAGTTTCCAAGCATTTTAGGTTGTTATTTTCCGTCAATTTCTGCAGAAATTGAAGCAAAATTGCAAAATATTTTGCAAACTTCTTGTAGATTACGAAATTATCTGCAAGTTTTGTTTGAAAATTTTCGCGATATTCCAGTTAGTTAACTAGATAATAGTCAGAGAAACGTCAAGTTGGTTTAGACCCCACGCGTTTAACTTCGTCATTTTCAGCTCAAATTTAAATAAATTTTGTGAAATATTCTGCAAGTTTCTTGTAGATCGTGAAATTGTCTTCAACTTTTGCTTGAAAGTTTTCGCGAAAGTGTCGCGTATATGAGAATTGGTAGAATTTTAAATGGGCCGCAACGTGCCCATTTAAAATTCTACCAATTCTCATATACATATACATAGCTGTCGCGTAGCCATTGCCCATTTAAAACAATGTAATCATTATTTGACAAACGATATCGCGTGACGTCGCGCATATGTGAATCGATCTTTATTGTGCAAATCTTTTCAGAATGCAGTCTTGGGTGCATTGCCTCACCTCCTGATAACCACCATCATGCCAAGCGGCGGAATCTTCGCCGATTATTTACACCGAGGACGCAGGGCATCATGACCATCACCCAAGTGCGGAAGGTCTTCAACTGCGGCGGCTTCGACATGGGGGCCACCTTCTTCCTGGTGGTGGCCTTCTCCAAGTCGTACACGCAGGCCATCACGGCGCTCACGTTCGGCGTCGCCTTCTGCGACTTCGCCATTTCCGACTTCAACGTCAACCACTTGGACATTTCCCCAAAATACGCGATTATTCTGATGGGGATGTCCAATGGGATTGGGACGATAGCTGGGTGCATCTGTCCCATTGCGGTGCACAGCTTAACAGATGCAAGACGGGTGAGTGAGCTAGTGAATCAAAAAAGTTAATCAAAGTTTCAAGTGATATTACAGACAGACAAGCAGACGTATAGAAAAACAAAATACAGTTTTGGATAGGTAATTTAATAGTGAACAAACTTTGTATAAATTGTTTTTTGATTTTGGTACAGAAAAACGGAGAAATTTCGAAAAACACAGCGACTAATAAAATTTTAACAAAGAACGTCCAAAACTGAAATTTTTCCAAATTTTGGAAAGCAAATGCGCACAGACGGATGAACGTACAGAGGAACAAAAGACAGTTTCGGATAGGTAATTTAGTAGCGAACCAAGTTTGTATAAATTGTTTTTTGGTTTTGGTACATACGGACGGACAGATTTCGAAAAATACAACGGCTAATCAAATTTTAACAAGTTACGTCCAAAACTGCAATTTTTCAAAATTTTGGAAATCAACTGCACATAGACGGATGGACTTACAGAAGAACAAAAGACAGTCTGGGATAGGTAATTTAATTACGAACCAAGTTTGTATAAATTGTTTTTTGGTTTTGGTACAGACAGACGGACAGATTTCGAAAAACACAGCAACTAATCAAACTTTAAGAAAATATTTTGCAAGTGTCTTGTAGATTACGAAATTATCTGCAAGTTAGTGTGAAAATTTTCGCGATATTCCAGCTAGTTTACGAGATAATAGTCAGAGAAACGTCAAGTTGGTTTAGACCCCACGCGTTTAACTTCGTCATTTTCAGCTCAAATTTAAATAAATTTTGTGAAATGTTCTGCAAGTTTCTTATAGATCCTGAAATTGTCTGCAACTTTTATTTGAAAGTTTTCGCTAAATTCCTGCTCGTTTGCTAAATATTAGACAGACAAACCCAAACAAGTTTTCGTAAACTAGTAATGCAGTTTCCAAGCGTTTTACGTTGTTATTTTCCGCCGATTTCTGCAGAAATTGAAGCAAAATTGCAAAATATTTTGCAAGTGTCTTGTAGATTACAAGTTGAATAGCATAGCAGTTGAATAGCATAAACTCTCCTCTTCATATATTGATAGTCTATTGTATATTACGCTGGATAATATTCTGTGGGTGGCGTTGAGAAGAGTAATTCCTCGGTAATTGGAACATTCTTTCTTGTTTCCTTTCTTGTGTATGGAAAAATAATGCCTTTTCTCCAGTCGCTTGGCATAATCTCTTCATTCCACACCCTGACAATAAGTTTATGGATCCTTTCCCACAGTGGTGTACCTCCATTTTTCAGAAGATCCGTGGGAATTGTATCACTTCCTGGAGATTTATTGTTTTTAAGATTGTGGATTATCTCGGTAACTTCCTCATAGCTCGGTTCGAGGATTTCGGGTTGTGCTTCATGGTGCTATACGATTTCCTTTTCTCTTTCACCCCTTTGGATTTCAGTGGAGAGTAGCTCGCTTGTGTTCATGCCATCTTTGCAGTATTTTGTCATCCTCGGTTAGTATTGTCCCGTTTTTATCTAAACACGCGATGGTTCTAGGTTGAAAAGCCGTTGTTTGCTGTTGTACTGCCTTATAAAATTTCCTGTTTTGTTTATTTACGTTGTATTGTTCTAGTTCTTCCACTTGTTTATTTAACATTATTTTCTTTTTGGCTTTGCAAAGTTTTGAGGCTATTCTCCTGAGGTGCTCGTAGTTAGCTCTGTTGGTTCGGGTTCCACTTTGTAGTACCTTTTTTCGTGCTTCATTTTTAACGAGTAGGGCTGCCCTGCATTCGCTGTCAAACCATGAGTTTCTGACTTTTATCTGTTTTCCTATTGTAATATCTGCAGCTTCAAATATACTCGTTTTTATATGTTGCCATTCTTGTTCAACACCAGTGTTTGCATTATTTGCTAGCAGTATCTTACTCAATAATAATCCCACGGCAATAAATCCCAGACTCAATCCATCTTTGAGATTTTTGCAACCAGAAATTGAAAACCGCGTTGAAATCGCTCGATAACTAACGCCGTGACGGCTCGTCAAACAATCATCTACCGAGGATTGGTTGCATTTGTTTTTTCGAAATTTCGAAGCTGCCGCAACAAATTCGACGTTTTGTTAGAGCAAAGCGTGGTCGGAAAGTGAGACTGAAAACCGAGTTGCGAAATCTTTCACAGCGGCGTCGTAACACCACCGGAAAGTTCAGTTTCCTAATGCTGCTGCTGGTTTTTCCGCCGAAGTTTTCGTAATTTTCAAGCTAGCGAAACAAGTTTTTGTGAAAGGGAAAGCTTGTCAGGAAGCAAAAACCGCGATAAAAAATCGGCATCGCGACGTCGCCGCAAAGTTCAACTTGCTAATCTAGGTCGAATTTTGGGAACTCGCGGTAATTTTTCCGCTGTAGTTTTGGCAATTTTGCAGATAGCGAAACAAATTTGATGTTTTGGTGAAGGGAAAGCTTGTGGTAAAGCGCGACTGAAAACCGAATTGCGAATTTTTTGACAACGACTTCGAGACGTCACCGCGAACTTCAACTTTCTAATCCAAGTCACCCACAATATCATTTCTGAAACTGATTAATCTAAATGTTTTTCAACACTTATTACGATATTATTTCCAGAACAAGCTCCTTCAATTCGTAGAAAGCCTAAATTACAATACAAATTGTTTTCTCTATGAATATAGTATCTTCGGCGTTTCAAACTAGTCCACTCATCTAGCGTAGTAGTTAAAATCATTTTGGTAGTAGTAGTTAAAATCATTTATTTATTCGTATTCCTTTCGAATTAAGGTCATAACACCTGAAGAATTATTTCAAGATTTGCTTGGGAAACCGGCCATAAAAGCTACTGCTTTCCGAATAAATGCAAATTTTGAAATTGCATGAACACAATATAATGATGCAGTTTGCAATGTTTGAAAGAGCACTAATTCAAAGTATTTTATTTTTATTTATTTTTAGGTACAACCGAAAACCGCGGTTTTTTACGACGGTTACGCGGTTTCGGTTTTTGCACAGAAAACCGCGGTTTTGCGGTTCGGATATATCCGAACCAGAAACCCTAGTTGTCATTTTCCGTCGATTTCTGCAAAAATTCAAGCAAAATTGCAAAATATTTTGCAATTGTCTTGTAGACTGCGAAATTGTCTGTAAGTGTTGTTTGAAAATTTCCGCGATATTCTAGCTAGTTTACTAGATAATAGTCAGAGAAACGTCAAGTTGGTTTAGACCCCACGCGTTTAACTTCTTCAATTTCAGCTCAAATTTATATAAATTTTGTGAAATATTCTGCAAGTTTCTTGTAGATCGTGAAATTGTCTGCAACTTTTGTTTGCGAGTTTTCCAGAAATTCTTGCTCGTTTGCTAAATATTAGACAAACAAATCCCTAACAAATTCTCGAAAACTAGTAATGCAGTTTCCAGGCGTTTTAGGTTGTTGTTTTCCTTCGATTTCGGCAGAAATTGAAGAAAAATTGCTAAATACTTTGCAAGCTTCTTATAGATTACGCAATTGTCTGTAAATTTTGTCAAAAATTTCGCGATATTCCAGCTAGTTTACTAGATAATAGTCAGAGAAGTGAGAGAGTAGACCCCACGCGTTTAATTTCGTCATTTTCAGCTCAAATTTATATAAAATTTGTGAAATATTCTGCAAGTTTCTTGTAGATCGTGAAATTATCTGCAACTTTTGTTCGAAACTTTCGCCAAATTCTTGCACGTTTGCTAAATATTAAACAGACAAACCCAAACAGATTTTCGTAAAATAGCAATGCAGTTTCCATGCGTTTTAGGTTGTTATTTTCTGTCGATTACAGCATAAATTGAAGCCAAATTGTAAAACATTTTGCAAGCTTCTTGTAGATTACACAATTGTCTGTAAGTTTTGTTTGAAAATTTTCGCGATATTCCAGTTAGTTTACTAGATGATAGTCAGAAAAACGTCAAGTTGGTTTAGACTAGGGCATCCAAAATACCGATGAAATTTCAAATACCGGTTTTCGGTTTTTCGTAGAGTAAGAATCCGGTTAACCGGTTAAAACCCGGTTTTAAGTATTAAAATAACTAAATTGAGTATAAACTTTAAAAACTTAATTGCGCATAGTGTAATTCGCCGTATTTTCGATTACTTTTTGGAACATTTTGCATACTCCTGACTTTTTGTCGATGTTCATATTTCGGCCAAAATTAAATTTTATAGGAGTTTAGTATATGTATTCAATTTTGAATATTCATTAAATATATTATTGGAAACATTTTACATTAAAATAAGAGAAAGGAAGTTCAAAGTCCTTTCAAACTAACGTCAATTTCGTACATAAAAAGACGATTTTTTAGGGTTCCGTACCGAAAACGAAACCCTTATAGGATCACTTTGTTGTCCGTCTGTCTGTCTGTATGTCTGTCTGTCCGTCAGTCTGTCTGTCTGTCAAGACCATTTTTCTCAGGAACGCGTAGAGGTAACAAGTTGAAATTTGTATCAAATACTCGGGTCTGCGGTCCCTTTCAGCTGTGAAAAAAACAAACTTGTGAGTCAACGCGATCAAACGATATGACCGTTTATGTCGCATATTTTGCAAGGGAATCAAAACCTATAGGGTACTTCCCGTTGACCTAGAAACATGAAATTTGGCGAGAAGCGGAGTCTTACAGCACATGTAAAGGGAAAAATCTGAAAACCGTAAATATGTAGTGTAATTACAAGAAAAATGCGAATTTACTATTAGAAACTTATGAAAATACACTAATGTTGTCGTAGTGGCTTGTCAGGCTCCAGAAGCATATAGGTTGCATACAGTTAGGTCCTCCTCGGTTAGGTCCGAAGGTTAAAAAGTATGTGTTGGCACCAAGCTGTTTATTCTGAATTTTCTTTGTTTATATTCGTTATGCATTTCATCACGTACGCTCTATATACATACATACATACATATCTATATACATAATATACACAGGGTATATATTATGTCTTGTTTATAACCGACATGCGACATACATGGTTCGGGCACATCATGCGAATGAAGGACGACCGAACCCCAAAAGGTCTGACGCTATGGTTGCCTGCCGAAAAGAGATCGAGAGGCAGGCCACGAATACGATGGGGAGACGACGGTATTAAAGACTTGAAAGTACTTGAGGTGCGGGAATGGCCCCACACAGTACATGACAGAAGGATATGGAGGGACGTTGTAAAGCAGGCCAAGGCCCATAGAGGGCTGTAACGCCAAGGAAGAGGAAGATAATTGAGACAGTCTGGCGTATGCTTGGTTGATCTTTTTATTTACGTGAAAGCTCCATGTTATGCGAGTCTTTAGATGCACACCCAGGTATTTTACGGCGTATTGGTTATCTTATTACATTTCCTCCTAATTCCATTGGCGGTTGGTCTTCTATCCATCGTAGTGTGAATACTTTTATCTCAGTTTTAGTACAGTTTATTTTTATGCGCCATTGAGAAAACCAGTCGTTGATGAAGTTCAAAGCTAATGGGAGTTCTGCCGCGGCTTCAAGGTCGTGGTGTTGGGTTATAATATATATAGCTGTGTGGTCTGCATACATAGAGAGTAGCGGTTGAGGAGGAACGGGAATATCGTGCATGTATATATTAAAAGTTGGGCCAAGAATGCTTCCCTGTGGGACACCCGTTTTAATGGTTGAAGGGTGGTACCCCTGCATTTCTTGAGAAACTGGCTTCATTGGTGAAAGAATCTTTGCCAGGAATTGAGGGATTTAAACTAATGTTTGCAAAAGCCATTGAATGCAATCCGTGGGCGACAAACAGCAGACAGTATTGCCTGAACACGTTGAATGTGGTATGGATACAACAAATTGTCCTGAAGAATTTTACAAACTGTCCAACGACTTATGCTTATTGGCAATTTGTCGCGTAGAGGTACTTGGATCTTCCTCTATCACAACTAGCACAATCTGTTCCAGTAGTGCCGTTCTTACTGTAATTAATCTTCCTGGCCCTCCATTTCGTTTCAATGTGCCTGTTTCGATGAATGTACGTACTGAATTTGCACATACTGAATCCTCATTGTTCGCTTTATAATTTAAATAATTTCCTAAAATAAAAAACAACGTTTGTTTCTCTCAAACCAAAATAATTATCAAGTTTCAAAACATTTGCAATTAAAACTTAATTAAAGAAGTTTCTTTAATAATTTTATATGATTGTATCTATCATTAATATGATTGCAGCAATATTAAATTATCATTTAAATCAATAAACCTGCAACTAAGTTGCACGTTTTTTCTCCACAGGCTGTACTTGATCATGTCATTATTATTGCATGTGCTCTAATAAATTTACAGAATTCTCTTATTAAATTATGTAAAATCAGAAATAATAAAACAAGAAATACAGAATGTTTTTTTTTTCATCATTATCACAGATTTTTACAATTATAATACAAAATTGGATAAATATTTGTTTTCCAAAAAATAATTAACTTTTGTATTAATTTTTTAACATACTCACGATCAAATATCACTAAGATAATGTCTACGTTCTTTGTTTCTTCAAAGTTGTAATCAGCAACACAAAAATAGCTTTTTTTTACAGCACAAGCATACATTTGCAGCTGCACCTCTGCCTTACATTTCTCAGTGAGAACACCATTTTTTATATAACTGTCTTTAGCTTTTGCCGTGGTTGGACATTTTATTTCAATAACGGCATCTTTGGTTAAACCATCAGGAGATGCCGCAATCAAGGGATTTTCTCTGCATAGAAAAAGCCCACATGAAGTGATTTTTTTTTCAATTTATTGCCAACTGTCTTTCGGACAGATAGCTCTAAATTTCTGCCTCTTTTCATTGCAGCTGTATCAAATACTTTTGTGCCCATTATAGTAGCCACCAAGGAACCATCATTCAAGGAATTGAAAATTGGCAAATAATGCAGCTCTGAAATCACCTTACTGCAGCCGGTCCCAAGCCCGGATAAAAGAGGAGGGTTGAGCGGAGGGTTAACTACCCACCCTCGGAAAAAAGAAACTAGTTATGAAAACTGCAACTTTGCCTCGGAACCGGACAGACAAACACAAAAAACGACAAATGCAATGTAAAAGGACCATGAATATTGGAACTTGGAATGTCCAGAGTTGGTACAGACCTGGAGCTGCTATAAATGCTGTGGAACAACTGGAAAACATAGGAATGGATATAACAGCCGTCCAAGAAATAAGATGGCCAGACGATGGAAATATAAAAATAAGTAAATCCACCATCTTCTTCAGCGGTAACAAAAACGGAAGACATGAATTTGGAACGGGCTTTGTGATTAGAGACAACCTAGTACAGAATATACTAAATTTTAAACCTATAAATGAAAGGATATGCTACATACGAATAAAGGGAGAGCGATACAACATTTCGATTATCTCAGCGCATGCACCAACGGAAGAGAAGGATGAAGATATCAAGGATGACTTCTACGATGCCCTAGAAAGAGAGATAGATACGATGCACAAACAGGATATGCGCATACTCTGCGGGGACTTTAATGCTAAAATAGGCAAAGAGGCCAGCCTATACCCCACAATAGGTAAACACAGCCTACACAATATATCCAACGACAATGGCTTAAGACTCACAGAAACTGCAGCAGCTAATAATATGCTAATAAAGTCAACCATGTTTCCGCATAAAGACATCCATAAGCAAACCTGGGTCTCAAACGACCATATTACACGCAACCAAATTGACCACATCATTGTAGATGCCCGTCATGGCAACAATATTATAGACGTAAGAAGCCTGAGAGGAATAGACGGAGACACAGATCATTACTTAGTCAGAGCAAAAGTCAAGTCCAGAATATCTAGCCACAAATACAATAAAACAACAATAAACCCACAATGGAACATGGACGAAATACACAATGCAGAGAAACAACAAAACTATAGAGAACAACTTGAACAAACCTTGAACTCTGAAAGAGAAGACAATGATATAGAACAGCTATGGGAAGCGACTGCCGAAATAATAACCAAGACAGCTGACAAGATCTTTGAAAGGAGTAAGCAGAAGAGGGCAAAAACATGGTATGACGAGGAATGTCGGAAACAACTGGAAAAAAGACAAACAGTAAGAAAGACTTGGATACAACTGCAAACAGACCAAAGTAAAAAGGAATATGACGACTGTCGAAAAGAAACAAGAAAAATAATACGCACAAAGAAAAGAAACTACGAACAACAAAAATATGAAACTATGGAGAGAGACCGGCCCAAACCAGGCTCCAGAGAATTCTACAAAGCAAAATCCTCTGAGAAAAGAGGGCATAGAGCCAATTCCATCCACACACTGAGAGACAACCAAGGCCGTATGATAATCGACGGTAAAGAAATAACTGAAGAATGGAAAAAGTATTTTAGAGACCTTCTAAACATCATACAGGAAGAACAGCACAAAGAAGAGATCTATATCACAGCGGACATGCCCGTCAAAAATCCTTCCTTTGAAGAAACCCAAAAGGCCTTAAATAAGCTGAAAAATCAAAAAGCGCCGGGTACGGACGAGATACCAGCAGAACTTCTGAAATATGGGGGAGACGCACTACATCGCCAAATCCACCAGCTAATAACGCACATATGGTTAGAAGAAAGGATACCAGCACGATGGAAGGAAAACATAATAGTGCCCATCCACAAAAAATGGGACAAAACAAAATGCGCGGATTATAGAGGAATCTCACTCCTAAACACGGCATATAAAACCCTCTCAAACATCATTCTTAGTAGACTAATCCCTTATGCTGAAAATGTCCTAGGCGAATATCAAGCCGGGTTTAGGGCAAACAGATCAACAATAGATCAACTATTCACGCTGAGACAACTTCTAGAAAAGGGATGGGAGTATAACAAACCCATACACAATCTTTTCATAGACTTTCGACAGGCATATGATAGCGTATAAAGAAGCCAAGTATGGAATGCCATGGCGGAGTTCTCAATACCAAAGAAACTCATTCGGATGACCAAAGTCTGTATGGAGGGTGGAATATCTAAAGTCCCAAAGTGTTACTCAAGTGTTAGATCTCGTTGGAGACTCCATTCTATCCACGAAAGACATTTTCAACAAGGTGGAAGGAGCAACAAGTGAAGTAGAGCTGAAGATTAATGAAGAGAAAACGAAATATATGTGTATAAATAAAACGAAGAGACAGAATAGGACAAAATATGACGATCAACACCTTTAATTTCGAAAGAGTACAACGTTTTAAGTATCTGGGGGCCGTAATCACAGCGGACAACGATGTTACCGAAGAAATAAAAGACAGAATCCAATCTGCAAACCGCTGTCTATTTGCACTGAATAAGCTCATAAAATCCAAAAATCTCACAAGAAGTTCAAAGATCAAAATCTATAAATCCATCGTCAGACCTGTAATAACATACGGATGCGAAACGTGGACCATGACCAAAGCAAACGAAGAAAAGCTCAGACGCTTTGAACGAAAAAAATTTTCGGACCTCACCATGACATCACCACAGACCAGTATAAGATCAGAACCAATATCGAATTAAAAGCACTCTACAACGACACCGATATTGTCCAAGAAATTAAATCACAGCGACTAAGATGGGCAGGCCACGTGCACAGACTGCATAACGAAAGACTTGTAAAACTCGTATGGGAGGAGATTCCCACAGGCAAGAGACCGCTCGGACGTCCCAGAATGCGATGGAGAGATAACATCCAAGCAGATCTCCGGAAAATGAACATTCCATTTGACCCTAGGTTGATGGAAGACCGAACAAATTGGAAAAAAGTTGTACAGTCAGCCAATACCCACCCAGGGTTGTAGCGCTACGAAAATGTGTTCTATTTTAATATTTGTGTTTTTATGCAACAACTGAACAAAAAAATAACATTCTTTGGGAATACCAACATACATCAAAGGTTTCCTTTCAATTAAACGCATAGTATTTTTGAGGCACTGCAATTGTTCAAATCTCATTGGTATCTGTAACATTGCTATCAGAGTCAGTAACCCTTGTTGATGATGTAGCTACCAAAGATGATAAATGGTCACTTTCAAAACAAGAAATGTCACTATCTGATTTTTCATCTTCGAGGACAATATGTCTCTTAACTGTTTTAACAAGTTCAGACCTTGACGGTTTAAATGGTGAGGTAGAAACTCTTTTGCACAGCCTTGCTCCTATAATGCATATCCACTTTCGTTGTTACTTGAACAGATTTGTCTACAGTTACGATAGGGTTGGTGATTGTTTCTTTGGCTTGAGTTTCTGATAATTCTGGAAAGACAAACATTCAAAATCAATTACTTCATTTACATGTGAATAACATAAATCTAATTATATTTTTACATAGGCTCAATAATTTCTTTTATCATATCGTCATCTTTTTGTAAGCTTTCAGCATGGGTTTCAGTAGTACTTTGACTTTGCACACATTTTCTGACAAGATCAATTCTTTGCCTTTTAAGCAACTCTTTTCGAGAAGATTCAGCAGCATCAGACAGCCGTCTTTTGTGATCCTGTTGACAATGAAACTTAGTTGGCACAGCCTCATCTGTCAAAAGTATCTTCTTAGTGAAGCCCATTTTGTACTTCATGTAGTTTGTTGTGTCTTTTTCCATTTGCAATTTAACAATAATGTGCTACAATGTAGGGTTGAAAAGGATCGTTCCAACTTATACTGCAAGATTAAGCCATATAATGAGGTGAGTTAGTAAGGATGTTATTTCGTTTTTTATAAACCAATATTTTAGCTACTATCTAGTATATATAAAGTTAAATATTACTTGCATCAAAGTGATCTTCACACTTAAAAACATTTGTATGTGATAAAATGCTCTTTGGGTCTCTTCGAGCTAATTCTAACCACATTTCTCGTCTTTTGGGATCCTTTGGCACAGAAACAAACAATTTGTGTGAACTACTTATAGACGTATTTGTACACTGTGGCACTACACACCGTTTATACGCCATAATATCCAATAAAATGATGAAATTAATTTCAGCTGCAGGGTTAATATTTTGTTTACAAAGCTTGTTTACTAGCCAATGACGTCACACGTGTCATGTGACCAGAAATAACGTTTTTCGCGCGGTTTTGGAAATTTAAACTTTAACATTGTTTCTTATTGTTAATATAGTAAATTTCCCGGCAATATCAATGGAGTGTGCTTATTATGTAATAAAGAATAATTTAAAACGATTTTCCAAAATTTGTCAAATAGCCTATTGTCTGTAAGTTTTGTTTGAAAATTTTCGCGATATTCCAGTTAGTTTACTAGATAATTGTCAAAGAAACCTCAAGTTGGTTTAGACGCGTTTAACATCGTCATTTTTACCTCAAATTTAGATAAATTTTGTGAAATATTCTGCAAGTTTCTTGTAGATCGTGAAATTGTCTGCAACTTTTGTTTGCAAGTTTTCGCGAAATTCCTGCTCGTTTGCTAAATATTAGACAGACAAGCAAAAAACAACCAAAAAAAACCCCAAACAAATTTTCGTAAACTAGTAATGCAGTTTTTAAGCGTTTTAAGTTGTTATTTTTGTCGATTTCTGCAGAAATTGAAGCAAAATTGCAAAATATTTTGCAAGTGTCTTGTAGATTACACAATTGTTTATAAGTTTTGTTTGAAATTTTTCGCGATATTCCAGCTAGTTTACTAGATAATAGTCAGAGAAACGTAACGTTGGTTCAGACCCCAGGCGTTTAACTTCGTCCTTTTCAGCTCAGATTTAGATAAATTTTGTGAAATATTCTGCAAGTTTCTTGTAGATTGTGAAATTGTCTACAACTTTTGTTTGCAAGATTTCGCGAAATTCTTGCTCGTTTGCTAAATATTAGACAGACAAGCAAAAACAAACAAAAAAAAACCCAAACAAATTTTCGTAAACTAGTAATGCAGTTTTCAAGCGTTTTAGGTTGTTATTTTTGTAGATTTCGGCAGAAATTGAAACAAAATTGCAAGCTCCTTATAGATTACGCAACTGTCTGTAAGTTTTGTTTGAAAATTTTCGCGATATTCCAGCTAGTTTACTAGATATTAGTCAACCAAACGTCAAGTTGGTTTTGACCCCACGCGTTCAACATCGTCATTTTCAGCCTAAATTTATATAAATTTTGTGAAATATTCTGCAAGTTTCTTGTAGATCGTGAAATTGTCTGCAACTTTTGTTTGCAAGTTTTCGCGAAATTCTTGCTCGCTTGCTAAATATTTGACAGACAAACCCAAACAAATTTTTGCAAACTAGTAATGCAATTTCCAGGCGTTGTAGGTTGTCATTTTCCGTCGATTTCAGCAGAAATTGAAGCAAAATTGCAAAATATTCTGCAAGTGTCTTGTAGATTATGAAATTATCTGCAAGTTTTGTTTGAAAATTTTCGCGATATTCCGGCTAGTTTACTAGATATGAGTCAGACAAACGTCAAGTTGGTTGAGACCCCACGCGTTTAACTTCATTGTTTTCAGCTCAAATTTAGATAAATTTTGTGAAATTTTCTGCAAGTTTCTTGTAGAGCGTGAAATTGTCTGCAAATTTTGTTTGAAATTTTTCGCGAAATTCTTGCTCGTTTGCTAAATATTAGACAGACAAACCCAAACAAATTTTCAAAAACTAGTAATGCAGTTTCCAAGCGTTTTAGGTTGTCATTTTCCGTCGATTTCTGCAGAATTTTAAGCAAAATTGCAAAATATTTTGCAAGTGTCTTGTAGATTACGAAATTGTCTGTAAGTTTTGTTTGAAAATTTTCGTGATATTCCAGCTAGTTTACTAGATATGAGTCAGAGAAACATCAAGTTGGTTTAGACCCCATGCGTTTAACTTCGTCGTACAGTTATATTCGCCCTAGTATTATTTCATAGAACAAACTTTAAGCTACATTCAAGATAATTTTCACGCAAATCCTCCGATTAGTTTGCAAGTGGCGACATATTTTGCAAAAACTGTTTCAAGCTCCCCCAAACAAGTCGCATATGTTCCCGACGCATAACAAGCAAAAAGTAAATTTTGCATCCCCGTTCGTACACGGCCTCCTCGACGAGCTCATTAAGTGTTTATCTAAAGGTCGGCACGTGCACCAGCCAAGAGACGAACGTGACCTAACAATGGGCCGAGGGAAAGATGAGACGCGATGACACACGCCGGTGACATGTTATACCGGCTCGCGATGCGAAAACCCGATAAATTCGGTTTAATTTCGCGTCGTTATTCGATTTGCGACGCAATGAGGGTGAGGATGCTGAAGATTCCCTGCGAATTGGCACAGGGGTTGCTGAATTATACGCAAATTAATATGAAAGCGTCATGACTCGCTAACTACTCAAAGGATTCTCAACACCTGAAAGTCTACCCTATAAACTAATACTAACTGCAGTGAAATTGGCTTTGTGGATTAGCTAGTCTAGTTCAAGAAACCTTAACCTTTAGACTGCACCTCCTTCTCGAATAGAAGCATCATTATAAAAGACGCGATATCATACAGAGAGTATCATGACACAGTTTCAGCAGGATAATTCGCTAACTACTCGAAGGATTCTCACGCAAATTGCCTTAAATACACCCGAAAGTCTACTCTATAAACTAATACCAACTGCAGCGAATTTGTCTTCGGGTATTAGCTAGTCTAGTTCCCGAAACCTCAACCTATTGAGGGCAGAACCCTCTCGAATAGAAGCATCATCATAAACCGCGCGATATTATACAGAGAGTACCACGACTAAGTTTCAGCAGGATAATTCGCTAACTACTCCAAGGATTCTCACGAAAATTGCCTTAAATATACCTGAAAATCTACTCTATCAACTAATACCAACTGCAGTGAATTTGTCTTCGGGTATTAGCTAGTCTAGTTCCCGAAACCTCAACCTATTGAGGGCAGAACCCTCTCGAATAGAAGCATCATCATAAACCGCGCGATATTATACAGAGAGTATACCACGACTAAGTTTCAGCAGGATAATTCGCTAACTACTCGAAGGATTCTCACGAAAATTGCCTTAAATATACCTGAAAATCTACTCTATCAACTAATACCAACTGCAGTGAATTTGTCTTGGTGGATTAGCTGGTCTAGTTCGAGAAACCTTAACCTTTTGTTTGCAACGCTCTGTCGAATAAAAACATAATTACAAACGGTGCGATATTACACAGAGAGCGTTTAGATTTGTAAGGACGTATATATACGCCTTTCTTAATTAAGGCTTATCTATTATTAGAAATATATATATATATATATATATATATATATATATATATATATATCTATTAGCCTTATCTATTACAAACAAGTTTCTATAACTTGCCAATTAAATCTCAAGATAATTCGCAAATTACTCGTCAGATTTCTATGAAAATTGTTTAAAATGTAGAAGAAAGTCCACCCTATAAACCGAGACTAATTCCAGCATTCAAACACTATCCTAAATTGTAATTTATTTGTTTGCATGTTTGTTTTAATTCGGTCCGGAAACGCGAGACACATTTGGTCGGATTAGACGCGCAGTGTGCATGGCGAGGGCCTCAATTGAATCGGGGAATTAGTGCCCATATGAGCCCTAATTGCACTAATCCACCCTACATCGAATAGTTAGACTCGGGTCTAAATTAAAAGCTTCCGTCTTGTCCTCGCTGCTGGCTCGAGGTTTACGCGAGTGTTGGGTAACAAGTCGATGTTAACCGGTTCGAGTGGAGGAGTTTTAATGGAATTAGTTTTAGTTTGTTGGGGAAGCTTGTTTAAGAGAATCTTTGTGGAAATTTTTCCATTCGTAAATAATAAAAACTTGGAATCCTTGTTGTTACAATTTTGCCTATTACATGTAAACTAGCTGAATTACCTTCACTAAATCTAGTCCACTTGTGTCTAATTGAATAAACTATAAGGTAGTATATACTAGATTATGCTAGTCCAACTGGTTCGAAAGATATCTTGCTTGAGACTTATTCTAATCAATTGGCAATGTTTTGTAACTTAAAAGCTTTGTTGTCACAATTCTGCCTATTACATGTAAATCAGCTGAACTAGAGTCGCTAAATCTAGTCCACTTATAGCTAATTAAAATACCTATAAGATAGTGCATACTAGATTGTTCTAGTCCAGCTAGTTCTTAAGATATCTTGCTTCAAACTAATTCCAATCAATTTGCATTGTTTTGAAACTTAAAGTTTTGTTGTTACAATTTTGCGTATTACATGTAAACTAGCTGAACTAGCTGCGCAAAATCTGGTGCGCTTACAGATCATTAAATTACCTATAAGATAGTGCGTACTAAATTGTGCTAGTGCAACTGGTTCTAAAGATATCTTGCTTGAAACTTATCTAATCAATTTACAATGTTTTGTAACTTAAAAGTTTTGGTGTTACAATTTTGCCTATTACATGCAAACTAGCTGAATTAGCTACACTAAATGTAGTCCACATGGGTATAATTAAATTACCCATAGGATATTGCATACTAGATTGTGCTAGTCTAACTGGTTCTTAAAATATCTTGCTTGCTTCAAACTTATTCTAAACAATTTGCTATGTTTTTTGATTTAAAAGCTTTGTTATTACAATTTTGCGTATTACATGTAAACTAGCTGAACTAGCTTCACTAAATCTTGTCCACTTATTGCTTATTAAATTACCTATAAGATAATGTATACTACATTTTACTAGTCCAACTCGTTCTTAAGATATCTTCGTTCAAACTTGTTCTAATCAATTTGCAATGTTTGGTAACTTCAAAGATTTGTTGTTACAATTTTGCGTATTACATGTAAACTAGCTGAACTAGCTAAACTAAATCATGTCCACTTATTGCTTATTAAATTACCTATAAGATAATGTATACGACATTGTACTAGTCCAACTCTTTCTTAAGATATCTTCGTTCAAACTTGTTCTAATCAATTTGCAATGTTTGGTAACTTCAAAGATTTGTTGTTACAATTTTGCGTATTACATGTAAACTAGCTGAACTATCTAAACTAAATCTAGTCCACTTGTATCGAAATAAGTTACCTATAACATAGTGCATACTAGTTTATACTAGTCCAACTGGTTCTTTAGCGAACTAATGTTTTGGTCTAATGTCTAATAAATTGCTGGAAACCGGTGGAAATTCTGCAAACTGTTTCATATAAATTTCGTTGCAAATTAAATTTTGCACAAAAAATTTTAATGGAAAAATGTTGTATTTTCGTTGGTTTTTGTCGAAATTTAGCGAAAACCAAGATTTTCGGAGCTTTTTGACTTTAATGGAATAAATGTTAGAGAATCGCTGGAAATTGCTAAAAACGGTACAAATAAATTTTGTTGCAAATTTATTTCTGCACAATATATCATAACAACGATATGTTACATTTTTGTCATTTCTATTAGAAATTTAGCAAAAACCAAAAATTATGAAGACTTTTTGACTTTTAACAAAAACATGTTTGAGAAACGCTGGAATTGTCTAGTCTTCTCTGTCTAGTCTGATCTCAACAGTCTTTCCCATCCAGCCTCGTCTGTCTAGTCTTGTGTGACAAGTGTTTTCTGTCTTGTCTAATCTGTCTAGTCCAGTTTGTCTATTCTTGTCTGTGTAGACTTTTCTATCTAGTCTTGTCTGACTAATCTTCTCTGTCTACTCTTATATGTCTAGTCTTGTTTATCTAGTCTATCTAGTCTCCTCTGTCTAGTCTCGTCTTTCTAGTCTCGTCTGTCTAGTCTCGTTTGTCTAGTCTAGTCTCGTCTATCTAGTCTCGTTTCTCAAGTTTCGTCTGTCTAGTGTCATCTGACTAGTCTCGTCGGTCTACTCTCGTCCTTTTAGTCTCGTCTGTCTAGTCTCGTTTGTGGAGTCTCGTTTGTCTAGTCTCGTCTGTATAGTATCGTGTGTCTAGCCGCGTCCGTCTAGTCTCGTCTGTCTAGTCTCGTCTGTCTAGTCTCGTCTATATAGTATCGTGTGTCTAGTCTCGTCTTCATAGTGTCGTATGTGTAGTCTCGTTTGTCTAGTCTCGTCCGCCTGGTCTCGTTTGTCTAGTCTCGTCCGCCTGGTCTCGACTGTCTAGTCTCGTCTCTCTAGTCCCGCTTGTCTAGTCTCGTTTATCTAGTTTCGTCTGTATAGTCTCGTCTATCTAGTCTTGTCTGGTTAGTCTCGTCTGTCTAGTCTCGCTTGTCTCGACTCGTCTGTCTAGTCTCATCTGTTTAGTCTAGTCTGTCTACTCTCGCCTAGTCTCGTCTTTCTATTCTCGTTTGTATATTCTCGGCTGTGTAGTCTCGTCTGTCTGGTTTCGTTTGTTTATTATCGTTTGTCTAGTCTCCTCTGTATAGTCTCGTCTGTCTAGTCTCGTCTGTCAAGTCTCGTCTGTCTAGTCTGGTCTGTCTAGTCTCGTTTGTCTATTCGTGGCTGCGTAGTTTCGTCTTTCTAGTCTGGTCTCTCTAGTCTCGTTTGTCTAGTCTCGTCTGTCTAGTCTCGCTTGTCTAGTCTCATCTGCCTAGTCCCGTCTGTCTAGTGTTGCCTGTCTAGGCTCGTCTGTCTAGTCTCGTATGTATAGTCTCGTCTATCTAATCTCGTCTGTCTAGTCTCGTCTTGTCTTTATAGTCCCGTCTATCTAGTCTCGTCTGTCTAGTTTTCTATGTCTAGTCTCGTCTGTCTAGTTTAGTCTGTCTAGTCTTCTCTGTTTAGTCTCGTCTGTCTATTCTCGCCTGTGTAGTCCCGTCTTTCTACTCTCGTCTGTCTAGTCTCGTTTGTCTAGTCTCGTCTGTCTAATCTCGTTTATCTAGTCTCGTCTGTATAGTCTCGTCTGTCTAATCTCATCTGTATAGTCTCGTCTATCTAGTTTCGTCTGTCTAGTCTCGTCTGTATAGTCTCGTCTATCTAATTTCGTCTGTCTAGTCTCGTTTGTCTAGTCTCGTCTGTCTAATCTCGTCTGTCTAGTCTGTGTAATCTAGTTTCGTCTGTATAGTATCGTGGGTCTAGTCTCGTCTGTATAGTATCGCGTGTCTAGTCTCGTCCGTCTAGTCTCGTCTGTCTAGTCTCGTCTGTCTAGTCTCGTCTGTATAGTATCGTGTGTCTAGTCTCGTCTTCCTAGTGTCGTATGTGTAGTCTCGTTTGTCTAGTCTCGTCCGCCTGGTCTCGACTGTCTAGTCTCGTCTCTCTAGTCCCGCTTGTCTAGTCTCGTTTATCTAGTATCGTCTGTATAGTCTCGTCTATCTAGTCTTGTCTGGTTAGTCTCGTCTGTCTAGTCTCGCTGGTCTCGTCTTGTCTGTCTAGTCTCATCTGTTTAGTCTCGTCCGTCTACTCTTGTCTATTCTCGTCTTTCTAGTCTCGGCTGTGTAGTCTCGTCTGTCTGGTTTCGTTTGTCTATTATCGTTTGTATAGTCTCCTCTGTATAGTCTCGTCTGTCTAGTCTCGTCTGTCAAGTCTCGTCTGTCTAACCTGGTCTGTCTAGTCTCGTTTGTCTATTCGTGGCTGCGTAGTTTCGTCTTTCTAGTCTGGTTTCTCTAGTCTCGTTTGTCTAGTCTCGTCTGTCTAGTCTCGCTTATCTAGTCTCATCTGCCTAGTCCCGTTTGTCTAGTGTTGCCTGTCTAGGCGGTCTGTCTAGTCTCGTATGTATAGTCTCGTCTATCTAATCTCGTCTGTCTAGTCTCGTCTTGTCTTTATAGTCCCGTCTGTCTAGTCTCGTCTGTCTAGTTTCCTATGTCTAGTCTCGTCTGTCTAGTCTTCTCTGTTTAGTCTCGTCTGTCTATTCTCGCCTGTGTAGTCTCGTCTTTCTACTCTCGTCTGTCTAGTCTCGTTTGTCTAGTCTCGTCTGTCTAGTCTCGTTTATCTAGTCTCGTCTGGCTAGTCTCGTCTGTCTAATCTCGTCTGTATAGTCTCGTCTATCTAGTTTCGTCTGTCTAGTCTCGTCTGTATAGTCTCGTCTATCTAATTTCGTCTGTCTAGTCTCGTTTGTCTAGTCCCGTCTGTCTAATCTCGTCTATCTAGTCTGTTCTATCTAGTTTCGTCTGTATAGTATCGTGGGTCTAGTCTCGTCTGTATAGTATCGTGTGTCTAGTCTCGTCCGTCTAGTCTCGTCGGTCTAGTCTCGTCTGTCTAGTTTCGTCTGTATAGTATCGTGTGTCTAGTCTCGTCTTCCTAGTGTCGTATGTGTAGTCTCGTTTGTCTAGTCTCGTCCGTTTGGTCTCGACTGTCTAGTCTCGTCTCTCTAGTCCCGCTTGTCTAGTCTCGTTTATCTAGTATCGTCTGTATAGTCTCGTCTATCTAGTCTTGTCTGGTTAGTCTCGTCTGTCTAGTCTCGCTTGTCTCGTCTCGTCTGTCTAGTCTCATCTGTTTAGTCTCTTCCGTCTGCTCTCGTCTAGTCTCGTCTTTCTAGTCTCGTTTGTCTATTCTCGGCTGTGTAGTCTCGTCTGTCTGGTTTCGTTTGTCTTTTATCGTTTGTATAGTCTCCTCTGTATAGTCTCGTCTGTCAAGTCTCGTCTGTCTAGCCTGGTCTGTTTAGTCTCGTTTGTCTAGTCTCGTCTGTCTAGTCTCGCTTGTCTAGTCTCATCTGCCTAGTCCCGTTTGTCTAGTGTTGCCTGTCTAGGCTCGTCTGTCTAGTCTCGTATGTATAGTCTCGTCTATCTAATCTCTTCTGTCTAGTCTCGTCTTGTCTTTATAGTCCCGTCTGTCTAGTCTTGTCTGCCTAGTGTCCTATGTCTAGTCTCATCTGTCTAGTTTAGTCTGTCTAGTCTTCTCTGTTTAGTCTCGTCTGTCTATTTTCGCCTGTGTAGTCTCGTCTTTCTAGTTTCGTTTGTCTAGTCTCGTCTGTCTAGTCTCGTTTATCTAGTCTCGTCTGTCTAGTCTCGTCTGTCTAATCTCGTCTGTATAGTCTCGTCTATCTAGTTTCGTCTGTCTAGTCTCGTCTGTATAGTCTCGTCTATCTAATTTCGTCTGTCTAGTCTCGTTTGTCTAGTCTCGTCTGTTTAATCTCGTCTGTCTAGTCTGTTCTATCTAGTTTCGTCTGTATAGTATCGTGGGTCTAGTCTCGTCTGTTTAGTCTCGTCTGTCTAGTCTCGTCTGTCCTGTCTTGTCTGTCTAGTCTTGCCTGTAAGACTAGACAGGCCTAGTCTTGTCTGTTTAGTTTTGACTATCTGATCTACAGAAACAATTTCGTTAAGTTTGATAATTATTTAGAGTAATCTAAGTCGCAACAAACTTTGCAAGATTTATTCGCACTAGACTAGCTAATCTTCAGAGCCTTTCATCTCAATTAGCACTAGTACATAGAACAGATTTTCAGTTACATTTGTAGCAATTTACATGAAATCACACATTTTGTTTGCGAATTACTTTTCGCAACAAACTTTGCAAAAACTTGTTTAGCGCTTCGGTGTGTGCGCCGAGCGATATCTTACGAGTGGTCGCGCTGCGGCATTTACACAGCAATCGCATTTTTACTTAAGACATTTCAACCTATTTAAGACATAAGTTATTTGTAATATCAGTAATTCCTAGATCAAGCTAGACACGTCAATTAGCACTAGTATATAGAACTGACTTCCATTTACATTTGTAGCAATTTGCATGGAAAACTATGCAAAAACTTGTTTGGCGCTTCGGCAGGTGCGCCGATCGATGTCTCGCGAGCGGTCGCGCTGCGGTATCTACACCGCAATCGCATTTTTACTTCTAGCTTAAGACATTGAATCCTATTTAGGACATAAGTTATTTGTAATATTAGTAATTCTTAGATTAAGCTAGAGACGTCAATTTCACCGCAATAAGCACTAGGGCTTCATAGGAAAGTCTCGTTTTCTCAACGATCTCGTCGTTGCTCAGGTTCAAGTTTATGAAGAAAATGTTATAGCTGCCCGGAACGAGATCAGAAACCAGACTCTCGTGTGAAGCACTAGTATATAGAACAGACTTCCAGATACATTTGTAGCAATTTGCATGGATGTCACACGTTTAGTTTGCGAATTATTTTGAAGAATATTAGTCGCAACAAACTTTGCAAAAACTTGTTTAGCGTTTCGGCGCGTGCGCCGATCGATATCTCACGAGTGGTCGCGCTGCGGCATTTACACCGCAATTGAATTTTTACTTAAGACAAGTTCAAACTCATTTATTCACCATAGGATGTATATATATATATATATATATATATATATATGTATATGTATATATATATATATACATATATATATATATATATATATATATATATATATATATATATATATATATATATATATATATATATATATATATATTATATTCAAAATCATGGTAGTGGTAAACACTTGTTGAAACCAGTATTTCCCTGAGCTTTCTCCTAAACTGCTTGTAGGATGTTTCCTCGGTAAGACTAGTTGGAAGTTTGTTGTAGAGATAAGTTCCGTGAATGTCTGGTGCCTTGCTGCATAATGTACGTCTATATCTTGGAGCACATAGTTTTAGGTGTCCTCTAGTGGGATAATTGTGCTTGTCCAAATTTGTAGGTATTGTGTTTCTTTTTATGGATGTGGCTGGTGGCTTCCAGAATGTATAGGCCGAGGACCGTTGGACCAGGATCTTCAGTTGCACAAAATGCTGTTTGCATCAAGTGTATGAAGGCAGGCTTAGAAAAATCCGAATTATTCTCTTTTGTGTTTTTAAGATCTTCACCAGTTCTGGAGATGCTCCCCACACTGTGATTCCATAACTCAGTTTGGATTGGAGTTCTGCATAATAATAAGTTAATAGCTCTGAAATATTTAAGGAAATTCCTCGGTAGCGAACGCAAAATGCTTTTTTGTTTAACGATTTGCATAAATTATCAACATGATTGTGCCAAGATAAACTGGTGTTCATGAACAGTTAAACCAAGGAAATCGGTGTATTTAACTCTTTTTAATTGTGAGTTATTAAATCCTATCGATATAACCTCTACATACTTGGCTCTATGTGTTTGGAATACGACAACTTCTGTTTTTTCCAAGATGAGGAACAGTCTATTGGCTGAGAACCAAAAATCTAGAGTCTGTAGAAGGTTATTTGTCTTTTGCTGGTTATCCATTAAGTTGGATCCGGATGAAAGAAAACTTCAGTCATCCGCATATAAAGTGCAAAAATTGCCAATGATGTACGGAACTAAATCTGCTAGGTAAAGTAGAAAGAGTGTTGGCGAAAGCACACTTCCTTGGGGAACACCTGCTTAGATAGGCAATTCTGCAGATGAGCTAGTTTTAAGATGCGATGTTATTTGAACATATTGGGTGCTGTTATTTAGGAAGGAATGTCACTAGTTTCCTGCCTTCACCCTTATGTATATATTCTGTTACACCCATATCTATATATTCTGTTCATTAATTGTCCATAATCTATACAATCAGAAGCCTTGCTCAGATCACAGAAAATACCTATCGCGAATCTGCCTTTATCGACTTCTGCTAGTATTTTGCTGTATGACAAAAGAATAGCCGTAGTTGTTGATTGACATTGAAAATTTAAGACATTGAATCCTATTTAAGACATAAGTTATTTGTAATATCAGTAGTTCATAGATCAAGCTAAAGGACAAGGGGTTCACAGGAGAGTCTCGTTGCTGATCTCGTAGTTGCTCGGGTTCAAATTTATGACGAAGATGTTATGACGAAGATTATAGCGTCTGAACCGCTAATAAGTAGTGTATTATATATAATAACTAGTATATAGAATGGACTTCCAGTTATATTAGTCAGTTATATCTAGCAATTTGCATGGAAATCACACGTTTAGTTAGAATATAAGTCGCAACAAACTTTGCAAAAACGTATTTAGCGCTTCGGTGTTTGCGGCAATCAATATCTCACGAGTGGTCGCGCTGCGGCATTTACACCGCAATTTAATTTTAACTTAAGACATTGAATTTTTTGATTCACCTATCTAATATCTAACCAAACACAACGTTAACTAACATCAATCATCTGTAGCATTACTAATTGCATGAATGAAGCTAGAAACGTCTATATGCATTGTAAGACTTTTATTTAATTTGCACGGCGAATCGCAACGGAAACAAACAACCGAATCTCATTAAAAACAAATTTCGCAACCCCTTCATCCACCTCTCGGCGTTCATTGGGCTAGCCGTCGCGTCATTCATTTGTTTCTCAGGGTGCTAATCGGAAGGGGCGAAATAGCGTTCCGCAAATCTTTACAAACACGTTTAATAAAATTTCAAGAATTGCAGTCAAGGTCGCGTTGTTTAGGAACCGCCGAACATGAGGTCGTTTTTGGCACGAAGCAATTGTTCGCTAATTAATAGACGCATCGACAAATTTTCATTTCCGGTGGATTTGCCTTACCAATTAGTTTATGTAGATGTGTTACGATTTTCAAGATTTAGGAAACTAACTCTATATCCTAGATCTGTATCTCCTATGTCAAAGTCTAAATTCTAGGCTAGATCAATAGATTTAGTATGTCCCAGTCCTTTATAGTTTGTCTGTCTAGTCTTGTCCCGCTAGTCTTATCCGACTAGTCTTATCTGTCTAGTCTTGTCTGTCTAGTCTTGTCCGTCTAGTCTTGTCTGTCTCGTCTTGACTATCTAGTCTTGTCTGTCTAGTCTTGTCTGTCTAGTCTCGTCTGTCTAGTCTCGTTTGTCTAGTCTCGTCTGTCTAGTCTCGTCTGTCTAGTCTCATCTGTCTAGTCTTGTCTTTCAAGTCTCGCCTGTCTGGTCTAGTCTCGGCTGTCTAGTATCGTCTGCCTAGTCTCGTCTGTCTAGTCTCGTCTGTCTAGACTCGTCTGTCTAGTCTCGCTTGTCTAGACTCTTCTGTCTAGTCTCGTCTGTCTAGTCCCGTCTGTCTAGTCTCGTCTATCTAGTCTCGTCTGTCTAGTCTCGTCTGTCTAGTCTCGTCTCTCTAGTCTCGTCTGTCTAGTCTCGTCTGTCTAGTTTCGTCTGTCTAGTCTCGTCTGTCTAGTCTCGTCTGTCTACTCTCGTCTGTTTAGTCTCGTCTGTCTAGTCTCGTCTGTCTAGTCTCGTCTGTCTAGTCTCGTCTGTCTAGTCTCCTCGGTCTAGTCTTGTCTGTCTATTCTTGTCTGTCTAGTCTTGTCTGTCTAGTCTTGTCTGTCTAGTCTTGTCTGTCTAGTCTAGTCTGTCTAGTCTCGTCTGTCTAGTCTCGTCTTAGTAGTCTCGTCTGTCTAGTCTCGTCTGTCTAGTCTCGTCTGCCTAGTCTCGTCTGTCTAGTCTCGTCTGTCTAGTCTCGTCTGTCTAGTCTCGTCTGTCTAGTCTCGTCTATCTAGTCTCGTCTGTCTAGTCTCGTCTGTCTAGTGTCGTCTGCCTATTCCCGTCTGTGTAGTATCGTCTGTCTAGTATCGTCTGTCTAGTCTCGTCTATCTAGTCTCGTCTAATCTCCTCGGTCTAGTCTCGTCTATCTAGTCTCGTCTGTCTAGTCTCGTCTGTCTAGTCTCGTCTGTCTAGTCTCGCCTGTCTAGTCTCGTCTGTCTTGTTTCGTTTGTCTAGACTCGTCTCTCTAGTCATCTGTCTAGTCTTGTCTGTCTAGTCTCGTCTGTCTAGTCTCGTCTGTCTAGTCTCGTCTGTCTAGTCTCGTCTGTCTAGTCTCATCTGTCTAGTCTTGTCTTTCTAGTCTCGTCTGTCTGGTCTAGTCTCGTCTGTCTAGTCTCCTCTGCCTAGTCTTGTCTGTCTAGTCTCGTCTGTCTAGACTCGTCTGTCTAGTCTCGCTTGTCTAGACTGTTCTGTCTAGTCTCATCTGTCTAGTCCCGTCTGTCTAGTCTCGTCTATCTAGTCTCGTCTGTCTAGTCTCGTCTGTCTAGTCTCGTCTCTCTAGTCTCGTCTGTCTAGTCTCGTCTGTCTAGTTTCGTCTGTCTAGTCTCATCTGTCTAGTCTCGTCTGTCTAGTCTCGTCAGTCTAGTCTCGTCTGTCTAGTCTCGTCTGTCTAGTCTCGTCTGTCTAGTCTCGTCTGTCTAGTCTCGTCTGTCTAGCCTCGTCTGTCTAGTCTCGTCTGTCTAGTCTCGTCTGTCTAGTCTCCTCGGTCTAGTCTTGTCTGTCTAGTCTCATATATCTAGTCTCGTCTCTGTCTAGTCTCGTCTGTCTAGTGTCGTCTGCCTATTCTCGTCTGTCTAGTATCGTTTGTCTAGTCTCGTCTGTCTAGTCTCGCCTGTCTAGTCTCGTCTAGTCTCCTCGGTCTAGTCTCGTCTACCTAGTCTCGTCTATCTAGTCTCGTCTGTCTAGTCTCGTCTGTCTAGTCTCGCCTGTCTAGTCTCGTCTGTCTAGTCTCGCCTGTCTAGTCTCGTCTGTCTTGTTTCGTTTGTCTAGACTCGTCTCTCTAGTCATCTGTCTAGTCTCCTCGGTCTAGTCTTGTCTGTCTAGTCTCGTATGTCTAGTCTCGTCTGTGTAGTCTCGTCTGTCTAGTCTTATCTGTCTAGTCTTGTCTTTCTAGTCTCGTCTGTCTGGTCTAGTCTCGTCTGTCTAGTCTCGTCTGCCTAGTCTTGTCTGTCTAGTCTCGTCTGTCTAGTCTCGTCTGTCTAGTCTCCTCTGTCTAGTCTCGTCTGTCTAGTCTCGTCTGTCTAGTCTCCTCGGTCTAGTCTTGTCTGTCTAGTCTCGTCTATCTTGTCTCGTCTGTCTAGTCTCGTCTGTCTAGTCTCGTCTGTCTAGTCTCGTCTGGCTAGTCTCGTCTGTCTAGTGTCGTCTGCCTATTCTCGTCTGTCTAGTATCGTTTGTCTAGTCTTGTCTGTCTAGTCTCGCCTGTCTAGTCTCGTCTAGTCTCCTCGGTCTAGTCTCGTCTATCTAGTCTCGTCTATCTAGTCTCGTCTGTCTAGTCTCGTCTGTCTAGTCTCGCCTGTCTAGTCTCGTCTGGTCTCCTCGGTCTAGTCTCGTCTATCTAGTCTCGTCTATCTAGTCTCGTCTGTCTAGTCTCGTCTATCTAGTCTCGTCTATCTAGTCTCGTCTGTCTAGTCTCGTCTGTCTAGTCTCGCCTGTCTAGTCTCGTCTGTCTAGTCTCGTCTGTCTAGTCTCGCCTGTCTAGTCTCGTCTGTCTAGTTTCGTCTGTCTAGTCTCGTCTCTCTAGTCTCGTCTGTCTAGTCTCCTCGGTCTAGTCTTGTCTGTCTAGTCTCGTCTGTCTAGTCTTATCTGTCTAATCTTGTCTGTCTAGTCTAATCTGTCTAATCTTCTCTGTGTAGTCTTGTTAAATCATTTACAAATCAATTGTGTCATTGTTGGTGTAGAAGTTATCAGATGTTGGTGCGGGTAAATGCAAACGCACACGACAAGTAGTAATTGGTAATCGTCGTGTCCGATTTAGGGCTCAAGTGGAATTGAGTCCAGTTAGCGCAGTGCGAGCTATTCCAATTGCGCTGTTGACGCGACTTTGCCATTCAGACATCCTGCCACACATCTCTTTAACAAACTGCGACAACAAACATTCGCCCGAATCGAAAGACAAACGGGCCCCCATTAGCCGCGCATTACGTGCGAAGGCGACGAATTTAACTCAATTTAGTTTCATTTGAATTCCTGCTGCCTTTCTAGAACCATTTACCAAGTCGGTTTATTCAAGTTTTGCGTTGGATATTTCATTCTAAACCTAATTATAACGTAACAAATAGTCCAGGGATAAGCAAACTACGGGCCTGATCACCTTTTTCTTGAGGCCCTTCAAAGATTTTGTATATTACTCGTATTACTCTAATACTCTAATTCGTCGTACTCGTATTACTCTAATTCGTCGTGAAATAAACTTTCTCCCATATTTCTTGTAAAAGCAAGACCGTGTAAATTGAACGCCGTTTACATTAAACACCGTATAACGGTCGATTCTCATATGCGCGACACTCAGCTACGCGACGTCGTGCGACATGGTCTGTCAAATAATGAGTACATTGTTTTAAATGGGCACGTCGTATGTGTCGCGTAGCCATAGTGAGAACGTCCCTATTTAAAACAATGTAATAATTATTTGACAGGCGATGTCGCGTAGCTGAGTGTCGTGTATATGAGAATCGGCCTTTAATCGAGGGATACGTCTACTAGGTTAATTTTGTTCATAAAGAGATAATAGAACTTTTCATAGTTGACATTTTTTTGTGCGCATTTGTCAATTTTCGCCATGTTATACGTCAAAAACTGCCCGAACTTTTTGACGTATAACTAAATATATGCCCGAAACTTTCATATTCCGTCTTTCAAACTTAGCGGATGCGCATGCGCTCAACTAACCGTAAAAAGGTCTATTAGAGCTCATCATTCATTGCTTGTATTGCCATAGGTTTCTTACATGCGATCGGCACAACATTTTATAGTTGTGCTGTTGTAAAAAAAAGTTTGCACACCCCTGAACCAGAACAACTAATACACAAAGGCCACTTATCGCAATTATTAGTTTATAGAGCAGATTTCAATCATGATTAAGGCTATTATCGTGGACATAATTTTTGGAATGTTTAAGCATAGAATTGATTTTGATTTTTGAATTAGAAGTTTGAATATATTTTGGTATTGCCGTAGGTTTCGTACTTGCGACTGGCACAACATTTTATAGCAGTGCTGTTGTAAAAAAAAGGCTGCACACCCCTGAACTAAATCAACTAATTCACAAAGGCCACTTCATTGCAATTATTAGTTTATAGAGCAGATTTCAATCATATTTAAGGCAATTATCATGGAAATAGGTTTTGGAATATTTGAGCAAACTCGCTCAGACCATACAGACAAGCCTAAGCAGTCAAGACCGTGTGCTAACCCCCACGCACTCTAATTTCCCCATTATTACTACATTTCCAAGTCATTAACTAATTGAACTTGATATATATGAATGAGAGTGACTCAAAGAATAAACTAATTGACCTGCAGGCCAACACTGGATCAAGGATACACCTACGACTAATTCAACACACAAACAGTTTTATCTAGTTTACTCCATTTAAACCCATTTGTTTAGTTATATTTATTAAGTCATTCTATCTAGTCTAGTCTTGACTGTCTAGTCCTGTCTGTCTAGTCTTGTCTGTCTAGTCTTGTATGTCTAGTCTTGTCTGTCTAGTCTTGTCTGTCTAGTCTTGTCTGTGTAGTCTTGTCTGTCTAGTCTTGTCTGTCTAGTCTTGTCTGTCTAGTCTTGTCTGTCTAGTCTTGTCTGTCTAGTCTTGTCTGTCTAGTCTTGTCTGTCTAGTCTTGTCTGTCTAGTCTTGTCTGTCTAGTCTTGTCTGTCTAGTCTTGTCTGTCTAGTCTTGTCTGTCTAGTCTTGTCTGTCTAGTCTTGTCTGTCTAGTCTTGTCTGTCTAGTCTTGTCTGTCTAGTCTTGTCTGTCTAGTCTTGTCTGTCTAGTCTTGTCTGTCTAGTCTTGTCTGTCTAGTCTTGTCTGTCTAGTCTTGTCTATTTAGTCTTGTCTGTCTAGTCTTGTCTGTCTAGTCTTGTCTGTCTAGTCTTGTCCGTCTAGTCTTGTCCATCTAGTCTTCTCTGTATAATCTCTCCTATGTGTACATGTCTGTCGGCTGTAGCTAAATCTAATCGATTGAAGTTAGTAAACAATGTGTTTAATCTAGTCGATTAGTGTAGCATCTGCTTAATCTAGAGACTTAATCTCAATTGAACTCTGTGGCTCGTGTTTGGGTCAAACGGCGGAATTGCTCGGTTCGGGATTAAGCCTGTTCGGACTTTAGGATTAATTGGTGCGGTCGGGGGTTAGGGATCTGGCGGTCTCGTGCCGGCGCGAGACAGCTGAAGAATTAAGCGAGTTCCGGTGCGACGTAATTGCTCAATTTCTGGCCGGACAGTTTCGAGAACAGTGAACTCTTCGGACGGGCACGAGCTGCCACCGACCACCGCGAGTCGTTGTGTAATCCAGGTTTTTCGCAAATAAATTTGCGGTTTAGCTGAGCCAAATGCCAATTCCACGTACTTATTAAACCTATTAAACCTGTTTGTTTTGGGCAATTGCTTAAATTGTACCAATTGAGCTAATCGCAACTGTTACAGCAGAAGGTGTACGTGGATGTTTGATTAAGGAGACAACACTAGATAGACTAGACTAAACAGACAAGACTAGACAGACAAGACTAGACAGACAAGACTAGACAGACAAGACTAGACAGACAAGACTAGACAGACAAGACTAGACAGACAAGACTAGACAGACAAGACTAGACAGACAAGACTAGACAGACAAGACTAGACAGACAAGACTAGACAGACAAGACTAGACAGACAAGACTAGACAGACAAGACTAGACAGACAAGACTAGACAGACAAGACTAGACAGACAAGACTAGACAGACAAGACTAGACAGACAAGACTAGACAGACAAGACTAGACAGACAAGACTAGACAGACAAGACTAGACAGACAAGACTAGACAGACAAGACTAGACAGACAAGACTAGACAGACAAGACTAGACAGACAAGACTAGACAGACAAGACTAGACAGACAAGACTAGACAGACAAGACTAGACAGACAAGACTAGACAGACAAGACTAGACAGACAAGACTAGACAGACAAGACTAGACAGACAAGACTAGACAGACAAGACTAGACAGACAAGACTAGACAGACAAGACTAGACAGACAAGACTAGACAGACAAGACTAGACAGACAAGACTAGACAGACAAGACTAGACAGACAAGACTAGACAGACAAGACTAGACAGACAAGACTAGACAGACAAGACTAGACAGACAAGACTAGACAGACAAGACTAGACAGACAAGACTAGACAGACAAGACTAGACAGACAAGACTAGACAGACAAGACTAGACAGACAAGACTAGACAGACAAGACTAGACACACAAGACTAGACAGACAAGACAAGACAGACAAGACTAGACAGACAAGACTAGACAGACAAGACTAGACAGACAAGACTAGACAGACAAGACTAGACAGACAAGACTAGACAGTCAAGACTAGACAGACAAGACTAGACAGACAAGACTAGACAGACAAGACTAGACAGACAAGACTAGACAGACAAGACTAGACAGACAAGACTAGACAGACAAGACTAGACAGACAAGACTAGACAGACAAGACTAGACGGACAAGACTAGACGGACAAGACTAGACAGACAAGACTAGACAGACAAGACTAGACAGACAAGACTAGACAGACAAGACTAGACAGACAAGACTAGACAGACAAGACTAGACAGACAAGACTAGACAGACAAGACTAGACAGACAAGACTAGACA
>CALYMW010000510.1:0-38067 GCA_944588485.1 Phosphuga atrata
GTCTAGTCTTGTCTGTCTAGTAGCTTTGTCTGTCTAGTCTTGTCTGTCTACTTTTGTCTGTCTAGTCTTGTCTGTCTAATCTTTGTCTGTCTAGTCTTGTCTGTCTAGTCTTGTCTGTCTAGTCCTTGTCTGTCTAGTCTTGTCTGTCTACGTTCTTGTCTGTCTAGTCTTGTCTGTCTAGTCTTGTCTGTCTAGTCTTGTCTGTCTAGTCTTGTCTGTCTAGTCTTGTCTGTCTAGTCTTGTCTGTCTAGTCTTGTCTGTCTAGTCTTGTCTGTCTAGTCTGATAGTCTTGTCTGTCTAGTCTTGTCTGTCTAGTCTTGTCTGTCTAGTCTTGTCTGTCTAGTCTTGTCTCTGTCTAGTCTTGTCTGTCTAGTCTTGTCTGTCTAGTCTTGTCTGTCTAGTCTTGTCTGTCTAGTCTTGTCTGTCTAGTCTTGTCTGTCTAGTCTTGTCTGTCTAGTTTGTCTGTCTAGTCTTGTCTGTCTAGTCTTGTCTGTCTAGTCTTGTCCTGTCTAGTCTTGTCTGTCTAGTCTTGTCTGTCTAGTCTTGTCTGTCTAGTCTTGTCTGTCTAGTCTTGTCTGTCTAGTCTTGTCTGTCTAGTCTTGTCTGTCTAGTCTTGTCTGTCTAGTCTTGTCTGTCTAGTCTTGTCTGTCTAGTCTTGTCTGTCTAGTCTTGTCTGTCTAGTCTTGTCTTTCTAGTCTTGTCTGTCTAGTCTTGTCTGTCTAGTCTTGTCTGTCTAGTCTTGTCTGTCTAGTCTTGTCTGTCTAGTCTTGTCTGTCTAGTCTTGTCTGTCTAGTCTTGTCTGTCTAGTCTTGTCTGTCTAGTCTTGTCTGTCTAGTCTTGTCTGTCTAGTCTTGTCTGTCTAGTCTTGTCTGTCTAGTCTTGTCTGTCTAGTCTTGTCTGTCTAGTCTTGTCTGTCTAGTCTTGTCTGTCTAGTCTTGTCTGTCTAGTCTTGTCTGTCTAGTCTTGTCTGTCTAGTCTTGTCTGTCTAGTCTTGTCTGTCTAGTCTTGTCTGTCTAGTCTTGTCTGTCTAGGTCTTGTCTGTCTAGTCTTGTCTGTCTAGTCTTGTCTGTCTAGTCTTGTCTGTCTAGTCTTGTCCTGTCTAGTCTTGTCTGTCTAGTCTTGTCTGTCTAGTCTTGTCTGTCTAGTCTTGTCTGTCTAGTCTTGTCTGTCTAGTCTTGTCTGTCTAGTCCTTTGTGTCTAGTCTTGGCTGTCTAGTCTTGTCTGTCTTAGTCTTGTCTGTCTAGTCTTGTCTGTCTAGTCTTGTCTGTCTAGTCTTGTCTGTCTAGTCTGGTCTTTCTAGTCTGTCTGTCTAGTCTTGTCTGTCTAGTCTTGTCTGTCTAGTCTTGTCTGTCTAGTCTTGTCTGTCTAGTCTTGTCTGTCTAGTCTTGTCTGTCTAGTCTTGTCTGTCTAGTCTTGTCTGTCTAGTCTTGTCTGTCTAGTCTTGTCTGTCTAGTCTTGTCTGTCTAGTCTTGTCTGTCTAGTCTTGTCTGTCTAGTCTTGTCTGTCTAGTCTTGTCTGTCTAGTCTTGTCTGTCTAGTCTTGTCTGTCTAGTCTTGTCTGTCTAGTCTTGTCTGTCTAGTCTTGTCTGTCTAGTCTTGTCTGTCTAGTCTTGTCTGTCTAGTCTTGTCTGTCTAGTCTTGTCTGTCTAGTCTTGTCTGTCTAGTCTTGTCTGTCTAGTCTTGTCTGTCTAGTCTTGTCTGTCTAGTCTTGTCTAGTCTTGTCTGTCTAGTCTTGTCTGTCTAGTCTTGTCTGTCTAGTCTTGTCTGTCTAGTCTTGTCTGTCTAGTCTTGTCTGTCTAGTCTTGTCTGTCTAGTCTTGTCTGTCTAGTCTAGTCTCTTCTGTCTGTCTAGTCTTGTCTGTCTAGTCTTGTCTGTCTAGTCTTGTCTGTCTAGTCTTGTCTGTCTAGTCTTGTCTGTCTAGTCTTGTCTGTCTAGTCTTGTCTGTCTAGTCTTGTCTGTCTAGTCTTGTCTGTCTAGTCTTGTCTGTCTAGTCTTGTCTGTCTAGTCTTGTCTGTCTAGTCTTGTCTGTCTAGTCTTGTCTGTCTAGTCTTGTCTGTCTAGTCTTGTCTGTCTAGTCTTCTGTCTAGTCTGTCTAGTCTTGTCTGTCTAGTCTTGTCTGTCTAGTCTTGTCTGTCTAGTCTTGTCTGTCTAGTATTGTCTGTCTAGTCTGGTCTGTCTAGTCTTGTCTGTCTAGTCTTGTCTGTCTAGTCTTGTCTGTCTAGTCTTGTCTGTCTAGTCTTGTCTGTCTAGTCTTGTCTGTCTAGTCTTGTCTGTCTAGTCTTGTCTGTCTAGTCTTGTCTGTCTAGTCTTGTCTGTCTAGTCTTGTCTGTCTAGTCTTGTCTGTCTAGTCTTGTCTGTCTAGTCTTGTCTGTCTAGTCTTGTCTGTCTAGTCTTGTCTGTCTAGTCTTGTCTATCTAGTCTTGTCTCCCTAGTCTTGTCTGTCTAGTCTTGTCTGTCTAGTCTTGTCTGTCTAGTCTTGTCTGTCTAGTCTTGTCTCCCTAGTCTTGTCTCCCTAGTCTTGTCTCCCTAGTCTTGTCTCCCTAGTCTTGTCTCCCTAGTCTTGTCTGTCTAGTCTTGTCTGTCTAGTCTTGTCTGTCTAGTCTTGTCTGTCTAGTCTTGTCTGTCTAGTCTTGTCTGTCTAGTCTTGTCTGTCTAGTCTTGTCTGTCTAGTCTTGTCTGTCTAGTCTTGTCTGTCTAGTCTTGTCTGTCTAGTCTTGTCTGTCTAGTCTTGTCTGTCTAGTCTTGTCTGTCTAGTCTTGTCTGTCTAGTCTTGTCCGTCTAGTCTTGTCTGTCTAGTCTTGTCTGTCTAGTCTTGTCTGTCCTAGTCTTGTCTGTCTAGTCTTGTCTGTCTAGTCTTGTCTGTCTAGTCTTCTCTGTCTAGTCTTGTCTGTCTAGTCTTGTCTGTCTAGTCTTGTCTGTCTAGTCTTGTCTGTCTAGTCTTGTCTGTCTAGTCTTGTCTGTCTAGTCTTGTCTGTCTAGTCCTTGTCTGTCTAGTCTTGTCTGTCTAGTCTTGTCTGTCTAGTCTTGTCTGTCTAGTCTTGTCTGTCTAGTCTTGTCTGTCTAGTCTTGTCTGTCTAGTCTTGTCTGTCTAGTCTTGTCTGTCTAGTCTTGTCTGTCTAGTCTTGTCTGTCTAGTCTTGTCTGTCTAGTCTTGTCTGTCTAGTCTTGTCTGTCTAGTCTTGTCTGTCTAGTCTTGTCTGTCTAGTCTTGTCTGTCCTAGTCTTGTCCTGTCTAGTCTTGTCTGTCTAGTCTTGTCTGTCTAGTCTTGTCTGTCTAGTCTTGTGTGTCTAGTCTTGTCTGTCTAGTCTGTCTAGTCTTGTCTGTCTAGTCTTGTCTGTCTAGTCTTGTCTGTCTAGTCTTGTCTGTCTAGTCTTGTCTGTCTAGTCTTGTCTGTCTAGTCTTGTCTGTCTAGTCTTGTCTGTCTAGTCTTGTCTGTCTAGTCTTGTCTGTCTAGTCTTGTCTGTCTAGTTTTGTCTGTCTAGTCTTGTCTGTCTAGTCTTGTCTGTCTAGTCTTGTCTGTCTAGTCTTGTCTGTCTAGTCTTGTCTCTGTCCTAGTCTTGTCTGTCTAGTCTTGTCTGTCTAGTCTTGTCTGTCTAGTCTTGTCTGTCTAGTCTTGTCTGTCTAGTCTTGTCTGTCTAGTCTTGTCTGTCTAGTCTTGTCTGTCTAGTCTTGTCTGTCTTGTCTGTCTAGTCTTGTCTGTCTAGTCTTGTCTGTCTAGTCTTGTCTGTCTAGTCTTGTCTGTCTAGTCTTGTCTGTCTAGTCTTGTCTGTCTAGTCTTGTCTGTCTAGTCTTGTCTGTCTAGTCTTGTCTGTCTAGTCTTGTCTGTCTAGTCTTGTCTGTCTAGTCTTGTCTGTCTAGTCTTGTCTGTCTAGTCTTGTCTGTCTAGTCTTGTCTGTCTAGTCTTGTCTGTCTAGTCTTGTCTGTCTAGTCTTGTCTGTCTAGTCTTGTCTGTCTAGTCTTGTCTGTCTAGTCTTGTCTGTCTAGTCTTGTCTGTCTAGTCTTGTCTGTCTAGTCTTGTCTGTCTAGTCTTGTCTGTCTAGTCTTGTCTGTCTAGTCTTGTCTGTCTAGTCTTGTCTGTCTAGTCTTGTCTGTCTAGTCTTGTCTGTCTAGTCTTGTCCTGTCTAGTCTTGTCTAGTCTTGTCTGTCTAGTCTTGTCTGTCTAGTCTTGTCTGTCTAGTCTTGTCTTGTCTAGTCTTGTCTGTCTAGTCTTGTCTGTCTAGTCTTGTCTGTCTAGTCTTGTCTGTCTAGTCTTGTCTGTCTAGTCTTGTCTGTCTAGTCTTGTCTGTCTAGTCTTGTCTGTCTAGTCTTGTCTGTCTAGTCTTGTCTGTCTAGTCTTGTCTGTCTAGTCTTGTCTGTCTAGTCTTGTCTGTCTAGTCTGTCTAGTCTTGTCTGTCTAGTGAAACTTGAAAATGGAAGAAATCAGTAAACGTATTTGAATGAATGTTGTATTTTCGGTTGCGATTTGTGGACGGGAGTGTATCGAGAGAGAGAAAGGCCGGAACGTATTTGTGTGTTCGGGTGTTTGTGTTAAAATGTGTTTGTAAAATGGTGTACGGAGGTCGATCGGGTGTTTCTGTAAAAAGCTTTTAGCCCGTGTCGATACCGAACTGACGTTTTAATGTGTGTGGGTGGCGCTCATAACGGCGTGTATATATAAACCGTGGATTTTCCAATACATATTTATACATTCACTACCTCGTTCGAACGCTTCTTTCCCCGTACGTTCCACCTCCGTCTAACGACTTCTTCTTTAAAACACCCGAAATATACTCACATTATTAACTCACATTCAACAACAACAAGAATTATCGACATCCATTTTTTTCTCTTTGAAATCACTAAAATATTGAACTCTTTGTCTCGGAAATTGAGCAAGCTGAAAAGTGTCTGAAAGGCCATAGTCTTGTCTAGTCTTGTCCAGTTTTGTATAGTCTCGTCCGGTCTTGTCCAGTCTTGTCTAGTCTCATCCAGCCTTGTCTAGTCCAGGTAGTCGAAGATCAGACGATTCTGCACAGTTTTTGCGAAAACGATCTTGTTTTACCAAACAGCGTCGGACCTCAGTCTTGTCTAGTCTTGTCTAGTCTTGTTCAGTATTATCCTAGTCTTGTTACATGTGCTGGATCAAGAGGCACACACGAGATTCTCGGTCAAGAGGTTAAATCAAATTATAACCTTGTGTCAAGAAAGTGCTAGCCAGGCAAGATAAGATGAATTAAATAGAATAAGATTCGTACCAATTAGACTAGATTAGTCTTCAGCAGGAAGCTAAACCAAAGCGTATGGAACAGGAATAAATATTAGATCATGGAGAGAAATCTTAACGACAATATTAGACGTGATCGGACAATGTTAAACATGATTAGATATAGTTTGTCGGTGTCGTAGTCACAGATTTAACTGCAAATCTGGAGGTCCCGGTTTCAATACCGGGAACGAGTGTCGATCGAATTTGTATCAGAAGACAAATGTGTAATTAATTAACACCTAGGTTTCTGGGCCTATGAAGTGAAAAATGTGACCAAAATACAATGGGGCCCTCACATGGGGCATCCACATTGGACCAAACTTAAAACAAAAAGATAAAGGGACTGCCATCGAGTTTAAAATTCAAAAAACTTAAAAGTAATAAGATCAAGATTCTCTCGGAGACTATACACGTCGTACATTACACAAACCTCTTTAAATAATTACCAATTATCAAGAGGAACTTTGTATAGATTTCCAAGTGCAATCCCCGATATTTGCAACAGTGTGTGTCGATTCTGTAAAAAATCGCTCCCCTTTCTCGATTTGCCGGCTTTGTGTTGACCATCGAAAATACATTAAGCACTCGAAAGTGATTAAAGTCCTCTTCGACGGCCGGCGATACCAAATTGCACTTCTTCCTCGTGATCCTGCACCCTCCCGCCGCACGACAATGCATGCCACATTTACGGCCGTTATTAACGGCGACAATGGGAAACGTGTTCACGAAATCCTTCGACCATTCAACGCTAAGAACAATAAGTGAGTTCTTGCTACACGTTGTTTCACTTGAAGACTAGTCTACATATTACTATATATTACCGGAATTTCAGACAATTAGATTAGACACAATAGATTTGGACAAACAAGACTACACGGAGACAATTAGACAAGATGTCTAGACAAGACTAAGATATGAAAGAGTAGACAAGAAATAAATTTATGTAATAGGTTCTCTGTCCCTATGTATGCATTTAACGAACCAATTCTGTGTGCAATAAAAGTGCAAGTAATAGCGCAATGTATTCGTGCACTTACTTATATTACATCTGTATATTCATGAGTGCACCCCCGAACGTATATTATTATATCTTACGCAAACAGGCCGCGTTTCGACTTGTCCGCACAGATTTCCCGATTTCTTCCGGGTGCGGATTCCGTGACTGGCAATTTGCGGCCCTTCAATAATAATAATAACGGGGATTAGGCTCGGCTGGGTGTGCTCCGGCCCTCGGTGCGCGGCGCGGAATTAATTCCGGCGACTAATATTATTTCTTTTTTCGGCACGCGTTTTCGGTCCGGGTCAATTCGCGCTTTCCAATTCGCATCGTTCGGGGTGCAATGATTTTATTATTTTTATGCTTCGTCATGTACGGACGGATTAATTGATGTTGCATTCGTTTCTCTGTCTGCATTGATTTAGAAATAATCTGCGACACAAACTCAATCTGTCTTGTCTTGTTCAATTTGTTTGGCAATGACAGACTTGATAGACGGGTAGTTATAATCCGTCTACTCCTGTCCATCTAGTCTTATTGGTCTAGTCTTGCCTAACTAGTCTTGTCTGCCTAGTCTTGCCTGTTTAGTGTTTCCTGCCCAGTTTTGTCTGTCTACTCTACTCATCAAATAAATTGATTAGGCAATGATAGGAAAATTACAATGAAGAGGATAACACCCGAATCTATTTACTAATTTGTTACTTTCCTGGTCTCCAGGAGATCTTGTGTATCGCTTAAATGTTCTCTCCGTCCGCCCACTTCGAGTCAAAGAACGTGTCGTCGTCGTGTTCCATCACCTTCTTCAACTTCTTCAAATGCCAAGAAAGCTTTTCGCTTCGTCGACGGTTTTGGCCAAGACGTCTGGCCTCCAGCCGGCGGTATTTTTGTTGGTGGTGAAGCAGCCGCTAGGCGTCCTCTGCTCCTCATTCTTCCTCCGCTCCTCATTCATAATCGGGTCATGACCTGGAGCTCCTTGGCTTTTATACCTTCACCTTACAATTCTCGATTTTGCCAACAACACTGATTCCAATGAATGTGCCATCTCTGTACACTTCTTTCCCACAGAACCAGATTTTGGTAGTATTGGCGTCGATGACCTCCAAGGCGACTTGCACGCTGGTCAAATCCTCGACGTTCTCAAACTTCATGCGGATGACGTCGTGGTAGCACAGGTCGTGGTAGTGGCAGTTTCATGGGATAGACGATAGCGACCGCTTCCTTCAGCAGGTCCCGGCTTTTTGGAACCACATTCCTGGTCACGGATTGGTTCTTCAGCACCAGGTCCTTAAAAGTCAGGCTTTCTCGCTTCGTCGACGGTTATGTCCAAAACGTCGTTCATCTGCTTGGTGGGCTGTTTGACGTTCCTCCAGCCGACGGTATCCTTGCTGCTGGTCAAGCCGCCGCTGGGCGTCTACTCCTCATTCTTCCTCTGCTCCTCATTCATAATCAGCTCACGACCTGGAGCTCCTTGTCTAGGCTTTGATATCTTCATAATCACCTTACAATTCCCGATTTTGATCTCCAAAGACTGTGCCATCCCTGTACATCTCTTTCCCACAGAACCAGATTTTGGCAGTATTGGCGTAGATGGCCTCTAAGGTGGCTTGCGTGCCGGTTAAATACTCGACGTTCTCAAACTCCATGCGAATGACGTCGTGGTAGCACAGGTCATGGTAGCGGCAGCTTGCATGGTAGCGGCAGCATGACCTGGAGCTCCTTGGCTTTTATATCTACACCTTACAATTCTCGATTTTGCCAACAACACTGATTCCAATGAATGTGCCATCTCTGTACACTTCTTTCCCACAGAACCAGATTTTGGCAGTATTGTCGCCGATGACCTCCAACGCGGCTTGCGTGCCGGTTAAATCCTCGGCGTTCTCAAACTTCATTCGGATGACGTCGTGGGGCGGCAGCTTCATGAAATAGACGGTCGTGACCGCTCCCTTCAACAGGTACAGGCTTCTCTGAACAACATTCATCGTCACACCTTTTTTCCTTAGCACCAGGTCCTAGGAAATCACGCTTTTCGCTTCGTCGACGGTTTTGGCCTAAACGTCTTGCATCTATTTGGTGGGCTGTTTGCCGTTCCTCCTGCTGATGGGATCCTTGTTAGTGGTGAAGCCGCCGCTGAGCGTCCTCTGCTCCTCATTCTTCCTCTGCTTCTCATTCATAATCGGCTCACGACCTGGAGCTCCGTGTCCAGGCTTTGATATCTTCATAATCATCTTGCAATTCTCGATTTTGCCAACGTAATCTCCAACGACTGTGCTATCCCTGTACATCTCTTTCCCACAGAACCAGATTTTGGCAGTATTGGCGTAGATGGCCTCTAAGGTGGCTTGCGTGCCGGTCAAATACTCGTCGTTCTCAAACTCCATGCGAATGACGTCGTGGTAGCACAGGTCGTGGTAGCGGCAGCTTCATGGGATAGACGATCGCGACCGCTCCCTTCAATAGGGCCAGGCTTTTCTGAACGACCTTTATTGTCACGGCTTGACTTCTGAGATTCCAGTCTTTGAACTACCAGTCCTTGGAAATCAGACTTTTCGCTTCGTCGACGGTTCTGGCCAAGTTGTCTTGCATCTGTTTGGTAGGCGGTATGCCGTTCCTCCTACCGATGGGATCCTTCTTGGTGGTGAAGCCGCCGCTGGGCGTGCATTTATCGCCCCGAATGTCCCCGAGTTTAAAGTCTTGCACTTTTCCTAATAACTTAGGTATGGAGACTTTATCGACGATTGGTATAAATATCTCTGATTGATACAGAAAGGTCAATTATCAAAGTTCTTGGAATCGTCTGTACATAAAAGCCCCTGGTTTTACCTCAAAGGTCTCAAAGCATCTCGTCTTTTTTGTAGATTCTGTTTGGGCATGGTTTCGCCATTTCCTCAATTCTCGGGCTGACTCCTCTTCCGGCGTGTGTTGCGGTAGGTTCTTCCCTTAATTCGTTACGACGCGACGTACAGGATTTCTTGTATTTCAGAGAGGATTTCTTCACCCATTCCACAGCATCATCAGAAGTTTGCGGTTGGATTTGAAATCTTGGTCCTTGTTGGGAAAAGATCATAAGTTTTCGTAACATCTTGAACAAAGGCTTCGTCTTTCCCAGAAACTTTGGGTGGCTCAGGTATCTTCCTAGGCTTGGAATTTCTATCGCACCATTGCCTCAATTTGTTTGCGCAAAATCATTTTCTTTCGATGGGTTCCGCCATTGCCTGAATTCTTGGAGTCGCAACATACTTCAATTAGGCAGGACTTACCTTGAAAGCATCTTCGTTAAAATGGGCGTCTTTCGCTGCTGCTGTTGTTCTTGGTACAGAGAATTCCGCCAACCTAGCTGAAGCGACAGCCTTGAGGGCGATCTTGTCCATCCCATGGAACGCTCGTTTAAAGCTCCCACCGTCCGCCCACTTCGAGTCAAAGTACGTGTCGTCGTCGTCTTCCATCATCTTCTTCTACTCCTCCTGCTTCCTGTACGCGTGAAGCATCATCTACTTCCTCGGATCCTCATTCATAATCGACTCACAACCTGGAGCTCCTTGCCCAGGATATCCTCATAATCACCTTACAATTCTCAATTTTGCTAACGTAATCTCCAACGACTGTGTCATCTCCGTACACCTCTTTCCAGAACAGAACCAGATTTTGGCAGTATTGGTGTCGATGACCTCCAAGGCGGCTTGCGTGTCGGTCAAATCTTCGACGTTCTCAAACTCCATGCGGATGACGTCGTGGGGCCGCAGCTTTATGGAATACACGATCGCGACCGCTCCTTTCAGCAGGTCCAGGCTTTTCTGAACGACCTTCATCGTAACGGCTTGGATCCTCAGCACCAGGTCCTTAGAAATCACACTTTTCGCTTCGTCAATTGCCAGATTTGAAGGCAATCTTGTCCACCTCATGGAAGGCTCGCTTCAAGCTCCAACCGTCCGCCCACTTCGAGTCAAAGTACGTGTCGTCGTGTCTGTACGTGTCTTCCATCATCTTCTTTAACTCCTGCTTCCTGTACGCGTGAAACATCATCCGCCTCCTCAGCTCTTCATTCATAATCGGCTCACGACCTGGAGCTCTTTGTCCAGGCTTTGTTATCTTTATAAACACCTTACAATTCTCGATTTTCAAACAGAACTAGATTTTGGCTGAATTGGCGTCGATGACCTCCAAGGCGGCTTGCGTGCCGGTTAAATCCTCGGCGTTCACAAACTCCATGCGGATGACGTCGCGGGGCGGCAGCTTCGTGGGATAGACGATCGCGACCGCTCCCTTCAGCAGTTCCAATCTTTTCTGAACGACCTTCATCGTCACCGCCTGGTCCTTCAGCACCAGGTCCTTGAAAATCAGGCTTTTCGCTTCGTCGACGGTTTTGGCCAAGACGTCTTGCATCTGTTTGGTAGGCTGTTTGCCGTTCCTCCTGCCAATGGGATCCTTGTTGGTGGTGAAGCCGCCGCTGGGCGTCTTCTGCTTCTCATTCTTCCTCCGTACCTCATTCATAATCGGTTCACGACTTGAAACTCCTTGTCCAGGCTTTGATATTTTCATAATCACCTTACAATTCCCGATTTGGATCTCCAACGACTGTGCCATCCCTGTGCATCTCATTCCCACAGAACCAGATTGTGGCAGTATTGGCGTCGATGACCTCCAAGGCGGCTTGCGTGTCGGTTAAATCCTCGGCGTCCTCAAACTTCATGCGGATGACGTCGTGAGGCGGCAGCTTCATGAGATACACGATCGAGACCGCTCCCTTCAGCAGATCCAGGCTTTTTTGAACGACATTCATCGTCACGGCTTGGTTCTTCAGCACCAGGTCCTTGGAAAGCAGAATTTTCGCTTCGTTAATTGCCAGCTTTGAGGGCGACCTTGTCCATCTCATGGAAGTCTCGCTTCAAGCTCCCGCCGTCCGCCCACTTCGAGTCAAAGTACTTGTCGTCGTCGTCTTCCATCATCTTCTTCAACTCCTCCTGCTTCCTGTAAGCGTGAAGCTCATCTGCTTCCTCAAAAAGCTCATCAGGCTTTGATATCTTCATAATTACCTTACAATTCTCGATTTTGGCAACGTAATTTCCAACGACTGTGCCATCCCTTTACATCTCTTTCCCACAGAACCAAATTTTGGCAGTATTGGCGTCGATGACCTCCAAGGCGGCTTGTGTACCGGTCAAATCCTCGACGTTCTCAAACTCCAAGCGGATGACGTCGTGGGGCGGCAGCTTCATGGGATAGATGATGGCGACCGCTCCCTTCAGCAGGTCCAGGCTTTTCTGAACGACCTTCATCGTCACGGTTTGGTTCCTCAGCACCAAGTCCTTGGAAATCAGACTTTTCGCTTCGTCAATTGCCAGCTTTGAGGGCTATATTGTCCATCTCATGGAAGGTTCGCTTCAAGCTCCCACTGTCCGCCTACTTCGGGTCAAAGTACGTGTCGTCGTCGTCTTCCTTCATCTTCTTCAACTCCTCCTGCTTCCTGTACGCGTGAAGCATCATCAGCTTCCTCCGCTCCTCATTCATAATCGGCTCACGACCTGGAGCTCCTTGTCCAGGCTTTGATATCTTCATAATTACCTTACAATTCTCGATTTTGGCAACGTAATCTCCAACGACTGTGCCATCCCTTTACATCTCTTTCCCACAGAACCAGATTTTGGCAGTATTGGCGTCGATGACCTCCAAGGCGGCTTGTGTAACAGTTAAATCCTCGACGTTCTCAAACTCCAAGCGGATGACGTCGTGGGGCGGCAGCTTCATGGGATAGATGATGGCGACCGCTTCCTTCAGCAGGTCCAGGCTTTTCTGAACGACCTTCATCGTCACAGTTTGGTTCCTCAGCACCAAGTCCTTGGAAATCAGACTTTTCGCTTCGTCATTTGCCAGCTTTGAGGGCTATATTGTCCATCTCACGGAAGGCTCGCTTCAAGCTCCCACTGTCCGCCTACTTCGGGTCAAAGTACGTGTCGTCGTCGTCTTCCATCATCTTCTTCAACTCCTCCTGCATCCTGTACGCGTGAAGCATCATCAGCATCCTCCGCTCCTCATTCATAATCGGCTCACGACCTGGAGCTCCTTTTCCAGGCTTTGATATCTTCATAATCACCTTACAATTCGCGATTTTGATATCCAACGATTGTGCCATCCCTGTACATCTCTTTCCCACAGAACCAGATTTTGGCAGTATTAGCGTCGATGATCTCCAAGGCAGCTTGCATGCCGGTCAAATCCTCGACGTTCTCAAACTCCATGCGGATGACGTCGTGGTAGCACAGGTCGTGGTAGCGGCAGCTTCATGGGATGTACGATCGCGACCGCTTCCTTCAGCAGGTACAGGCTTTTCTGAACGTCTTTCATCGCCACGGCTTAGTTCCTCAGCAGGTCCTTGGAAATCAGGCTTCTCGCTTCGTCGACGGTTTTGGCGAAGACGCCTTGCATCTGTTTTTTGTTCCTTCTGCCGATGGGATCCTTGTTGTTGGTGAAGCCGCCGCTGGGCGTGCATTTATCGCCCCAAATATCCACGAGTTTCAAGGTTTGCACTTGGTCGTCGGTTGATACTAGGATTTCCGGTGGGTTTCTATGTTTAGATATCTCTTGGATCTCGCAGCAAATTCCTTTTCCCTTTTTGGAGTGGTGTTCTTGGACGAAATTTGGAGTGATTTCAGCATGTTTGGGTAGAGAGTTTAATGATATTTTCGGTTGCAACGTAATTTAGTGCGGCGTTGCTTACAACCGGAGTTCTGGTATTCTTATCCACGTGCGGTATAGGTTGAGGAATTATAAAAATTCTTGGCTTGGCTGCAGCAATCATCGCAGATTTTGCAACTTTTCCTAATAACTTAGGTATGGGGCCATTATCGCATAAATATCTCTGATTGATACAGATATTATAGATAAGTTCTTGGAGTCGTCTATACATAAAAGCCTCTGGTTTTACTTCAAAGAAAGCATCTCGTCTTTTCTTGTAGATACTGTTTAGTTACTTTACTCAAGGCACGCGGCGAAATCATGGAAGCCTCTTCCTCATTAAAGCTCATGCCAAGAAAGCTTTCATGCTTTCTTGGCATGAAAGCCATCAATGAAGCCCCTTTCATTCCTCAACCCTCCTTCCGTGGGTTGAGGAATGAAATATTTTATTTGAGGCTCGGACCTTTGCTTAAACCGCGGCGACGCGACGTACAGTATTTCTTGAGAGGATTTCTTGCATTTCAGAGAGGATTTCTTCACCACAAACCATTGCACAGCATCATCAGAAGTTTGCGGTTTGATTTGGAAACTTGATCCTTTTTGGAAAATTACCATAACTCTTTGTAACATCTTTAATAAAGGCTTCGTCTTTCCCAGAAACTTTGGGTGACGTTGGTAGCTTCCTAAGCTTGGAATTTCCATCGAACCATTTCCTCAATTTGTTTGTGCAAAATTATTTTCTTTCGATGGGTTGCCAATTCCTGAATTTACGGAGTCGCGACATACTTCAATGCGGCCGGACTTACCCTAAAAGCATCCTCGTTGATATCGGCGTCGTTCGCTGCTGCTCTTGCTCTTGGTAGACACAATTCCGCCAACCTAGCTGAAGCGACAGCTTTGAGGGCGATCTTGTCCATCCCATGGAATGCTCGTTTCAAGCTGCCACCGTCCGCCCACTTCGAGTCAAAGAACGTGTTGTCGTCGTCTTCCATCATCTTCTTCAACTCCTCCTGCTTCCTGTACGCGTGAAGCTTCATCTGCTTGCTCTGCTCCTCATTCATAATTAGCTCACGACCTGGAGCTCCTTGTCCAGGCTTTGATATCTTCATAGTCACCTTACAATTCTCGATTTTGCTAACGTAATCTCCAACGACTGTGCCATCCCTGTACATCTCTTTCCCACAGAATTAAATTTTGACAGTATGGATGACCTCCAAAGCGGCTTGCGTGCCGGTCAAATCCTCGACGTTCTCTTCTTGCGGATGACTGTTCTAACTTCTTGCGGATGACGTCGTGGGGCGGCAGCTTCATGAGATAGACGATCGCGACCGTTCCCTTCAGCAGGTCCAGGCTTTTATGAGCGACCTTCATCGTGACGGCTTGGTTCCTCAGCACCAGGTCCTAGGAAATCAGGCTTTTTGCTTCGTCGACGGTTTTGGCAAGGACAAATCGTCTTGCATCTCTTTCCCACAGAATTAAATTTTGCCAGTATGGATGACCTCCAAAGCGGCTTGCGTGCCGCTCAAATCCTCGACGTTCTCTTCTTGCGGATGACTGTTCTAACTTCTTGCGGATGACGTCGTGGGGCGGCAGCTTCATGAGATAGACGATCGCGACCGTTCTAGTTGTCCAGGCTTTGATACCTTTATAATCTCATTACAATTCCCGATATTACCAACGCAATCTTCAACTACTGTGCCATCCCTGTACATCTCTTTCCCACAGAACCAGATTTTGGTAGTATTGGTGTCGATGACCTCCAAAGCGGCTTGCATGCCGGTCAAATCCTCGACGTTCTCAAACTCCATGCGGATGACGTCTTGGTAGCACAGGTCGTGGTAGCGGTAGTTTCATGGGATAGACGATCGCTCCCTTTAGCAGGTCGTTCAGACTTTTCTGAACGACCTTCATCGTCACGGCTTGGTTCCTCAGCACCAGATTCTTGGAAATCAGACTTTTCGCTTCGTCGATAATTTTGGCCAAGACGTCTTGCATCTATTTGGTGGGCTGTATGCCGTTCCTACTGCCGATCAGAACCTTGTTGGTGGTGAAGCCGCCGCTGAGCGTGCATTTACCGCCCCAAATATCCACGAGTATCAAGTCTTGCACTTGCTCGTCGGTTAAATCTAGGATTTCTGGTGGGTACAAGGTTCCATGTTTAGATAACTCTTGGATCTCGCTGCAAAGTCACTTATAGTCTTGTCCAATCTTGCCCAGTCTTTTCAAGTCTTGCCCAGTCTTGTCCAGTCTAATCCAGTCTTGTCGAATCTAGTCCAGTCTTGTCCAGTCTAATCTAGACTTATCTAGTCTTGTTTAGATTTGCCTAATCATGTCTCGTCTAGTTTTATCTAATCATAGCTGTGTAGTCTTTTCGTATTACTACAAGATATATTTATTTAGATGCAGCTAAATAATTAATTTAGTCAGATCCACTAATAATAAAAAAACAAGCCATAAGTAAAAAATGAATTGCGTTAATTAAGTGAATAATCTTGAAGACAAAACGGAGTAATTAGTCCGATTCACTGGAAACTAAACGAGGATTAATAAAAGCGACTTAATCCACTTACTTGAGACTAATTACAACAGGAAACGAGTTACAAGTGGTCAAAGCGAGCTCAGGTGTTTGCCACCACCTGCAATGTCTGGTTCAAATGGAATTCCGTTCGCTCAATAATTCATTAACGAGGAAAAAATATTGAGAGACTGTTGACGTTTCCCTGGACAAAGGCGCACGTGTTCGCAAGGGAAAGTCGTGAGAAAATCCCTTGGAGAGAAAAAACGACGTAAATAACTAGGAAGGAAATGTTTTAATATTCGTTCGGTTGAGAATAGGGGTAGTCATTTTAATAATTCTTCCCAAGAACAGGTGGCTTTCACAATGAAGGTATCGTTGTCTAATTGCCTCGTCTAAGTATATGGTTTCCGTAAATGGGCGATTTGTTGTGTGCAGCGGAATATCCGTTGTTTATATAGGATAATCCACTTCTGCGGTCGGAGTGTAATGCGTGGATTTTATTTTTAGTTCGTTAAAAGCATCTTCCTTTTTTTCCGTAATTTCGTCCGCACAGCGCGCAAAGTAGAGTGTGAAGGGCTGTAAAATATGAGTCTGTTTGATGATGGCTGTCATCTATATATAAATGCCTCTGGAATTATTACCCCAAACAACATTCTCCTACGCGCACTCACGCCACTCTAAAAGCCCATATAAGAAAAACCGCATTAAAAACTTACAACTAAGTGAGCTCACACTTCATCCAAAAATAAGTCGTTTACCTCGCATACAATTCAACAAGAGTTAGTCGAAAGCTTCGATCATTTAAACAAAACTATATCTTCTTTAACGTATTTTTTCTTGAGGAAATTTCGGAGTTTCTCTGTGGGGTTTCTGTTTGTCCGCGTTTTATTTTTATAAATTCAATCAAAGATCCGAAGAGCGTTTGTGCGCTCGGCGCAGCTAACCTAATGAAACCCCAAAATCCGGAGCTTTTAAAAAGATTTCCCGGAGGAAAACTCTTGGCTACACGCAAACCGTTCGGCCATACACCCTTCAGCTCGCTCTCTGTCTCCCTCCACGGACACGATTCTCCTTATTTACACACAAAAAAGGACACATTTAAAAAACAAACTACTGAAGTAATACAACGGACAAGACTAGACAGACAAGACTAGACAGGCAAGACTAGACAGACAAGACTAGACAGACAAGACTAGACAGACAAGACTAGACAGATAAGACTAGACAGACAAGACTAGACAGACAAGACTAGACAGACAAGACTGGACAGACAAGACTAGACAGACAAGACTAGACAGACAAGACTAGACAGACAAGACTAGACAGAAAGACTAGACAGACAAGACTAGACAGACAAGCCTAGACAGACAAGACTAGACAGACAAGACTAGACAGACAAGACTAGACAGACAAGACTAGACAGACAAGACGAGACAGACAAGACTAGACAGACAAGAGTAGAGAGACAAGACTAGACAGACAAGACTAGACAGGCTAGACTAGACAGACAAGACTAGACAGACAAGACTAGACAGACAAGACTAGACAGACAAGACTAGACAGACAAGACTAGACAGACAAGACGAGACAGACAAGACTAGACAGACAAGAGTAGAGAGACAAGACTAGACAGACAAGACTAGACAGACAAGACTAGACAGACAAGACTAGACAGGCAAGACTAGACAGACAAGACTAGACAGACAAGACTAGACAGACAAGACTAGACAGACAAGACTAGACAGAAAGACTAGACAGACAAGACTAGACAGACAAAACCAGACAGACAAGACTAGACAGACAAGACTAGGCAGACAAGACTAGACAGACAAGACTAGACAGACAAGACTAGACAGACAAGACTAGACAGACAAGACTAGACAGACAAGACTAGACAGACAAGACTAGACAGACAAGACTAGACAGACAAGACTAGACAGACAAGACTAGACAGACAAGACTAGACAGATAAGACTAGACCGACAAGACTAGACAGACAAGACTAGACAGACAAGACTAGACAGACAAGACTAGACAGACAAGACTAGACATACAAGACTAGACAGACAAGACTAGACAGACAAGACTAGACAGACAAGACTAAACAGACAAGACTAGACAGACAAGACTAGACAGACAAGACTAGACAGACAAGACTGGACAGACAAGACTAGACAGACAAGACTAAACAGACAAGACTAGACAGACAAGACTAGACAGACAAGACTAGACAGACAAAACCAGACAGACAAGACTAGACAAACAAGACTAGACAGACAAGACTAGACAGACAAGACTAGACAGACAAGACAAGACAAGCAAGACTAGACAGACAAGACTAGACAGACAAGACTAGACAGACAAGACTAGACAGACAAGACTAGACAGACAAGACTAGACAGACAAGACTAGACAGACAAGACTAGACAGACAAGACTAAACAGACAAGACTAGACAGACAAGACTAGACAGACAAGACTAGACAGACAAGACTAGACAGACAAAACTAGACAGACAAGACTAGACAGACAAGACTAGACAGACAAGACTAGACAGACAAGACTATAGAGACAAGACTAGACAGACAAAACTAGACAAACAAAACTAAGCAGAAAGACTAGACAGACAGGACTAGACAGACAAGACCAGACAGACAAGACTAGACAGACAAGACTAGACAGACAAGACTAGACAGACAAGACTAGACAGACAAGGCGAGACAGACAAGACTAGACAGACAAGACTAGACAGACAAGACTAGACTGACAAGACTAGACAGACAAGACTAGACAGACAAGACTAGACAGACAAGACTAGACAAACAAGACTAGACAGACAAGACCAGATAGACAAGACCAGACAGACAAGACCAGACAGACAAGACTAGACAGACAAGACTAGACAGACAAGACTAGATAGACAAGACTAGACAGACAAGACTAGACAGACAAGACTAGACAGACAAGACTAGACAGAAAAGACTAGACAGACAAGACCAGACAGACAAGACTAGACAGACAAGACTAGACAGACAAGACTAGACAGACAAGACTAGACAGACAAGACTAGACAGACAAGACTAGACAGACAAGACTAGACAGACAAGACTAGACAGACAAGACTAGACAGACAGGACTAGACAGACAAGACTAGACAGACAAGACTAGACAGACAAGACTAGACAGACAAGACTAGACAGACAAGACTAGACAGACAAAACTAGACAGACAAGACTAGACAGACAAGACTAGACAGACAAGACTAGAGAGACAAGACTAGACAGACAAGACTAGACAGACAAGACTAGACAGACAAGACTAGACAAACAAGACTAGACAGACAAGACTAGACAGTCAAGACTAGACAGACAAGACTAGACAGACAAGACTAGACAGACAAGACTAGACAGACAAGACTAGACAGACAAGACTAGACAGACAAGACTAGACAGACAAGACTAGACAAACAAGACTAGACAGACAAGACTAGACAGACAAGACTAGACAGACAAGACTAGACAGACAAGACTAGACAGACAAGACTAGACAGACAAGACTAGACAGACAAGACTAGACAGACAAGACTAGACAGACAAGACTAGACAGACAAGACTAGACAGACAAGACTAGACAGACAAGACTAGACAGACAAGACTAGACAGACAAGACTAGACAGACAAGACTAGACATACAAGACTAGAGAGACAAGGCTAGACAGACAAGACTAGACAGACAAGACTAGACAGACAAGACTAGACAGACAAGACTAGACAGACAAGACTAGACAGACAAGACTAGACAGACAAGACTAGACAGACAAGACTAGACAGACAAGACTAGACAGACAAGACTAGACAGACAAGACTAGACAGACAAGACTAGACAGACAAGACTAGACAGACAAGACTAGACAGACAAGACTAGACAGACAAGACTAGACAGACAAGACTAGACAGACAAGACTAGACAGACAAGACAAGACAGACAAGACTAGACAGACAAGACTAGACAGACAAGACTAGACAGACAAGACTAGACAGACAAGACTAGACAGACAAGACTAGACAGACAAGACTAGACAGACAAGACTAGACAGACAAGACTAGACAGACAAGACTAGACAGACATGACTAGACAGACAAGACTAGACAGACAAGACTAGACAGACAAGACTAGACAGACAAGACTAGACAGACAAGACTAGACAGACAAGACTAGACAGACAAGACTAGACAGACAAGACTAGACAGACAAGACTAGACAGACAAGACTAGACAGACAAGACTAGACAGACAAGACTAGACAGACAAGACTAGACAGACAAGACTAGACAGACAAGACTAGACAGACAAGACTAGACAGACAAGACTAGACAGACAAGACTAGACAGACAAGACTAGACAGACAAGACTAGACAGACAAGACTAGACAGACAAGACTAGACAGACAAGACTAGACAGACAAGACTAGACAGACAAGACTAGACAGACAAGACTAGACAGACAAGACTAGACAGACAAGACTAGACAGACAAGACTAGACAGACAAGACTAGACAGACAAGACTAGACAGACAAGACTAGACAGACAAGACTAGACAGACAAGACTAGACAGACAAGACTAGACAGACAAGACTAGACAGACAAGACTAGACAGACAAGACTAGACAGACAAGACTAGACAGACAAGAAAAAAATTGAGAGACGTGTGTAAGTTTTAATTGTGCTTATATAATGTTGTCAAATTTGACAAATAATGTATAAGAAATTTGATGTTTTGTTTAATTTGATTTGTGTTGTCACACCAGTCGTTTAATGTGTTAATCTAATAAGGAAATTGCCATAATTTTAAATTGCTTTTTAACATGTGTCAGTTTGACAATGGATGAATTTGTCACTTGATTTAAATTTGACACTTAACTGTGCTGTCAAACTCGTCGTTTGTGTCAATCTAACAACGATAAGACATTTTGTTTTATTTGATTTGTGTTGTTAAACTAATCATTTATGTTAATGTAATAAGGGTAAGCAAATTGTGACGAACTGATTAGAGTTTGACGGTTTTCCAAACCCATTTTTAAAAAACCGGTTTTCAAAGAAATTTTTTAACAAATTTAAAACCGGTTTTTAATTTAAGAAAACCGGTTTTTAAATTAAAAAAAAGGTTTTTAAATTAAGAAAACCGGTTTTTGCAATTAAGAAAACTGATTTTCAATTAAGAAAACCGGTTTATAAATTAAAAAATCGGTTTTTAAATTAAAAAATCGGTTTTTAAATTAGAAAATCGGTTTTTAAATTAGAAAAGACGGTTTTTTAATTAAGAAAATCTGTTTTTAAATTAAGAAAACCGGTTTTTAAATTAAGAGAACCTGTTTTTAAATAAAGAAAACCGATTTCTAAATTAAGAAAACCGATTTTTAAATTAAGAAAACCGGTTTTAAAAAAATTAAGTTTTATCTTATTTGATTTGTTATTCATTCTATTCAATGAGTTGCGCTGGCCAGTGCTTGTGCATTGAGCATATTAACAGTGCAAGTATATTTCAATTTCTGTTAAATGAACTAAAAAGTTTAAACACTGCAATAAGTTTGGAATTATTATATGCTTTAAAAGAACGAATTCAAGAAAGTACTTCCACATCTGGAATTGTTAACTCTTTTGCTGAGTTTGCAAAATCCATAAAACATTTCCATTTCAGCTAAGAAATCCTGTGGACTTTCTTTAGCTTCAAAAACCGAAAATGTTAGGTTATCTGGAAAGATATTGTCTATTTAATATTTATGTGGAAACCGATTCTGATGAAGAGCAAATCGAAGAAACTACTCAAAACGTAATGCTTTTTTAAAAGAAGACATGGAAATAATACATTCATAACTCTCTTAAAGACTGCATAAAGACTTCCAAATTTAAAAAAAATCCAATGACACTCATCCTCAAGCTGAAAAGATTTGTTATTTTGTTTTGATAAAAATTCGAAAACCGGTTTTATGGAAATCAGGAATTCGAAAACCGGTTTCTGTATAAACCCTAGAACTGATGCGTTAATTACGTGTCAAAAATGACACAAATGATTTATGATAAGAAATGTCAAAACAAAAATTGGCATAATTTTAAATTGTTTTTCGACATGTGTCAGTTTAACAATCAGTAAATTAGTCATTTTGCGGTTATTTTGCGGTCAGTTTGCGGACATAACTTTGGTAATTTGACATTTTGTTTCATTTAATTTGACAGTTAACTGCATTGTCAAACTCGTAGTTTATGACAATCTAACAACGATAAAACGTTTTATTGTTTTTGATTTGTGTCAAATCTGTCGTTTATATAAATCTAATAAGGACACGTAAATTGTGATGAACTCTTGCGTTAATTACATGTCAAAAATGACATATTGTTTATAAATGTCAAAACAAAAATTAGCATAATTTCAAATGTTTGTTTTTAAATGTGTCACTTTGGTAATGATTAAATTAGTCATATTTGCGGTCTTAAATTTTGATTTGTGCTAGACAGATAAGACTAGACAGACAAGACTAGACAGACAAGACTAGACAGACAAGACTAGTCAGACAAGACTAGACAGATAAGACTAGACAGACGAGACTAGACAGACAAGACTAGACAGACAAGACTAGACAGACAAGACTAGACAGACAAGACTAGACAGACAAGACTAGACAGACAAGACTAGACAGACAAGACTAGACAGACAAGACTAGACAGACAAGACTAGACAAACAAGACTAGACAGACAAGACTAGACAGACAAGACTAGACAGACAAGATATATTATTGCTTTATACTGATTTGAAATAATTATATTGTCTAAATGAATATAGTTAGTGTAGTGGAAAGCAGGTAGTTGTGTAAGTGTGGGAGTAACGAAGGGAAAGTTGCGACGGGTGGGAATCAGTGGGAGAGCAGAAAATATGTGGGAAATTAGTGTAAGGGTGTAAGTGGGAGGCTGAAGGCTCCACGTAACATTGCAACCCTTTGTCGGCCAATTAGGCACGCAGAGCTCGGCGTAGTGACAATGCCCGGGGACGCATTACCTGCGTTACGTCACTGCAATCGATATCTCATCGCGGTAAAAGGGTACCACGCTCGGATAATGATACAGGGACGTATTTACACTACATTTATATATAACTTAACATCACTAAATTCATATATAGTCAACTTATTATTGAGCTATTGAATCTTGTCTGTCTAGTCTTGTCTGTCTAGTCTTGTCTGTCTAGTCTTGTCTGTCTAGTCTTGTCTGTCTAGTCTTGTCTGTCTAGTCTTGTCTGTCTAGTCTTGTCTGTCTAGTCTTGCCTGTCTAGTCTTGTCTGTCTATTCTTGTCTGTCTAGTCTTGTCTGTCTAGTCTTGTCTGTCTAGTCTTGTCTGTCTAGTCTTGTCTGTCTAGTCTTGTCTGTCTAGTCTTGTCTGTCTAGTCTTGTCTGTCTAGTCTTGTCTGTCTAGTCTTGTCTGTCTAGTCTTGTCTGTCTAGTCTTGTCTGTCTAGTCTTGTCTGTCTAGTCTTGTCTGTCTAGTCTTGTCTGTCTAGTCTTGTCTGTCTAGTTTTGTCTGTCAACTCTTGTCTGTCTAGTCTTGTCTGTCTAGTCTTGTCTGTCTAGTCTTGTCTGTCTAGTCTTGTCTGTCTAGTCTTGTCTGTCTAGTTTTGTCTGTCTACTCTTGTCTGTCTAGTCTTGTCTGTCTAGTCTTGTCTGTCTAGTCTTGTCTGTCTAGTCTTGTCTGTCTAGTCTTGTCTGTCTAGTCTTGTCTGTCTAGTCTTGTCTGTCTAGTCTTGTCTGTCTAGTCTTGTCTGTCTAGTCTTGTCTGTCTAGTCTTGTCTGTCTAATCTTGTCTGTCTAGTCTTGTCTGTCTAGTCTTGTCTGTCTAGTCTTGTCTGTTTAGTCTTGTCTGTCTAGTCTTGTCTGTCTAGTCATGTCTGTCTAGTCTTGTCTGTCTAGCGTTGTCTGTCTCGTCTTGTCTGTCTTGTCTGTCTGGTCTTACACAATAAATCTGTACACTTGACTTCCGACACCAAATAAGAAAACTTGAATATACCATCTACACTTAATCCTAAGGCTAATTAGTCTAACGGCTCCGTTTAAGTCTTAACTCATCGTCTAGACTGATCCTTACAAATTTGATCGCTCAGACTTATCACTAATCAAGTTTACTAAATCGAGACCAAAACTAAACCAACCGTGTCGGTACTAATATAAACATATTTTACAAATTGTCTAAACAATCTAAACAGTCTAGGTTTGCTTAGTCTGACTCACTACGACGACAACAGTTTCAGTCTAATCTTGTATTTAGGCTATATATTAAGTCACCATTGGTTTAGACGTTAAGGCTAAGACTATCAAGTTTGTAGGCAACTGGTCTATAGGCTATCAATGATGTCTTGACTAGCAAAATTTAGACTTTACATTCGAGACTGAGCACTAGTAGTCTATAACCTATCAATTCAAGACTAGCTAGTCTATAGACTATCAATGTAGTCTTGACTAACAAGATTTAGATTTCACATTTGAGACTAAGTAGTCTATAGCCCGTCTAGCGCAGTTATAATCCCAAATAAGTCTAAACTATCTAGTCTATAGACTATCTCTGTAGTCTTGTTTAACAAGATTAAAAAATCAGTACAATATTAGATGTTAACCTCCTTCATGCGGGAAGTATCTTCAGCATCTTCTTCTGCAGGTGGGGCATCTCCAGCTTGGAAGTCTTCCACAACCATATCTCCTTCATCAATGCCAAGACCAAGCTTGAACATTCTGTAGATTCTAGAAGCATAGACTTGGGGTTCGTCCAAAGTGAAAACAGAGCTCAATAAAGCAGTTTCGAACAAAAGAATAACTAAATCTTTAACACATTTATCAGCTTCAACCTTTTGGCGGAGGTTGTCAATAATAGAGTGATCTGGATTAATTTCCAAATGTTTCCTGGCAGCCATGTATCCCATGCTGGAGGTGTGTGAAAAGCTTGGGCCTTCATGATACGTTCCATATTGACCGTCCAACCATATTGAGATGTTACAATGCAGCATGGAGATTCAACCAAACGGATAGAGACAACAACTTTCTCATAGACATTCAAACTTAGCTTTGTCTACTTCACGTTTTTACTTTTCCTCTTATTGGAGTTCTTAACCTTCCTTGGTGACTGAAACGAGTTGTTTGCCATCATATTCTTTCATTTGTTGAACAACACATTCATCAATTGGTTCACCACTTCAAAGCCACGTTTTTAACACGTTCTACGAATGAAGACTTGGGCTTCCATGATACGTTCTATTTTGGCCGTCCAACCATATTGAGATGTTACAATGGAGCATGGAAATTCAACCAAACGGATAGATACAACAACTTTCTCAACTTTGCTGTCCAAGATAGTCTTTATGGCTTTGCATAGACCTTCAAATTTAGCTTTGTTTACTTCACGTGTTTTCTTTTTCTCTTCTTGACCTTCAAGTTCTTAACCTTCCTTGGTGACTGAGACAAGTTCTTTCATTTGTTGAACAACACATTTATCAATTGATTCATGTAGACCACTTCAAAGCCACGTTCCTTGACACATTCTACGAATGAAGAGTTAGAGACCTGCTTCTTTCTTTCACCAGTCATGTAGTAAATGTGTTTCTGATTTGCCTTCATCCGGCTCACATACTGTTTAAGAGAGCAAGCTTCATCTCCAGAAGCCGATGTGTGATAACGGAGCAAGTCAGCAAGTTTAGATTTGTTTTGAGTGTTTGACGTTCTTGGAGAATTGTTCATAGAATTTCTTGTAACCATCTGTGTCTTCAGCAAGAGCTCCATACATTTCTTGACCAAGATTACTTTAAGGATTTTTTTTTGTTGCAACATTTCACGCGAGATGTTGAGAGGAAGATCTTCACTGTCCACTACAGCCTTCATGAAGTTAAGGTACTCTGGGATGAGTTCTTCACAGTTATCTCATGAATACATGACGAATATAGTAGATGTGTCTCTGATTTACCTTCACGCGACTCACATACTCTTTAAGGGAGCAAGCTTTATCTCCAGAAGCCGATGTGTGGTAACGGAGCAAGTTAGCAAGTTTAGATTTGTTTTGAGGGTCTCCAAGTTTGATGTCCTTGAAGAATTGTTCATAGAATTTCCTGTAACCATCTTTCTTGTCCGCAAACTTATCGAAGAGCTAAATTAGCTAGGAAGAGCACAGTTATACATTTCTTAGATTACTTTAAGGATTTTGTTTTGTTGCAACATTTCACGCGAGATGTTGAGAGGAAGATCTTCACTGTCCACTACAGCCTTCATGAAGTTAAGGTACTCTGGGTTGAGTTCTTCACAGTTATCCGTGACGAATACACGACGAACATACAATTTGATGTTATATTTACGTTTCTTATTTTCAAAGAGAGGTATCGAAAGGTGCCCGTCTTGTTAGCACGGAACTCAAGTTGACCCTCCACACTGCAGTGTTTTACAACCCAATGATCTTCCTAATCATTGGTGAGGACTTTATAAAACTTTACACCATAATCTTCTTGACTATTTTTTTTAACGGGACGTAGCAAGCACCATTGGTTAACTGGTCAAGTCGCCCCCTGAACTCCTCGAGCATCTTGGAACCGCTTCATGCATAACGTCGTTGTATTAGTTTCGCCTTACATCCCCCTTCCACGTCTACTGATTAGGGGTTCAGGTTGAGTTTCTTGTTGCTCTCGACTTGGAGCCGTTTCTTCTCGTCCTGCTTTTTCAAGGTTGCCCAGATGTTATCCGACCTAATCATATGATCCTAGGCCTATGGGAGAGTTTTCTTTTCTCACGTTTCTCTTTCTGGTATCCATCTATGAATACTCTTCTTGACTAATGTCATCAGCATTACGGGTTCGCATTGGTTTAGTTTTGTTCAGCTCTTCATCTTCAGTATATTTTGCTTTGATGGTCTCTTCTTCTTCTCTTCCTTTTCTTTGTCTTCTTCCTCATCCTCTCTTTGATCTTGGGCTTTTCTCGTCTTCACCTTCTTCCTCTTTCTTTTCATACCCTTCCTCTTTCTTTTCAACCCAAAGATCAGTACCCAAGCTGAACCTCAGCTTCATCATCACTCAAATCCTTCTCACGTTCCTTTTCAACAAGAAGTTTGATTGGGTAACCAACCATTCTTAACAATCTGCTTAATTCTGTTCTCTTCTCAAAATTCAGTTTGAACTTCCTTGATGTGTAGAACTATCTTAGTACCACGTCCAAAGTCATGCTAGAAGACCTAAAGCAAACGTTGGATTGTATATCAACTACCACAAAACACAGTTTATGACAAACCTGGTGGCCAGCGGAAACCTGTTGACAGACGAAGGAGACGAAATATATCAAACAAAAATAAATATCTCGGTCACAAAATACAAATCTGCAGAGACAACCAGACAAGGGAAGTCACTCGACGCATGGGGCTGGGAAGCTTCTGGCAAACTAAGAAACACCCTTAAAGGGAAACTGCCTATTTGTCTGAAACGGAAAGTGTTCAAGCAATGCGTGCCCCCAGTAATGACATACGTGACGGAAACTCTGACCCTAACGAAGAAATCAATGAATAAACTTCAAGTGGCGCAAAGAGCAATAGAAAGATCAAAGCTGGGAATCACTAAAAGAGACAGAATGCCGAACATAACAATAAGAAACAGAACCAAAGTTGCCTATATTATCGAACTTATCACAAAATTCAAGTGGATATGGGCTTCAGCATCTTCTGCAGGTGGGGCATCTCCAGCTGCAAGTCTTCCATAACCATATCTTCTTCATCAATGCCAAGACCAAGCTTCATCATTCTGTAGATTCTAGAAGCATGGAATTGGAGCTCGTCCAAAGTGCAACCAGAGCTCAATAAAGCTTGACTTGGAGTTCGCCCAAAGTGAAACCAGAGCTCAATAAATAGGCTGGACACATGGCACGCACTAAATACACCCAATGGACAAAACGAATCCTGGAATGGAGACACAGAGAAAGCAAGAGAAGCAGAGGAAGACCACCCACCAGATAAACGGGCGACGTTAAAGGTGTGGCGCGAAACTGGATTAGCACCGCGCAAGACAGAAGACAGTGGAAACACCTGGAGGAGGCCCATGTCCAGCAATGGATGAGAAATAGCTTATGATAATGATGATGACTACGTCCAAGTGGTTCTCCTTGGTCAACACGCACGGTGTAGCCACCTCCAGTATAGGATTCCCAAAAGTATTGTTCATCATCATTATTTTTGGAGACGACAGAAATTTTGTCAGCTACGAAAAAAGCAGAGGAAGACCACCCACCAGATGGACGGACGACGTTCAACGTGTGGCTGGAAACTGGATTAGCACCGCGCAAGACAGAAAACAGTGGAAACACCTGAAGGAGGTCTGTGTCCAGCAGTGGACGAGAAATGGCTGATGTTGATGATGACCACGTTCAACTGGTTCTCCTTGATCAACACGTCATCAAGCTACTCCTAGCGGAGGATTCCCAAAGGTATTGTTCATCAGCGTCATTCTTGGAGACGACAGTAATTTTGTCAGCTACGAGAAAAGCAGAGGTAGACCACTGACCAGATGGACGGACGACGTTAAACGTGTGACGCGAAACTGGATTAGCACCGCGCAAGACAGAAGACAATGGAAACTCCTGGAGGAGGTCTGACGTTTAACGTCGTTTAACGTCGTCCAGCAGTGGACGAGAAATGGCTGATGATGATGATGATGACCACATCCAAATGGTTCCCCTTGTTCAACACGTACAGTGAAGCTACTTCCAGCAGAGGATTCCCAAACGTATTGTTCATCATCACCATTCTTGGAGACGACAGTAATTTTGTCAGCTACGAGATAAGCAGAGTGGAATCCACAACCAAATTGATCAATGAAATAAATATCAGCTCCAGCTTGCAGAGCTTCCACGAAGGCCTTGGTTCTAGACGGGCAATAGTACCCAAGTTGTTCACCAAATCTGCCTTGGTCATACCAATGATGGTCAAAGTTCCCTCGCACTCATTCGGGATGATCTTGATGTATTTTGCCATTCCTTGAGTCCAATTTTGATGGGTTTGTAAGAGATTCATATCGGATTTAGATCCAAATCATCAGAAGAGTTGGAAATCAACTCACGGAGGAAGATTTCTTTGTTCGAGTAGAAAGTGTTGATGGTCAAGCTCATCAACTGAGCAATTTCAGCCTGGAAGGTGAAAGTCTCAACATCCTGGGTTTCTTCAGGCATACAACAAGGATGATTTTAACTTGATTAGAAACTTGCTAGAAACTGGTCCGAAACTGACGACAGTAATTTTGTCAGCAACGAGAAAAGCAGAGGAAGACCACCCACCAGATGGATGGAAGACGTTAAACGTGTGGCGGGAAACTGGATTAGCACCGCGCAAGACAGAAGAGAGTGGAAACACCTGGAGAAGGCCCATGTCCAGCAGTGGACGAGAAATGGCTGATGATGATAATGATGACCACGTCCAAGTGGTCCTCCTTGGTCAACACGTACAGTGAAACTACTTCCAGCAGAGGATTCCCAAAGGTATTGTTCATCATCATCATTCTTGGAGATGACAGTAATTTTGTCAGCTACGAGATAAGCAGAGTGGAATCCAAAACCAAATTGATCAATCAAAGAAATATCAGCTTCAGCTTGCAGAGCTTCCATGAAGGCCTTGGTTCTAGACGGGCAATAGTACCCAAGTTGTTTACCAAATCTGCCTTGGTCATACCAATACCAGTACCAATGATGGTCAAAGTTCCCTCGCTCTTATTCGGGATGATCTTGATGTATTGATTCATATCGGATTTTAATTTTGAAATCGACTCACAGAGGAAGATTTCTTTGTTCGAGTAGAAAGTGTTGATGATCAAGCTGAACGACTGAGCAATTTCAGCCTGGAAGGCGAAAGTCTCAACATCCTGGGTTTTTCAGGCATAGGATTTACTGGTATTCGGTTCTTTCACTAGCGTCAGCTACTTACGCCTGTTACTTCGAAATTGATTTTGAAAAAAATAGTCTTGTCTGTCTAGTCTTGTTTCTCTAGTCTTGTTTGTCTAGTTTTGTCTGTCTAGTCTGCGCCGTCTGTCTGCGCCGAGCCGGGCTGCCCCGAGCCGGACTGCGCCGAGCCGGGCTGTGCCGAGCCGGGCCGCGCCGAGCCGGGCTGCGCCGAACCGGGCTGTGCCGAGCCGGGTCGCGCCGAGATGGGCTGCGCCGAGCCAGGCCGCGCCGAGCCGGGCTGTGCCGAGCCGGGCTGCACCGAGCCGGGAGACTGTAATTTACACGTCGTTTATAAACTACCCGCTAGCAAATAATTTAGTCTGTCTAGTCTCGTTTGTCTAGTCTCGTCTGTCTAATCTAGTCTCTCTAGTCGTGTCTGTCTAGTCTTGTCTGTCTAGTCTGTCTGGTCTAGTCTTGTCTGTCTAGTCTTGTCTGTCTAGACTTGTCTGTATAGTCTTGTCTGTCTAGTCTTGTCTGTCTAGTCTTGTCTGTCTAGTCTTGTCTGTCTAGTCTTGTCTGTCTAGTCTTGTCTGTCTAGTCTTGTCTGTCTAGTCTTGTCTGTCTAGTCTTTTCTGTCTAGTCTTGTCTGTCTAGTCTTGTCTGTCCAGTCTTGTCTGTCTAGTCTTGTCTGTCTAGTCTTGTCTGTCTAGTCTTGTCTGTCTAGTCTTGTCTGTCTAGTCTTGTCTGTCTAGTCTTGTCTGTCTAGTCTTGTCTGTCTAGTCTTGTCTGTCTAGTCTTGTCTGTCTAGTCTTGTCTGTCTAGTCTTGTCTGTCTAGTCTTGTCTGTCTAGTCTTGTCTGTCTAGTCTTGTCTGTCTAGTCTTGTCTGTCTAGTCTTGTCTGTCTAGTCTTGTCTGTCTAGTCTTGTCTGTCTAGTCTTGTCTGTCTAGTCTTGTCTGTCTAGTCTTGTCTGTCTAGTCTTGTCTGTCTAGTCTTGTCTGTCTAGTCTTGTCTGTCTAGTCTTGTCTGTCTAGTCTTGTCTGTCTAGTCTTGTCTGTCTAGTCTTGTCTGTCTAGTCTTGTCTGTCTAGTCTTGTCTGTCTAGTCTTGTCTGTCTAGTCTTGTCTGTCTAGTCTTGTCTGTCTAGTCTTGTCTGTCTAGTCTTGTCTGTCTAGTCTTGTCTGTCTAGTCTTGTCTGTCTAGTCTTGTCTGTCTAGTCTTGTCTGTCTAGTCTTGTCTGTCTAGTCTTGTCTGTCTAGTCTTGTCTGTCTAGTCTTGTCTGTCTAGTCTTGTCTGTCTAGTCTTGTCTGTCTAGTCTTGTCTGTCTAGTCTTGTCTGTCTAGTCTTGTCTGTCTAGTCTTGTCTGTCTAGTCTTGTCTGTCTAGTCTTGTCTGTCTAGTCTTGTCTGTCTAGTCTTGTCTGTCTAGTCTTGTCTGTCTAGTCTTGTCTGTCTAGTCTTGTCTGTCTAGTCTTGTCTGTCTAGTCTTGTCTGTCTAGTCTTGTCTGTCTAGTCTTGTCTGTCTAGTCTTGTCTGTCTAGTCTTGTCTGTCTAGTCTTGTCTGTCTAGTCTTGTCTGTCTAGTCTTGTCTGTCTAGTCCTGTCTGTCTAGTCTGTCTGTCTAGTCCTGTCTGTCTAGTCCTGTCTGTCTAGTCCTGTCTGTCTAGTCCTGTCTGTCTAGTCCTGTCTGTCTAGTCTGTCTGTCTAGTCCTGTCTGTCTAGTCTTGTCTGTCTAGTCTTGTCTGTCTAGTCTTGTCTGTCTAGTCTTGTCTGTCTAGTCTTGTCTGTCTAGTCTTGTCTGTCTAGTCTTGTCTGTCTAGTCTTGTCTGTCTAGTCTTGTCTGTCTAGTCTTGTCTGTCTAGTCTTGTCTGTCTAGTCTTGTCTGTCTAGTCTTGTCTGTCTAGTCTTGTCTGTCTAGTCTTGTCTGTCTAGTCTTGTCTGTCTAGTCTTGTCTGTCTAGTCTTGTCTGTCTAGTCTTGTCTGTCTAGTCTTGTCTGTCTAGTCTGTCTGTCTAGTCTTGTCTGTCTAGTCTTGTCTGTCTAGTCTTGTCTGTCTAGTCTTGTCTGTCTAGTCTTGTCTGTCTAGTCTTGTCTGTCTAGTCTTGTCTGTCTAGTCTTGTCTGTCTAGTCTTGTCTGTCTAGTCTTGTCTGTCTAGTCTTGTCTGTCTAGTCTTGTCTGTCTAGTCCTTGTCTGTCTAGTCTTGTCTGTCTAGTCTTGTCTGTCTAGTCCTTGTCTGTCTAGTCTTGTCTGTCTAGTCTTGTCTGTCTAGTCTTGTCTGTCTAGTCTTGTCTGTCTAGTCTTGTCTGTCTAGTCCTGTCTGTCTAGTCTTGTCTGTCTAGTCCTGTCTGTCTAGTCCTGTCTGTCTAGTCCTGTCTGTCTAGTCCTGTCTGTCTAGTCTTGTCTGTCTAGTCTTGTCTGTCTAGTCTGTCTGTCTAGTCTTGTCTGTCTAGTCTTGTCTGTCTAGTCTTGTCTGTCTAGTCTTGTCTGGTCTAGTCTTGTCTGTCTAGTCCTGTCTGTCTAGTCCTGTCTGTCTAGTCCTTGTCTGTCTAGTCCTGTCTGTCTAGTCTTGTCTGTCTAGTCTTGTCTGTCTAGTCTTGTCTGTCTAGTCTTGTCTGTCTAGTCTTGTCTGTCTAGTCTTGTCTGTCTAGTCTTGTCTGTCTAGTCTTGTCTGTCTAGTCTTGTCTGTCTAGTCCTTGTCTGTCTAGTCCTGTCTGTCTAGTCTTGTCTGTCTAGTCTTGTCTGTCTAGTCTTGTCTGTCTAGTCCTTGTCTGTCTAGTCTTGTCTGTCTAGTCTTGTCTGTCTAGTCTTGTCTGTCTAGTCTTGTCTGTCTAGTCTTGTCTGTCTAGTCTGTCTGTCTAGTCCTGTCTGTCTAGTCCTGTCTGTCTAGTCCTGTCTGTCTAGTCCTGTCTGTCTAGTCCTGTCTGTCTAGTCCTGTCTGTCTAGTCTTGTCTGTCTAGTCTTGTCTGTCTAAGTCTTGTCTGTCTAGTCTTGTCTGTCTAGTCTTGTCTGTCTAGTCTTGTCTGTCTAGTCTTGTCTGTCTAGTCTTGTCTGTCTAGTCCTGTCTGTCTAGTCCTGTCTGTCTAGTCTTGTCTGTCTAGTCTTGTCTGTCTAGTCTTGTCTGTCTAGTCTTGTCTGTCTAGTCTTGTCTGTCTAGTCTTGTCTGTCTAGTCTTGTCTGTCTAGTCTTGTCTGTCTAGTCTTGTCTGTCTAGTCTTGTCTGTCTAGTCTTGTCTGTCTAGTCTGTCTGTCTAGTCTTGTCTGTCTAGTCTTGTCTGTCTAGTCTTGTCTGTCTAGTCTTGTCTGTCTAGTCCTTGTCTGTCTAGTCCTGTCTGTCTAGTCCTGTCTGTCTAGTCCTGTCTGTCTAGTCCTGTCTGTCTAGTCCTGTCTGTCTAGTCTGTCTGTCTAGTCCTGTCTGTCTAGTCTTCTCTGTCTAGTCTTGTCTGTCTAGTCTTGTCTGTCTAGTTTTGTCTGTCTAGTCTTGTCTGTCTAGTCTTGTCTGTCTAGTCTTGTCTGTCTAGTCTTGTCTGTCTAGTCTTGTCTGTCTAGTCTTGTCTGTCTAGTCTTGTCTGTCTAGTCTTGTCTGTCTAGTCTTGTCTGTCTAGTCTTGTCTGTCTAGTCTTGTCTGTCTAGTCTTGTCTGTCTAGTCTTGTGTCTAGTTGTCTGTCTAGTCTTGTCTGTCTAGTCTTGTCTGTCTCGTCTTGTCTGTCTAGTCTTGTCTGTCTAGTCTTGTCTGTCTAGTCTTGTCTGTCTAGTCTTGTCTGTCTAGTCTTGTCTGTCTAGTCTTGTCTGTCTAGTCTTGTCTGTCTAGTCTTGTCTGTCTAGTCTTGTCTGTCTAGTCTTCTTGTCTGTCTAGTCTGTCTGTCTAGTCTTGTCTGTCTAGTCTTGTCTGTCTAGTCTGTCTGTCTAGTCTTGTCTGTCTAGTCTTGTCTGTCTAGTCTTGTCTGTCTAGTCTTGTCTGTCTAGTCTTGTCTGTCTAGTCTTGTCTGTCTAGTCTTGTCTGTCTAGTCTTGTCTGTTAGTCTTGTCTGTCTAGTCTTGTCTGTCTAGTCTTGTCTGTCTAGTCTTGTCTGTCTAGTCTTGTCTGTCTAGTCTTGTCTGTCTAGTCTTGTCTGTCTAGTCTTGTCTGTCTAGTCTTGTCTGTCTAGTCTTGTCTGTCTAGTCTTGTCTGTCTAGTCTTGTCTGTCTAGTCTTGTCTGTCTAGTCTGTTGTCTTGTCTAGTCTGTCTGTCTAGTCTTGTCTGTCTAGTCCTTGTCTGTCTAGTCTCTGTCTGTCTAGTCTTGTCTGTCTAGTCTTGTCTGTCTAGTCTTGTCTGTCTAGTCTGTCTGTCTAGTCTTGTCTGTCTAGTCTTGTCTGTCTAGTCTTGTCTGTCTAGTCTTGTCTGTCTAGTCTTGTCTGTCTAGTCTTGTCTGTCTAGTCTTGTCTGTCTAGTCTTGTCTGTTCTAGTCTTGTCTGTCTAGTCTTGTCTGTCTAGTCTTGTCTGTCTAGTCTTGTCTGTCTAGTCTTGTCTGTCTAGTCTTGTCTGTCTAGTCTTGTCTGTCTAGTCTTGTCTGTCTAGTCTTGTCTGTCTAGTCTTGTCTGTCTAGTCTTGTCTGTTCTAGTCTTGTCTGTCTAGTCTTGTCTGTCTAGTCCTTGTCTGTCTAGTCTTGTCTGTCTAGTCTGTCTGTCTAGTCTTGTCTGTCTAGTCTTGTCTGTCTAGTCTTGTCTGTCTAGTCTTGTCTGTCTAGTCTTGTCTGTCTAGTCTTGTCTGTCTAGTCTGTCTGTCTAGTCTTGTCTGTCTAGTCTTGTCTGTCTGTCTAGTCTTGTCTGTCTAGTCTTGTCTGTCTAGTCTTGTCTGTCTAGTCTTGTCTGTCTAGTCTTGTCTGTCTAGTCTTGTCTGTCAGTCTAGTCTTGTCTGTCTTGTCTGTCTAGTCTTGTCTGTCTAGTCTTGTCTGTCTAGTCTGTCTAGTCTTGTCTGTCTAGTCTTGTCTGTCTAGTCTTGTCTGTCTAGTCTTGTCTGTCTAGTCTTGTCTGTCTAGTCTTGTCTGTCTAGTCTGTCTGTCTAGTCTTGTCTGTCTAGTCTTGTCTGTCTAGTGTCTTGTCTGTCTAGTCTTGTCTGTCTAGTCTTGTCTGTCTAGTCTTGTCTGTCTAGTCTTGTCTGTCTAGTCTTGTCTGTCTAGTCTTGTCTGTCTAGTCTTGTCTGTCTAGTCTTGTCTGTCTAGTCTTGTCTGTCTAGTCTTGTCTGTCTAGTCTTGTCTGTCTAGTCTTGTCTGTCTAGTCTTGTCTGTCTAGTCCTGTCTGTCTAGTCCTGTCTGTCTAGTCTTGTCTGTCTAGTCCTGTCTGTCTAGTCTTGTCTGTCTAGTCTTGTCTGTCTAGTCTTGTCTGTCTAGTCTGTCTGTCTAGTCTTGTCTGTCTAGTCTTGTCTGTCTAGTCTTGTCTGTCTAGTCTTGTCTGTCTAGTCCTTGTCTGTCTAGTCTTGTCTGTCTAGTCTTGTCTGTCTAGTCTTGTCTGTCTAGTCTTGTCTGTCTAGTCTTGTCTGTCTAGTCTTGTCTGTCTAGTCTTGTCTGTCTAGTCTTGTCTGTCTAGTCTTGTCTGTCTAGTCTTGTCTGTCTAGTCTTGTCTGTCTAGTCTTGTCTGTCTAGTCTTGTCTGTCTAGTCTTGTCTGTCTAGTCTTGTCTGTCTAGTCTTGTCTGTCTAGTCTTGTCTGTCTAGTCTTGTCTGTCTAGTCTTGTCTGTCTAGTCTTGTCTGTCTAGTCTTGTCTGTCTAGTCTTGTCTGTCTAGTCTTGTCTGTCTAGTCTTGTCTGTCTAGTCCTTGTCTGTCTAGTCTGTCTAGTCTGTCTGTCTAGTCTGTCTGTCTAGTCTTGTCTGTCTAGTCTTGTCTGTCTAGTCCTGTCTGTCTAGTCTGTCTGTCTAGTCCTGTCTGTCTAGTCCTGTCTGTCTAGTCTGTCTGTCTAGTCTTGTCTGTCTAGTCTTGTCTGTCTAGTCTTGTCTGTCTAGTCTTGTCTGTCTAGTCTTGTCTGTCTAGTCTTGTCTGTCTAGTCTTGTCTGTCTAGTCTTGTCTGTCTAGTCTTGTCTGTCTAGTCTTGTCTGTCTAGTCTTGTCAGTCTAGTCTTGTCTGTCTAGTCTTGTCTGTCTAGTCCTGTCTGTCTAGTCCTGTCTAGTCCTGTCTGTCTAGTCCTGTCTGTCTAGTCCTTGTCTGTCTAGTCCTTGTCTGTCTAGTCTTGTCTGTCTAGTTTGTCTGTCTAGTCTTGTCTGTCTAGTCTTGTCTGTCTAGTCTTGTCTGTTAGTCTTGTCAGTCTAGTCTTGTCTGTCTAGTCTGTCTGTCTAGTCTGTCTGTCTAGTCCTGTCTGTCTAGTCCTTGTCTGTCTAGTCTTGTCTGTCTAGTCTTGTCTGTCTAGTCTTGTCTGTCTAGTCTGTCTGTCTGTCTTGTCTGTCTAGTCTTGTCTGTCTAGTCTTGTCTGTCCTAGTCTTGTCTGTCTAGTCCTTGTCTGTCTAGTCTTGTCTGTCTAGTCCTGTCTGTCTAGTCCTGTCTGTCTAGTCCTGTCTGTCTAGTCCTGTCTGTCTACTCTTGTCTATTCTTGCCTGTCTAGTCTTGTCTGTCTAGTCTTGTCTGTCTAGTCTTGTCTGTCTAGTCTTGTCTGTCTAGTCTGTCTGTCTAGTCTTGTCTGTCTAGTCTTGTCTGTCTAGTCTTGTCTGTCTAGTCCTGTCTGTCTAGTCCTGTCTGTCTAGTCCTGTCTGTCTAGTCCTGTCTGTCTAGTCCTGTCTGTCTAGTCCTGTCTGTCTAGTCCTGTCTGTCTAGTCTTGTCTGTCTAGTCTTGTCTGTCTAGTCTTGTCTGTCTAGTCTTGTCTGTCTAGTCTTGTCTGTCTAGTCTTGTCTGTCTAGTCTTGTCTGTCTAGTCTTGTCTGTCTAGTCTGTCTGTCTAGTCTTGTCTGTCTAGTCTTGTCTGTCTAGTCTTGTCTGTCTAGTCCTTGTCTGTCTAGTCCTGTCTGTCTAGTCCTGTCTGTCTAGTCCTGTCTGTCTAGTCTGTCTGTCTAGTCCTGTCTGTCTAGTCCTGTCTGTCTAGTCCTGTCTGTCTAGTCTGTCTCTGTCTAGTCTTGTCTGTCTAGTCTTGTCTGTCTAGTTTTGTCTGTCTAGTCTTGTCTGTCTAGTCTTGTCTGTCTAGTCTTGTCTGTCTAGTCTTGTCTGTCTAGTCTTGTCTGTCTAGTCTTGTCTGTCTAGTCTTGTATGTCTAGTCTTGTCTGTCTAGTCTTGTCTGTCTAGTCTTGTCAGTCTAGTCTTGTCTGTCTAGTCTTGTCTGTCTAGTCTTGTCTGTCTAGTCTTGTCTGTCTAGTCTTGTCTGTCTAGTCTTGTCTGTCTAGTCTTGTCTGTCTAGTCTTGTCTGTCTAGTCTTGTCTGTCTAGTCTTGTCTGTCTAGTCTTGTCTGTCTAGTCTTGTCTGTCTAGTCTTGTCTGTCTAGTCTTGTCTGTCTAGTCTTGTCTGTCTAGTCCTGTCTGTCTAGTCCTGTCTGTCTAGTCCTGTCTGTCTAGTCCTGTCTGTCTAGTCCTGTCTGTCTAGTCCTGTCTGTCTAGTCTTCTCTGTCTAGTCTTGTCTGTCTAGTCTTGTCTGTCTAGTCTTGTCTGTCTAGTCTTGTCTGTCTAGTCTTGTCTGTCTAGTCTTGTCTGTCTAGTCTTGTCTGTCTAGTCTTGTCTGTCTAGTCTTGTCTGTCTAGTCTTGTCTGTCTAGTCTTGTCTGTCTAGTCTTGTCTGTCTAGTCTTGTCTGTCTAGTCTTGTCTGTCTAGTCTTGTCTGTCTAGTCTTGTCTGTCTAGTCTTGTCTGTCTAGTCTTGTCTGTCTAGTCTTGTCTGTCTAGTCTTGTCTGTCTAGTCTTGTCTGTCTAGTCTTGTCTGTCTAGTCTTGTCTGTCTAGTCTTGTCTGTCTACTGTCTCTTGTCTGTCTAGTCTTGTCTGTCTAGTCTTGTCTGTCTAGTCTTGTCTGTCTAGTCTTGTCTGTCTAGTCTTGTCTGTCTAGTCTTGTCTGTCTAGTCTTGTCTGTCTAGTCTTGTCTGTCTAGTCTTGTCTGTCTAGTCTTGTCTGTCTAGTCTTGTCTGTCTAGTCTTGTCTGTCTAGTCTTGTCTGTCTAGTCTTGTCTGTCTAGTCTTGTCTGTCTAGTCTTGTCTGTCTAGTCTTGTCTGTCTAGTCTTGTCTGGTCTAGTCTTGTCTGTCTAGTCTTGTCTGTCTAGTCTTGTCTGTCTAGTCTTGTCTGTCTAGTCTTGTCTGTCTAGTCTTGTCTGTCTAGTCTTGTCTGTCTAGTCCTGTCCTGTCTAGTCCTGTCTGTCTAGTCCTGTCTGTCTAGTCTCTGTCTGTCTAGTCTGTCTCTGTCTAGTCTTGTCTGTCTAGTCCTGTCTGTCTAGTCTCTGTCTAGTCTTGTCTGTCTAGTCTTGTCTGTCTAGTCTTGTCTGTCTAGTCTTGTCTGTCTAGTCTTGTCTGTCTAGTTTGTCTGTCTAGTCTTGTCTGTCTAGTCTTGTCTGTCTAGTCTTGTCTGTCTAGTCTTGTCTGTCTAGTCTTGTCTGTCTAGTCTTGTCTGTCTAGTCTTGTCTGTCTAGTCTTGTCTGTCTAGTCTTGTCTGTCTAGTCTTGTATGTCTAGTCTTGTCTGTCTAGTCTTGTCAGTCTAGTCTTGTCTGTCTAGTCTTGTCTGTCTAGTCTTGTCTGTCTAGTCTTGTCTGTCTAGTCTTGTCTGTCTAGTCTTGTCTGTCTAGTCTTGTC
>CALYMW010000511.1:0-67000 GCA_944588485.1 Phosphuga atrata
CTGGGATCAGTGTAGACCTTTTTGAGTAGTGGGTCAAATTTTGATTTTTTGAGTGGGTCAGTTTTCGTACTAGCTGGTGGGTTAGCAAGTCACTGGCATCACTTGGAAAATAGGAGGGAGGTCAAAGACTACTCTTTTTGTCCTCACTTTTAAAGGCTTTTACAAAATTCAAGTTTCCTTCTTGTTTTTAACTTTCCTTCACTTTGGAAATGAAGAGCAAAAATAAAGGTCGAAGTCAAAAAATTTATATCAATGAATAAGTCCATAAAACTTCCTGATGTATTATACAATGATATCCAATTAGAGGATGTGGAATATTTTGCTCATAAACACAAAAAAAAACAGAGCATATGCGGATTGGCGCTACCACTAGCAGGGACATACAAGTAAACAGCGTAACAGTAAGATGCGAACAGTTCTGCTACTTGGGCAGCATCATAGCAGACTTAGACATCGCCAGAAGAATCAACAAAGCGAAGGGAGCGTTCGCCCAACTGAATAACGTTTGGAGCTCTTCAATACTTTCCCGTAAAACGAAACTCAAACTATATAATAGTTACGTCAAATCCATCCTGTTCTACGGCAATGAGACATGGAAAGTAACTAGAAGCAGCACAAACAAACTGCAAGTTGTCGCAAACTGGTGTTTGAGATGGATCCTTAGAATCCGATGGCCTGAAGTGATATCGAACCACGATCTGCTTCGTTCTACAAACTAACTTCCAGTAGACGTTGAAATAAATAGAAGAAAGTGTGGAACTGGATTGGACACACCCTATGGCGCAATCCACAAAACATTGCAAAGCAAGCATTGGACTGGCATCCCCAAGGCAGTAAGCAAAAATGAAGAAGGCCAAAAACAACATGGTGACGCACAATTGAAGCCGAAATCACCTCCACCGGCAAATCGTGGAGTGAGTTGAATGTCGTGGCTCGAAATAGAGTCAGATGGCGACAATTGGTAGAAGCCCTATGCCCCCACTGGGTGAAACAGGAAATAAGAGAGTGAGAGAGAGAGGGTTTAGTCCACATCTAGGTGTAGTCAAAATTCGGGAAAATATTTAAATATGTCTTCCAATGACTTTTTCTGTACTTCGTGGTCTGATCCAAATTATAGGTAAAGATTTTTCTGAAAATCAAATTTCTTTAGATCCTCCTTGGTCTTCTACAAAGCCCAAGTAAGCATTTTCCCGATATTTGAGAAAAAAAACTGGTTTTCAATTTTTTCACAAAACCAAAGATGATTTTCCAATGGAAAATCGATTTTCCAATTCCGTTCCTTCCGAAGAATCAAAGACGAAACAGAATTTCTTCACTCGGCTTTATTCGAAGAAGTTTTGAAAACTCCGAATACAAGATAGTTCCGTACTGATAGAAATGCGCGGAGCAGAAAAGTATAAATAAATTTCCAAGACTCTGCCCAAGCGTTGTTCTTTTGTTTCCCAAGACTCGGCCCAAGTCATATATTTTAGTTTACCAAGGCTTGGAACATGGCTACCATCGAAGGCTTAAACCATGGCTCGCCCAATGGTCAGTCAAGGCTCGACCCAAACCAAGGAGCATTGGCTTCACGACGGGCCAAGGCTTGGTCCACGCCTTGACCAATGGTTCCTTCCAACCAGGGTACATTCTAAAAAACGTCACTTAGACGTTACCAGACGTCACCAGAAATGGTTTTACAAAAACCATTTCTGAAAGATATTTCTCGTGACAAGCAATGCAATGGAAAACTTGAAAATTAGCAACTGTACTGTTTTGATTTAGGTGACGGGAACAAATAGTGTTCCCGTCATTGTACTAGTTTAGTAGCTTTTTGTACCAGTCCCGCTTTTACTAGTTAGCAATTTTTTCCACGGAGGGACTGAGCATTTGAACTTTACTGTGCCAGTGATTTGAAGTATTTTGTCAACATTACAAATTTTCAATGTTATTGGTAAGAAATAATAACTTCGTTGTAGGTTCAGCATGCTTCGCATTTTAACATGTGCGTGTGTTTTATTCGTATATAAAGTAATGTATGACACACGTGTGTAAAATGCTTTTGTGCATGTTGCAGTTGCAAAGTTTAATCGCAATGGGTCCTTCTCCACACACTTCTATCATAAACTACTATTTTGGGATCAAAAACGCATTTAAAACGCAAAATGATTCTCTTTGTTCTAAAATCAAAGCCCGGGTCACTTGGAAAGGCAGTTTGGGTCAGTGTCTGACCTGCGGGTCATAGGTTTGTCATCCCTGGTCTAGACTTTCCGTGGTATTTATAAACTGAAAACCTCTTATGGAATATTGTATAAGTTTTCCGACTAATTTTGGGACGCTGAATCGATTGGTGAAGACCAGAAGCCTCTGTGGTGAGCCGTTCAAAAGTTCGAAAATGCGAGATGGTGTACCGCGAAAAAATATAAAAACTTGTTTATTTGTAACTTTAGAGCGAAATAAACTGAAAGTCTTATCCGTCGAGTCTGGTTCGTCTAGTCTTGCCTGTCTAGTCTTGTCTCTCTAGTCTATTCTCTCGACTATTGTCTGTCCAGTCTTGCTATTTGATATCCAACTAATCTATATAATCTAATCTACAAAGTTTAGATAGTTCTGACCTACATAGAGAAATAGTTGTTGGAGATAGGACATTCTTAAACTAGATATTATTATTTCTTATATAGTGTATACTTAATAACTAATTCCACTATCATTACACGCATGTTTGTTATCCATATATACACGCGGCGGCCGGTATTAACATTCTCCTAATTATGGAAACTTACTATCTAGCTAGTAAGCGGAAACAATCTCAATATTTATATAATACACTCCATATTTGCAACAATTTGTCTTGCTTTAATTGACATTGAATTTAATTGACATTTTAATTGACAAGACTGGAGAGACAAGACTAGACAGACAAGACAAGACAGACAAGACTAGACAGACAAGACTAGACAGGCAAGACTAGAGAGTGAAGGCTAGACAAAGAAGACTAGACGTACAAGACTAGACAGACAAGACTCGACAAACAAGACTAGACAGATATGATTCGACAGACAAGACTAGACAGACAAGACTAGACAGACAAGACTAGACAGACAAGACTAGACAGACAAGACTAGACAGACAAGACTAGACAGACAAGACTAGACAGACAAGACTAGACAGACAAGACTAGACAGACAAGACTAGACAGACAAGACTAGACAGACAAGACTAGACAGACAAGACTAGACAGACAAGACTAGACAGACAAGACTAGACAGACAAGACTAGACAGACAAGACTAGACAGACAAGACTAGACAGACAAGACTAGACAGACAAGACTAGACAGACAAGACTAGACAGACAAGACTAGACAGACAAGACTAGACAGACAAGACTAGACAGACAAGACTAGACAGACAAGACTAGACAGACAAGACTAGACAGACAAGACTAGACAGACAAGCTAGACAGACAAGACTAGACAGACAAGACTAGACAGACAAGACTAGACAGACAAGACTAGACAGACAAGACTAGACAGACAAGACTAGACAGACAAGACTAGACAGACAAGACTAGACAGACAAGACTAGACAGACAAGACTAGACAGACAAGACTAGACAGACAAGACTAGACAGACAAGACTAGACAGACAAGACTAGACAGACAAGACTAGACAGACAAGACTAGACAGACAAGACTAGACAGACAAGACTAGACAGACAAGACTAGACAGACAAGACTAGACAGACAAGACTAGACAGACAAGACTAGACAGACAAGACTAGACAGACAAGACTAGACAGACAAGACTAGACAGACAAGACTAGACAGACAAGACTAGACAGACAAGACTAGACAGACAAGACTAGACAGACAAGACTAGACAGACAAGACTAGACAGACAAGACTAGACAGACAAGACTAGACAGACAAGACTAGACAGACAAGACTAGACAGACAAGACTAGACAGACAAGACTAGACAGACAAGACTAGACAGACAAGACTAGACAGACAAGACTAGACAGACAAGACTAGACAGACAAGACTAGACAGACAAGACTAGACAGACAAGACTAGACAGACAAGACTAGACAGACAAGACTAGACAGACAAGACTAGACAGACAAGACTAGACAGACAAGACTAGACAGACAAGACTAGACAGACAAGACTAGACAGACAAGACTAGACAGACAAGACTAGACAGACAAGACTAGACAGACAAGACTAGACAGACAAGACTAGACAGACAAGACTAGACAGACAAGACTAGACAGACAAGACTAGACAGACAAGACTAGACAGACAAGACTAGACAGACAAGACTAGACAGACAAGACTAGACAGACAAGACTAGACAGACAAGACTAGACAGACAAGACTAGACAGACAAGACTAGACAGACAAGACTAGACAGACAAGACTAGACAGACAAGACTAGACAGACAAGACTAGACAGACAAGACTAGACAGACAAGACTAGACAGACAAGACTAGACAGACAAGACTAGACAGACAAGACTAGACAGACAAGACTAGACAGACAAGACTAGACAGACAAGACTAGACAGACAAGACTAGACAGACAAGACTAGACAGACAAGACTAGACAGACAAGACTAGACAGACAAGACTAGACAGACAAGACTAGACAGACAAGACTAGACAGACAAGACTAGACAGACAAGACTAGACAGACAAGACTAGACAGACAAGACTAGACAGACAAGACTAGACAGACAAGACTAGACAGACAAGACTAGACAGACAAGACTAGACAGACAAGACTAGACAGACAAGACTAGACAGACAAGACTAGACAGACAAGACTAGACAGACAAGACTAGACAGACAAGACTAGACAGACAAGACTAGACAGACAAGACTAGACAGACAAGACTAGACAGACAAGACTAGACAGACAAGACTAGACAGACAAGACTAGACAGACAAGACTAGACAGACAAGACTAGACAGACAAGACTAGACAGACAAGACTAGACAGACAAGACTAGACAGACAAGACTAGACAGACAAGACTAGACAGACAAGACTAGACAGACAAGACTAGACAGACAAGACTAGACAGACAAGACTAGACAGACAAGACTAGACAGACAAGACTAGACAGACAAGACTAGACAGACAAGACTAGACAGACAAGACTAGACAGACAAGACTAGACAGACAAGACTAGACAGACAAGACTAGACAGACAAGACTAGACAGACAAGACTAGACAGACAAGACTAGACAGACAAGACTAGACAGACAAGACTAGACAGACAAGACTAGACAGACAAGACTAGACAGACAAGACTAGACAGACAAGACTAGACAGACAAGACTAGACAGACAAGACTAGACAGACAAGACTAGACAGACAAGACTAGACAGACAAGACTAGACAGACAAGACTAGACAGACAAGACTAGACAGACAAGACTAGACAGACAAGACTAGACAGACAAGACTAGACAGACAAGACTAGACAGACAAGACTAGACAGACAAGACTAGACAGACAAGACTAGACAGACAAGACTAGACAGACAAGACTAGACAGACAAGACTAGACAGACAAGACTAGACAGACAAGACTAGACAGACAAGACTAGACAGACAAGACTAGACAGACAAGACTAGACAGACAAGACTAGACAGACAAGACTAGACAGACAAGACTAGACAGACAAGACTAGACAGACAAGACTAGACAGACAAGACTAGACAGACAAGACTAGACAGACAAGACTAGACAGACGAAGACTAGACAGACAAGACTAGACAGAGAAGACTAGACAGACAAGACTAGACAGACAAGACTAGACAGACAAGACTAGACAGACAAGACTAGACAGACAAGACTAGACAGACAAGACTAGACAGACAAGACTAGACAGACAAGACTAGACAGACAAGACTAGACAGACAAGACTAGACAGACAAGACTAGACAGACAAGACTAGACAGACAAGACTAGACAGACAAGACTAGACAGACAAGACTAGACAGACAAGACTAGACAGACAAGACTAGACAGACAAGACTAGACAGACAAGACTAGACAGACAAGACTAGACAGACAAGACTAGACAGACAAGACTAGACAGACAAGACTAGACAGACAAGACTAGACAGACAAGACTAGACAGACAAGACTAGACAGACAAGACTAGACAGACAAGACTAGACAGACAAGACTAGACAGACAAGACTAGACAGACAAGACTAGACAGACAAGACTAGACAGACAAGACTAGACAGACAAGACTAGACAGACAAGACTAGACAGACAAGACTAGACAGACAAGACTAGACAGACAAGACTAGACAGACAAGACTAGACAGACAAGACTAGACAGACAAGACTAGACAGACAAGACTAGACAGACAAGACTAGACAGACAAGACTAGACAGACAAGACTAGACAGACAAGACTAGACAGACAAGACTAGACAGACAAGACTAGACAGACAAGACTAGACAGACAAGACTAGACAGACAAGACTAGACAGACAAGACTAGACAGACAAGACTAGACAGACAAGACTAGACAGACAAGACTAGACAGACAAGACTAGACAGACAAGACTAGACAGACAAGACTAGACAGACAAGACTAGACAGACAAGACTAGACAGACAAGACTAGACAGACAAGACTAGACAGACAAGACTAGACAGACAAGACTAGACAGACAAGACTAGACAGACAAGACTAGACAGACAAGACTAGACAGACAAGACTAGACAGACAAGACTAGACAGACAAGACTAGACAGACAAGACTAGACAGACAAGACTAGACAGACAAGACTAGACAGACAAGACTAGACAGACAAGACTAGACAGACAAGACTAGACAGACAAGACTAGACAGACAAGACTAGACAGACAAGACTAGACAGACAAGACTAGACAGACAAGACTAGACAGACAAGACTAGACAGACAAGACTAGACAGACAAGACTAGACAGACAAGACTAGACAGACAAGACTAGACAGACAAGACTAGACAGACAAGACTAGACAGACAAGACTAGACAGACAAGACTAGACAGACAAGACTAGACAGACAAGACTAGACAGACAAGACTAGACAGACAAGACTAGACAGACAAGACTAGACAGACAAGACTAGACAGACAAGACTAGACAGACAAGACTAGACAGACAAGACTAGACAGACAAGACTAGACAGACAAGACTAGACAGACAAGACTAGACAGACAAGACTAGACAGACAAGACTAGACAGACAAGACTAGACAGACAAGACTAGACAGACAAGACTAGACAGACAAGACTAGACAGACAAGACTAGACAGACAAGACTAGACAGACAAGACTAGACAGACAAGACTAGACAGACAAGACTAGACAGACAAGACTAGACAGACAAGACTAGACAGACAAGACTAGACAGACAAGACTAGACAGACAAGACTAGACAGACAAGACTAGACAGACAAGACTAGACAGACAAGACTAGACAGACAAGACTAGACAGACAAGACTAGACAGACAAGACTAGACAGACAAGACTAGACAGACAAGACTAGACAGACAAGACTAGACAGACAAGACTAGACAGACAAGACTAGACAGACAAGACTAGACAGACAAGACTAGACAGACAAGACTAGACAGACAAGACTAGACAGACAAGACTAGACAGACAAGACTAGACAGACAAGACTAGACAGACAAGACTAGACAGACAAGACTAGACAGACAAGACTAGACAGACAAGACTAGACAGACAAGACTAGACAGACAAGACTAGACAGACAAGACTAGACAGACAAGACTAGACAGACAAGACTAGACAGACAAGACTAGACAGACAAGACTAGACAGACAAGACTAGACAGACAAGACTAGACAGACAAGACTAGACAGACAAGACTAGACAGACAAGACTAGACAGACAAGACTAGACAGACAAGACTAGACAGACAAGACTAGACAGACAAGACTAGACAGACAAGACTAGACAGACAAGACTAGACAGACAAGACTAGACAGACAAGACTAGACAGACAAGACTAGACAGACAAGACTAGACAGACAAGACTAGACAGACAAGACTAGACAGACAAGACTAGACAGACAAGACTAGACAGACAAGACTAGACAGACAAGACTAGACAGACAAGACTAGACAGACAAGACTAGACAGACAAGACTAGACAGACAAGACTAGACAGACAAGACTAGACAGACAAGACTAGACAGACAAGACTAGACAGACAAGACTAGACAGACAAGACTAGACAGACAAGACTAGACAGACAAGACTAGACAGACAAGACTAGACAGACAAGACTAGACAGACAAGACTAGACAGACAAGACTAGACAGACAAGACTAGACAGACAAGACTAGACAGACAAGACTAGACAGACAAGACTAGACAGACAAGACTAGACAGACAAGACTAGACAGACAAGACTAGACAGACAAGACTAGACAGACAAGACTAGACAGACAAGACTAGACAGACAAGACTAGACAGACAAGACTAGACAGACAAGACTAGACAGACAAGACTAGACAGACAAGACTAGACAGACAAGACTAGACAGACAAGACTAGACAGACAAGACTAGACAGACAAGACTAGACAGACAAGACTAGACAGACAAGACTAGACAGACAAGACTAGACAGACAAGACTAGACAGACAAGACTAGACAGACAAGACTAGACAGACAAGACTAGACGGACAAGACTAGACAGACAAGACTAGACAGACAAGACTAGACAGACAAGACTAGACAGACAAGACTAGACAGACAAGACTAGACAGACAAGACTAGACAGACAAGACTAGACAGACAAGACTAGACAGACAAGACTAGACAGACAAGACGACTAGACAGACAAGACTAGACAGACAAGACTAGACAGACAAGACTAGACAGACAAGACTAGACAGACAAGACTAGACAGACAAGACTAGACAGACAAGACTAGACAGACAAGACTAGACAGACAAGACTAGACAGACAAGACTAGACAGACAAGACTAGACAGACAAGACTAGACAGACAAGACTAGACAGACAAGACTAGACAGACAAGACTAGACAGACAAGACTAGACAGACAAGACTAGACAGACAAGACTAGACAGACAAGACTAGACAGACAAGACTAGACAGACAAGACTAGACAGACAAGACTAGACAGACAAGACTAGACAGACAAGACTAGACAGACAAGACTAGACAGACAAGACTAGACAGACAAGACTAGACAGACAAGACTAGACAGACAAGACTAGACAGACAAGACTAGACAGACAAGACTAGACAGACAAGACTAGACAGACAAGACTAGACAGACAAGACTAGACAGACAAGACTAGACAGACAAGACTAGACAGACAAGACTAGACAGACAAGACTAGACAGACAAGACTAGACAGACAAGACTAGACAGACAAGACTAGACAGACAAGACTAGACAGACAAGACTAGACAGACAAGACTAGACAGACAAGACTAGACAGACAAGACTAGACAGACAAGACTAGACAGACAAGACTAGACAGACAAGACTAGACAGACAAGACTAGACAGACAAGACTAGACAGACAAGACTAGACAGACAAGACTAGACAGACAAGACTAGACAGACAAGACTAGACAGACAAGACTAGACAGACAAGACTAGACAGACAAGACTAGACAGACAAGACTAGACAGACAAGACTAGACAGACAAGACTAGACAGACAAGACTAGACAGACAAGACTAGACAGACAAGACTAGACAGACAAGACTAGACAGACAAGACTAGACAGACAAGACTAGACAGACAAGACTAGACAGACAAGACTAGACAGACAAGACTAGACAGACAAGACTAGACAGACAAGACTAGACAGACAAGACTAGACAGACAAGACTAGACAGACAAGACTAGACAGACAAGACTAGACAGACAAGACTAGACAGACAAGACTAGACAGACAAGACTAGACAGACAAGACTAGACAGACAAGACTAGACAGACAAGACTAGACAGACAAGACTAGACAGACAAGACTAGACAGACAAGACTAGACAGACAAGACTAGACAGACAAGACTAGACAGACAAGACTAGACAGACAAGACTAGACAGACAAGACTAGACAGACAAGACTAGACAGACAAGACTAGACAGACAAGACTAGACAGACAAGACTAGACAGACAAGACTAGACAGACAAGACTAGACAGACAAGACTAGACAGACAAGACTAGACAGACAAGACTAGACAGACAAGACTAGACAGACAAGACTAGACAGACAAGACTAGACAGACAAGACTAGACAGACAAGACTAGACAGACAAGACTAGACAGACAAGACTAGACAGACAAGACTAGACAGACAAGACTAGACAGACAAGACTAGACAGACAAGACTAGACAGACAAGACTAGACAGACAAGACTAGACAGACAAGACTAGACAGACAAGACTAGACAGACAAGACTAGACAGACAAGACTAGACAGACAAGACTAGACAGACAAGACTAGACAGACAAGACTAGACAGACAAGACTAGACAGACAAGACTAGACAGACAAGACTAGACAGACAAGACTAGACAGACAAGACTAGACAGACAAGACTAGACAGACAAGACTAGACAGACAAGACTAGACAGACAAGACTAGACAGACAAGACTAGACAGACAAGACTAGACAGACAAGACTAGACAGACAAGACTAGACAGACAAGACTAGACAGACAAGACTAGACAGACAAGACTAGACAGACAAGACTAGACAGACAAGACTAGACAGACAAGACTAGACAGACAAGACTAGACAGACAAGACTAGACAGACAAGACTAGACAGACAAGACTAGACAGACAAGACTAGACAGACAAGACTAGACAGACAAGACTAGACAGACAAGACTAGACAGACAAGACTAGACAGACAAGACTAGACAGACAAGACTAGACAGACAAGACTAGACAGACAAGACTAGACAGACAAGACTAGACAGACAAGACTAGACAGACAAGACTAGACAGACAAGACTAGACAGACAAGACTAGACAGACAAGACTAGACAGACAAGACTAGACAGACAAGACTAGACAGACAAGACTAGACAGACAAGACTAGACAGACAAGACTAGACAGACAAGACTAGACAGACAAGACTAGACAGACAAGACTAGACAGACAAGACTAGACAGACAAGACTAGACAGACAAGACTAGACAGACAAGACTAGACAGACAAGACTAGACAGACAAGACTAGACAGACAAGACTAGACAGACAAGACTAGACAGACAAGACTAGACAGACAAGACTAGACAGACAAGACTAGACAGACAAGACTAGACAGACAAGACTAGACAGACAAGACTAGACAGACAAGACTAGACAGACAAGACTAGACAGACAAGACTAGACAGACAAGACTAGACAGACAAGACTAGACAGACAAGACTAGACAGACAAGACTAGACAGACAAGACTAGACAGACAAGACTAGACAGACAAGACTAGACAGACAAGACTAGACAGACAAGACTAGACAGACAAGACTAGACAGACAAGACTAGACAGACAAGACTAGACAGACAAGACTAGACAGACAAGACTAGACAGACAAGACTAGACAGACAAGACTAGACAGACAAGACTAGACAGACAAGACTAGACAGACAAGACTAGACAGACAAGACTAGACAGACAAGACTAGACAGACAAGACTAGACAGACAAGACTAGACAGACAAGACTAGACAGACAAGACTAGACAGACAAGACTAGACAGACAAGACTAGACAGACAAGACTAGACAGACAAGACTAGACAGACAAGACTAGACAGACAAGACTAGACAGACAAGACTAGACAGACAAGACTAGACAGACAAGACTAGACAGACAAGACTAGACAGACAAGACTAGACAGACAAGACTAGACAGACAAGACTAGACAGACAAGACTAGACAGACAAGACTAGACAGACAAGACTAGACAGACAAGACTAGACAGACAAGACTAGACAGACAAGACTAGACAGACAAGACTAGACAGACAAGACTAGACAGACAAGACTAGACAGACAAGACTAGACAGACAAGACTAGACAGACAAGACTAGACAGACAAGACTAGACAGACAAGACTAGACAGACAAGACTAGACAGACAAGACTAGACAGACAAGACTAGACAGACAAGACTAGACAGACAAGACTAGACAGACAAGACTAGACAGACAAGACTAGACAGACAAGACTAGACAGACAAGACTAGACAGACAAGACTAGACAGACAAGACTAGACAGACAAGACTAGACAGACAAGACTAGACAGACAAGACTAGACAGACAAGACTAGACAGACAAGACTAGACAGACAAGACTAGACAGACAAGACTAGACAGACAAGACTAGACAGACAAGACTAGACAGACAAGACTAGACAGACAAGACTAGACAGACAAGACTAGACAGACAAGACTAGACAGACAAGACTAGACAGACAAGACTAGACAGACAAGACTAGACAGACAAGACTAGACAGACAAGACTAGACAGACAAGACTAGACAGACAAGACTAGACAGACAAGACTAGACAGACAAGACTAGACAGACAAGACTAGACAGACAAGACTAGACAGACAAGACTAGACAGACAAGACTAGACAGACAAGACTAGACAGACAAGACTAGACAGACAAGACTAGACAGACAAGACTAGACAGACAAGACTAGACAGACAAGACTAGACAGACAAGACTAGACAGACAAGACTAGACAGACAAGACTAGACAGACAAGACTAGACAGACAAGACTAGACAGACAAGACTAGACAGACAAGACTAGACAGACAAGACTAGACAGACAAGACTAGACAGACAAGACTAGACAGACAAGACTAGACAGACAAGACTAGACAGACAAGACTAGACAGACAAGACTAGACAGACAAGACTAGACAGACAAGACTAGACAGACAAGACTAGACAGACAAGACTAGACAGACAAGACTAGACAGACAAGACTAGACAGACAAGACTAGACAGACAAGACTAGACAGACAAGACTAGACAGACAAGACTAGACAGACAAGACTAGACAGACAAGACTAGACAGACAAGACTAGACAGACAAGACTAGACAGACAAGACTAGACAGACAAGACTAGACAGACAAGACTAGACAGACAAGACTAGACAGACAAGACTAGACAGACAAGACTAGACAGACAAGACTAGACAGACAAGACTAGACAGACAAGACTAGACAGACAAGACTAGACAGACAAGACTAGACAGACAAGACTAGACAGACAAGACTAGACAGACAAGACTAGACAGACAAGACTAGACAGACAAGACTAGACAGACAAGACTAGACAGACAAGACTAGACAGACAAGACTAGACAGACAAGACTAGACAGACAAGACTAGACAGACAAGACTAGACAGACAAGACTAGACAGACAAGACTAGACAGACAAGACTAGACAGACAAGACTAGACAGACAAGACTAGACAGACAAGACTAGACAGACAAGACTAGACAGACAAGACTAGACAGACAAGACTAGACAGACAAGACTAGACAGACAAGACTAGACAGACAAGACTAGACAGACAAGACTAGACAGACAAGACTAGACAGACAAGACTAGACAGACAAGACTAGACAGACAAGACTAGACAGACAAGACTAGACAGACAAGACTAGACAGACAAGACTAGACAGACAAGACTAGACAGACAAGACTAGACAGACAAGACTAGACAGACAAGACTAGACAGACAAGACTAGACAGACAAGACTAGACAGACAAGATTAGGACAGACAAGACTAGACAGACAAGACTAGACAGACAAGACTAGACAGACAAGACTAGACAGACAAGACTAGACAGACAAGACTAGACAGACAAGACTAGACAGACAAGACTAGACAGACAAGACTAGACAGACAAGACTAGACAGACAAGACTAGACAGACAAGACTAGACAGACAAGACTAGACAGACAAGACTAGACAGACAAGACTAGACAGACAAGACTAGACAGACAAGACTAGACAGACAAGACTAGACAGACAAGACTAGACAGACAAGACTAGACAGACAAGACTAGACAGACAAGACTAGACAGACAAGACTAGACAGACAAGACTAGACAGACAAGACTAGACAGACAAGACTAGACAGACAAGACTAGACAGACAAGACTAGACAGACAAGACTAGACAGACAAGACTAGACAGACAAGACTAGACAGACAAGACTAGACAGACAAGACTAGACAGACAAGACTAGACAGACAAGACTAGACAGACAAGACTAGACAGACAAGACTAGACAGACAAGACTAGACAGACAAGACTAGACAGACAAGACTAGACAGACAAGACTAGACAGACAAGACTAGACAGACAAGACTAGACAGACAAGACTAGACAGACAAGACTAGACAGACAAGACTAGACAGACAAGACTAGACAGACAAGACTAGACAGACAAGACTAGACAGACAAGACTAGACAGACAAGACTAGACAGACAAGACTAGACAGACAAGACTAGACAGACAAGACTAGACAGACAAGACTAGACAGACAAGACTAGACAGACAAGACTAGACAGACAAGACTAGACAGACAAGACTAGACAGACAAGACTAGACAGACAAGACTAGACAGACAAGACTAGACAGACAAGACTAGACAGACAAGACTAGACAGACAAGACTAGACAGACAAGACTAGACAGACAAGACTAGACAGACAAGACTAGACAGACAAGACTAGACAGACAAGACTAGACAGACAAGACTAGACAGACAAGACTAGACAGACAAGACTAGACAGACAAGACTAGACAGACAAGACTAGACAGACAAGACTAGACAGACAAGACTAGACAGACAAGACTAGACAGACAAGACTAGACAGACAAGACTAGACAGACAAGACTAGACAGACAAGACTAGACAGACAAGACTAGACAGACAAGACTAGACAGACAAGACTAGACAGACAAGACTAGACAGACAAGACTAGACAGACAAGACTAGACAGACAAGACTAGACAGACAAGACTAGACAGACAAGACTAGACAGACAAGACTAGACAGACAAGACTAGACAGACAAGACTAGACAGACAAGACTAGACAGACAAGACTAGACAGACAAGACTAGACAGACAAGACTAGACAGACAAGACTAGACAGACAAGACTAGACAGACAAGACTAGACAGACAAGACTAGACAGACAAGACTAGACAGACAAGACTAGACAGACAAGACTAGACAGACAAGACTAGACAGACAAGACTAGACAGACAAGACTAGACAGACAAGACTAGACAGACAAGACTAGACAGACAAGACTAGACAGACAAGACTAGACAGACAAGACTAGACAGACAAGACTAGACAGACAAGACTAGACAGACAAGACTAGACAGACAAGACTAGACAGACAAGACTAGACAGACAAGACTAGACAGACAAGACTAGACAGACAAGACTAGACAGACAAGACTAGACAGACAAGACTAGACAGACAAGACTAGACAGACAAGACTAGACAGACAAGACTAGACAGACAAGACTAGACAGACAAGACTAGACAGACAAGACTAGACAGACAAGACTAGACAGACAAGACTAGACAGACAAGACTAGACAGACAAGACTAGACAGACAAGACTAGACAGACAAGACTAGACAGACAAGACTAGACAGACAAGACTAGACAGACAAGACTAGACAGACAAGACTAGACAGACAAGACTAGACAGACAAGACTAGACAGACAAGACTAGACAGACAAGACTAGACAGACAAGACTAGACAGACAAGACTAGACAGACAAGACTAGACAGACAAGACTAGACAGACAAGACTAGACAGACAAGACTAGACAGACAAGACTAGACAGACAAGACTAGACAGACAAGACTAGACAGACAAGACTAGACAGACAAGACTAGACAGACAAGACTAGACAGACAAGACTAGACAGACAAGACTAGACAGACAAGACTAGACAGACAAGACTAGACAGACAAGACTAGACAGACAAGACTAGACAGACAAGACTAGACAGACAAGACTAGACAGACAAGACTAGACAGACAAGACTAGACAGACAAGACTAGACAGACAAGACTAGACAGACAAGACTAGACAGACAAGACTAGACAGACAAGACTAGACAGACAAGACTAGACAGACAAGACTAGACAGACAAGACTAGACAGACAAGACTAGACAGACAAGACTAGACAGACAAGACTAGACAGACAAGACTAGACAGACAAGACTAGACAGACAAGACTAGACAGACAAGACTAGACAGACAAGACTAGACAGACAAGACTAGACAGACAAGACTAGACAGACAAGACTAGACAGACAAGACTAGACAGACAAGACTAGACAGACAAGACTAGACAGACAAGACTAGACAGACAAGACTAGACAGACAAGACTAGACAGACAAGACTAGACAGACAAGACTAGACAGACAAGACTAGACAGACAAGACTAGACAGACAAGACTAGACAGACAAGACTAGACAGACAAGACTAGACAGACAAGACTAGACAGACAAGACTAGACAGACAAGACTAGACAGACAAGACTAGACAGACAAGACTAGACAGACAAGACTAGACAGACAAGACTAGACAGACAAGACTAGACAGACAAGACTAGACAGACAAGACTAGACAGACAAGACTAGACAGACAAGACTAGACAGACAAGACTAGACAGACAAGACTAGACAGACAAGACTAGACAGACAAGACTAGACAGACAAGACTAGACAGACAAGACTAGACAGACAAGACTAGACAGACAAGACTAGACAGACAAGACTAGACAGACAAGACTAGACAGACAAGACTAGACAGACAAGACTAGACAGACAAGACTAGACAGACAAGACTAGACAGACAAGACTAGACAGACAAGACTAGACAGACAAGACTAGACAGACAAGACTAGACAGACAAGACTAGACAGACAAGACTAGACAGACAAGACTAGACAGACAAGACTAGACAGACAAGACTAGACAGACAAGACTAGACAGACAAGACTAGACAGACAAGACTAGACAGACAAGACTAGACAGACAAGACTAGACAGACAAGACTAGACAGACAAGACTAGACAGACAAGACTAGACAGACAAGACTAGACAGACAAGACTAGACAGACAAGACTAGACAGACAAGACTAGACAGACAAGACTAGACAGACAAGACTAGACAGACAAGACTAGACAGACAAGACTAGACAGACAAGACTAGACAGACAAGACTAGACAGACAAGACTAGACAGACAAGACTAGACAGACAAGACTAGACAGACAAGACTAGACAGACAAGACTAGACAGACAAGACTAGACAGACAAGACTAGACAGACAAGACTAGACAGACAAGACTAGACAGACAAGACTAGACAGACAAGACTAGACAGACAAGACTAGACAGACAAGACTAGACAGACAAGACTAGACAGACAAGACTAGACAGACAAGACTAGACAGACAAGACTAGACAGACAAGACTAGACAGACAAGACTAGACAGACAAGACTAGACAGACAAGACTAGACAGACAAGACTAGACAGACAAGACTAGACAGACAAGACTAGACAGACAAGACTAGACAGACAAGACTAGACAGACAAGACTAGACAGACAAGACTAGACAGACAAGACTAGACAGACAAGACTAGACAGACAAGACTAGACAGACAAGACTAGACAGACAAGACTAGACAGACAAGACTAGACAGACAAGACTAGACAGACAAGACTAGACAGACAAGACTAGACAGACAAGACTAGACAGACAAGACTAGACAGACAAGACTAGACAGACAAGACTAGACAGACAAGACTAGACAGACAAGACTAGACAGACAAGACTAGACAGACAAGACTAGACAGACAAGACTAGACAGACAAGACTAGACAGACAAGACTAGACAGACAAGACTAGACAGACAAGACTAGACAGACAAGACTAGACAGACAAGACTAGACAGACAAGACTAGACAGACAAGACTAGACAGACAAGACTAGACAGACAAGACTAGACAGACAAGACTAGACAGACAAGACTAGACAGACAAGACTAGACAGACAAGACTAGACAGACAAGACTAGACAGACAAGACTAGACAGACAAGACTAGACAGACAAGACTAGACAGACAAGACTAGACAGACAAGACTAGACAGACAAGACTAGACAGACAAGACTAGACAGACAAGACTAGACAGACAAGACTAGACAGACAAGACTAGACAGACAAGACTAGACAGACAAGACTAGACAGACAAGACTAGACAGACAAGACTAGACAGACAAGACTAGACAGACAAGACTAGACAGACAAGACTAGACAGACAAGACTAGACAGACAAGACTAGACAGACAAGACTAGACAGACAAGACTAGACAGACAAGACTAGACAGACAAGACTAGACAGACAAGACTAGACAGACAAGACTAGACAGACAAGACTAGACAGACAAGACTAGACAGACAAGACTAGACAGACAAGACTAGACAGACAAGACTAGACAGACAAGACTAGACAGACAAGACTAGACAGACAAGACTAGACAGACAAGACTAGACAGACAAGACTAGACAGACAAGACTAGACAGACAAGACTAGACAGACAAGACTAGACAGACAAGACTAGACAGACAAGACTAGACAGACAAGACTAGACAGACAAGACTAGACAGACAAGACTAGACAGACAAGACTAGACAGACAAGACTAGACAGACAAGACTAGACAGACAAGACTAGACAGACAAGACTAGACAGACAAGACTAGACAGACAAGACTAGACAGACAAGACTAGACAGACAAGACTAGACAGACAAGACTAGACAGACAAGACTAGACAGACAAGACTAGACAGACAAGACTAGACAGACAAGACTAGACAGACAAGACTAGACAGACAAGACTAGACAGACAAGACTAGACAGACAAGACTAGACAGACAAGACTAGACAGACAAGACTAGACAGACAAGACTAGACAGACAAGACTAGACAGACAAGACTAGACAGACAAGACTAGACAGACAAGACTAGACAGACAAGACTAGACAGACAAGACTAGACAGACAAGACTAGACAGACAAGACTACAGACAAGACTACAGACTAGACAGACAAGACTAGACAGACAAGACTAGACAGACAAGACTAGACAGACAAGACTAGACAGACAAGACTAGACAGACAAGACTAGACAGACAAGACTAGACAGACAAGACTAGACAGACAAGACTAGACAGACAAGACTAGACAGACAAGACTAGACAGACAAGACTAGACAGACAAGACTAGACAGACAAGACTAGACAGACAAGACTAGACAGACAAGACTAGACAGACAAGACTAGACAGACAAGACTAGACAGACAAGACTAGACAGACAAGACTAGACAGACAAGACTAGACAGACAAGACTAGACAGACAAGACTAGACAGACAAGACTAGACAGACAAGACTAGACAGACAAGACTAGACAGACAAGACTAGACAGACAAGACTAGACAGACAAGACTAGACAGACAAGACTAGACAGACAAGACTAGACAGACAAGACTAGACAGACAAGACTAGACAGACAAGACTAGACAGACAAGACTAGACAGACAAGACTAGACAGACAAGACTAGACAGACAAGACTAGACAGACAAGACTAGACAGACAAGACTAGACAGACAAGACTAGACAGACAAGACTAGACAGACAAGACTAGACAGACAAGACTAGACAGACAAGACTAGACAGACAAGACTAGACAGACAAGACTAGACAGACAAGACTAGACAGACAAGACTAGACAGACAAGACTAGACAGACAAGACTAGACAGACAAGACTAGACAGACAAGACTAGACAGACAAGACTAGACAGACAAGACTAGACAGACAAGACTAGACAGACAAGACTAGACAGACAAGACTAGACAGACAAGACTAGACAGACAAGACTAGACAGACAAGACTAGACAGACAAGACTAGACAGACAAGACTAGACAGACAAGACTAGACAGACAAGACTAGACAGACAAGACTAGACAGACAAGACTAGACAGACAAGACTAGACAGACAAGACTAGACAGACAAGACTAGACAGACAAGACTAGACAGACAAGACTAGACAGACAAGACTAGACAGACAAGACTAGACAGACAAGACTAGACAGACAAGACTAGACAGACAAGACTAGACAGACAAGACTAGACAGACAAGACTAGACAGACAAGACTAGACAGACAAGACTAGACAGACAAGACTAGACAGACAAGACTAGACAGACAAGACTAGACAGACAAGACTAGACAGACAAGACTAGACAGACAAGACTAGACAGACAAGACTAGACAGACAAGACTAGACAGACAAGACTAGACAGACAAGACTAGACAGACAAGACTAGACAGACAAGACTAGACAGACAAGACTAGACAGACAAGACTAGACAGACAAGACTAGACAGACAAGACTAGACAGACAAGACTAGACAGACAAGACTAGACAGACAAGACTAGACAGACAAGACTAGACAGACAAGACTAGACAGACAAGACTAGACAGACAAGACTAGACAGACAAGACTAGACAGACAAGACTAGACAGACAAGACTAGACAGACAAGACTAGACAGACAAGACTAGACAGACAAGACTAGACAGACAAGACTAGACAGACAAGACTAGACAGACAAGACTAGACAGACAAGACTAGACAGACAAGACTAGACAGACAAGACTAGACAGACAAGACTAGACAGACAAGACTAGACAGACAAGACTAGACAGACAAGACTAGACAGACAAGACTAGACAGACAAGACTAGACAGACAAGACTAGACAGACAAGACTAGACAGACAAGACTAGACAGACAAGACTAGACAGACAAGACTAGACAGACAAGACTAGACAGACAAGACTAGACAGACAAGACTAGACAGACAAGACTAGACAGACAAGACTAGACAGACAAGACTAGACAGACAAGACTAGACAGACAAGACTAGACAGACAAGACTAGACAGACAAGACTAGACAGACAAGACTAGACAGACAAGACTAGACAGACAAGACTAGACAGACAAGACTAGACAGACAAGACTAGACAGACAAGACTAGACAGACAAGACTAGACAGACAAGACTAGACAGACAAGACTAGACAGACAAGACTAGACAGACAAGACTAGACAGACAAGACTAGACAGACAAGACTAGACAGACAAGACTAGACAGACAAGACTAGACAGACAAGACTAGACAGACAAGACTAGACAGACAAGACTAGACAGACAAGACTAGACAGACAAGACTAGACAGACAAGACTAGACAGACAAGACTAGACAGACAAGACTAGACAGACAAGACTAGACAGACAAGACTAGACAGACAAGACTAGACAGACAAGACTAGACAGACAAGACTAGACAGACAAGACTAGACAGACAAGACTAGACAGACAAGACTAGACAGACAAGACTAGACAGACAAGACTAGACAGACAAGACTAGACAGACAAGACTAGACAGACAAGACTAGACAGACAAGACTAGACAGACAAGACTAGACAGACAAGACTAGACAGACAAGACTAGACAGACAAGACTAGACAGACAAGACTAGACAGACAAGACTAGACAGACAAGACTAGACAGACAAGACTAGACAGACAAGACTAGACAGACAAGACTAGACAGACAAGACTAGACAGACAAGACTAGACAGACAAGACTAGACAGACAAGACTAGACAGACAAGACTAGACAGACAAGACTAGACAGACAAGACTAGACAGACAAGACTAGACAGACAAGACTAGACAGACAAGACTAGACAGACAAGACTAGACAGACAAGACTAGACAGACAAGACTAGACAGACAAGACTAGACAGACAAGACTAGACAGACAAGACTAGACAGACAAGACTAGACAGACAAGACTAGACAGACAAGACTAGACAGACAAGACTAGACAGACAAGACTAGACAGACAAGACTAGACAGACAAGACTAGACAGACAAGACTAGACAGACAAGACTAGACAGACAAGACTAGACAGACAAGACTAGACAGACAAGACTAGACAGACAAGACTAGACAGACAAGACTAGACAGACAAGACTAGACAGACAAGACTAGACAGACAAGACTAGACAGACAAGACTAGACAGACAAGACTAGACAGACAAGACTAGACAGACAAGACTAGACAGACAAGACTAGACAGACAAGACTAGACAGACAAGACTAGACAGACAAGACTAGACAGACAAGACTAGACAGACAAGACTAGACAGACAAGACTAGACAGACAAGACTAGACAGACAAGACTAGACAGACAAGACTAGACAGACAAGACTAGACAGACAAGACTAGACAGACAAGACTAGACAGACAAGACTAGACAGACAAGACTAGACAGACAAGACTAGACAGACAAGACTAGACAGACAAGACTAGACAGACAAGACTAGACAGACAAGACTAGACAGACAAGACTAGACAGACAAGACTAGACAGACAAGACTAGACAGACAAGACTAGACAGACAAGACTAGACAGACAAGACTAGACAGACAAGACTAGACAGACAAGACTAGACAGACAAGACTAGACAGACAAGACTAGACAGACAAGACTAGACAGACAAGACTAGACAGACAAGACTAGACAGACAAGACTAGACAGACAAGACTAGACAGACAAGACTAGACAGACAAGACTAGACAGACAAGACTAGACAGACAAGACTAGACAGACAAGACTAGACAGACAAGACTAGACAGACAAGACTAGACAGACAAGACTAGACAGACAAGACTAGACAGACAAGACTAGACAGACAAGACTAGACAGACAAGACTAGACAGACAAGACTAGACAGACAAGACTAGACAGACAAGACTAGACAGACAAGACTAGACAGACAAGACTAGACAGACAAGACTAGACAGACAAGACTAGACAGACAAGACTAGACAGACAAGACTAGACAGACAAGACTAGACAGACAAGACTAGACAGACAAGACTAGACAGACAAGACTAGACAGACAAGACTAGACAGACAAGACTAGACAGACAAGACTAGACAGACAAGACTAGACAGACAAGACTAGACAGACAAGACTAGACAGACAAGACTAGACAGACAAGACTAGACAGACAAGACTAGACAGACAAGACTAGACAGACAAGACTAGACAGACAAGACTAGACAGACAAGACTAGACAGACAAGACTAGACAGACAAGACTAGACAGACAAGACTAGACAGACAAGACTAGACAGACAAGACTAGACAGACAAGACTAGACAGACAAGACTAGACAGACAAGACTAGACAGACAAGACTAGACAGACAAGACTAGACAGACAAGACTAGACAGACAAGACTAGACAGACAAGACTAGACAGACAAGACTAGACAGACAAGACTAGACAGACAAGACTAGACAGACAAGACTAGACAGACAAGACTAGACAGACAAGACTAGACAGACAAGACTAGACAGACAAGACTAGACAGACAAGACTAGACAGACAAGACTAGACAGACAAGACTAGACAGACAAGACTAGACAGACAAGACTAGACAGACAAGACTAGACAGACAAGACTAGACAGACAAGACTAGACAGACAAGACTAGACAGACAAGACTAGACAGACAAGACTAGACAGACAAGACTAGACAGACAAGACTAGACAGACAAGACTAGACAGACAAGACTAGACAGACAAGACTAGACAGACAAGACTAGACAGACAAGACTAGACAGACAAGACTAGACAGACAAGACTAGACAGACAAGACTAGACAGACAAGACTAGACAGACAAGACTAGACAGACAAGACTAGACAGACAAGACTAGACAGACAAGACTAGACAGACAAGACTAGACAGACAAGACTAGACAGACAAGACTAGACAGACAAGACTAGACAGACAAGACTAGACAGACAAGACTAGACAGACAAGACTAGACAGACAAGACTAGACAGACAAGACTAGACAGACAAGACTAGACAGACAAGACTAGACAGACAAGACTAGACAGACAAGACTAGACAGACAAGACTAGACAGACAAGACTAGACAGACAAGACTAGACAGACAAGACTAGACAGACAAGACTAGACAGACAAGACTAGACAGACAAGACTAGACAGACAAGACTAGACAGACAAGACTAGACAGACAAGACTAGACAGACAAGACTAGACAGACAAGACTAGACAGACAAGACTAGACAGACAAGACTAGACAGACAAGACTAGACAGACAAGACTAGACAGACAAGACTAGACAGACAAGACTAGACAGACAAGACTAGACAGACAAGACTAGACAGACAAGACTAGACAGACAAGACTAGACAGACAAGACTAGACAGACAAGACTAGACAGACAAGACTAGACAGACAAGACTAGACAGACAAGACTAGACAGACAAGACTAGACAGACAAGACTAGACAGACAAGACTAGACAGACAAGACTAGACAGACAAGACTAGACAGACAAGACTAGACAGACAAGACTAGACAGACAAGACTAGACAGACAAGACTAGACAGACAAGACTAGACAGACAAGACTAGACAGACAAGACTAGACAGACAAGACTAGACAGACAAGACTAGACAGACAAGACTAGACAGACAAGACTAGACAGACAAGACTAGACAGACAAGACTAGACAGACAAGACTAGACAGACAAGACTAGACAGACAAGACTAGACAGACAAGACTAGACAGACAAGACTAGACAGACAAGACTAGACAGACAAGACTAGACAGACAAGACTAGACAGACAAGACTAGACAGACAAGACTAGACAGACAAGACTAGACAGACAAGACTAGACAGACAAGACTAGACAGACAAGACTAGACAGACAAGACTAGACAGACAAGACTAGACAGACAAGACTAGACAGACAAGACTAGACAGACAAGACTAGACAGACAAGACTAGACAGACAAGACTAGACAGACAAGACTAGACAGACAAGACTAGACAGACAAGACTAGACAGACAAGACTAGACAGACAAGACTAGACAGACAAGACTAGACAGACAAGACTAGACAGACAAGACTAGACAGACAAGACTAGACAGACAAGACTAGACAGACAAGACTAGACAGACAAGACTAGACAGACAAGACTAGACAGACAAGACTAGACAGACAAGACTAGACAGACAAGACTAGACAGACAAGACTAGACAGACAAGACTAGACAGACAAGACTAGACAGACAAGACTAGACAGACAAGACTAGACAGACAAGACTAGACAGACAAGACTAGACAGACAAGACTAGACAGACAAGACTAGACAGACAAGACTAGACAGACAAGACTAGACAGACAAGACTAGACAGACAAGACTAGACAGACAAGACTAGACAGACAAGACTAGACAGACAAGACTAGACAGACAAGACTAGACAGACAAGACTAGACAGACAAGACTAGACAGACAAGACTAGACAGACAAGACTAGACAGACAAGACTAGACAGACAAGACTAGACAGACAAGACTAGACAGACAAGACTAGACAGACAAGACTAGACAGACAAGACTAGACAGACAAGACTAGACAGACAAGACTAGACAGACAAGACTAGACAGACAAGACTAGACAGACAAGACTAGACAGACAAGACTAGACAGACAAGACTAGACAGACAAGACTAGACAGACAAGACTAGACAGACAAGACTAGACAGACAAGACTAGACAGACAAGACTAGACAGACAAGACTAGACAGACAAGACTAGACAGACAAGACTAGACAGACAAGACTAGACAGACAAGACTAGACAGACAAGACTAGACAGACAAGACTAGACAGACAAGACTAGACAGACAAGACTAGACAGACAAGACTAGACAGACAAGACTAGACAGACAAGACTAGACAGACAAGACTAGACAGACAAGACTAGACAGACAAGACTAGACAGACAAGACTAGACAGACAAGACTAGACAGACAAGACTAGACAGACAAGACTAGACAGACAAGACTAGACAGACAAGACTAGACAGACAAGACTAGACAGACAAGACTAGACAGACAAGACTAGACAGACAAGACTAGACAGACAAGACTAGACAGACAAGACTAGACAGACAAGACTAGACAGACAAGACTAGACAGACAAGACTAGACAGACAAGACTAGACAGACAAGACTAGACAGACAAGACTAGACAGACAAGACTAGACAGACAAGACTAGACAGACAAGACTAGACAGACAAGACTAGACAGACAAGACTAGACAGACAAGACTAGACAGACAAGACTAGACAGACAAGACTAGACAGACAAGACTAGACAGACAAGACTAGACAGACAAGACTAGACAGACAAGACTAGACAGACAAGACTAGACAGACAAGACTAGACAGACAAGACTAGACAGACAAGACTAGACAGACAAGACTAGAGACTAGACAGACAAGACTAGACAGACAAGACTAGACAGACAAGACTAGACAGACAAGACTAGACAGACAAGACTAGACAGACAAGACTAGACAGACAAGACTAGACAGACAAGACTAGACAGACAAGACTAGACAGACAAGACTAGACAGACAAGACTAGACAGACAAGACTAGACAGACAAGACTAGACAGACAAGACTAGACAGACAAGACTAGACAGACAAGACTAGACAGACAGACTAGACAGACAAGACTAGACAGACAAGACTAGACAGACAAGACTAGACAGACAAGACTAGACAGACAAGACGTAGACAGACAAGACTAGACAGACAAGACTAGACAGACAAGACTAGACAGACAAGACTAGACAGACAAGACTAGACAGACAAGACTAGACAGACAAGACTAGACAGACAAGACTAGACAGACAAGACTAGACAGACAAGACTAGACAGACAAGACTAGACAGACAAGACTAGACAGACAAGACTAGACAGACAAGACTAGACAGACAAGACTAGACAGACAAGACTAGACAGACAAGACTAGACAGACAAGACTAGACAGACAAGACTAGACAGACAAGACTAGACAGACAAGACTAGACAGACAAGACTAGACAGACAAGACTAGACAGACAAGACTAGACAGACAAGACTAGACAGACAAGACTAGACAGACAAGACTAGACAGACAAGACTAGACAGACAAGACTAGACAGACAAGACTAGACAGACAAGACTAGACAGACAAGACTAGACAGACAAGACTAGACAGACAAGACTAGACAGACAAGACTAGACAGACAAGACTAGACAGACAAGACTAGACAGACAAGACTAGACAGACTAGACAGACAAGACTAGACAGACAAGACTAGACAGACAAGACTAGACAGACAAGACTAGACAGACAAGACTAGACAGACAAGACTAGACAGACAAGACTAGACAGACAAGACTAGACAGACAAGACTAGACAGACAAGACTAGACAGACAAGACTAGACAGACAAGACTAGACAGACAAGACTAGACAGACAAGACTAGACAGACAAGACTAGACAGACAAGACTAGACAGACAAGACTAGACAGACAAGACTAACAGACAAGACTAGACAGACAAGACTAGACAGACAAGACTAGACAGACAAGACTAGACAGACAAGACTAGACAGACAAGACTAGACAGACAAGACTAGACAGACAAGACTAGACAGACAAGACTAGACAGACAAGACTAGACAGACAAGACTAGACAGACAAGACTAGACAGACAAGACTAGACAGACAAGACTAGACAGACAAGACTAGACAGACAGACTAGACAGACAAGACTAGACAGACAAGACTAGACAGACAAGACTAGACAGACAAGACTAGACAGACAGCAGACAGACAAGACTAGACAGACAAGACTAGACAGACAAGACTAGACAGACAAGACTAGACAGACAAGACAGACAAGACTAGACAGACTAGACAAGACTAGACAGACAAGACTAGACAGACAAGACTAGACAGACAAGACTAGACAGACACAAGACTAGACAGACAAGACTAGACAGACAAGACTAGACAGACAAGACTAGACAGACAAGACTAGACAGACAAGACTAGACAGACAAGACTAGACAGACAAGACTAGACAGACAAGACTAGACAGACAAGACTAGACAGACAAGACTAGACAGACAAGACTAGACAGACAAGACTAGACAGACAAGACTAGACAGACAAGACTAGACAGACAAGACTAGACAGACAAGACTAGACAGACAAGACTAGACAGACAAGACTAGACAGACAAGACTAGACAGACAAGACTAGACAGACAAGACTAGACAGACAAGACTAGACAGACAAGACTAGACAGACAAGACTAGACTAGACAAGACAGACAAGACTAGACAGACAAAACAGACAAGACAGACAAGACTAGACAGACAAGACTAGACAGACAAGACTAGACAGACAAGACTAGACAGACAAGACTAGACAGACAAGACTAGACAGACAGACTAGACAAGACTAGACAGACAAGACTAGACAGACAAGACTAGACAGACAAGACTAGACAGACAAGACTAGACAGACAAGACTAGACAGACAAGACTAGACAGACAAGACTAGACAGACAAGACTAGACAGACAAGACTAGACAGACAAGACTAGACAGACAAGACTAGACAGACAAGACTAGACAGACAAGACTAGACAGACAAGACTAGACAGACAAGACTAGACAGACAAGACTAGACAGACAAGACTAGACAGACAAGACTAGACAGACAAGACTAGACAGACAAGACGACAGACTAGACAGACAAGACTAGACAGACAAGACTAGACAGACAAGACTAGACAGACAAGACTAGACAGACAAGACTAGACAGACAAGACTAGACAGACAAGACTAGACAGACAAGACTAGACAGACAAGACTAGACAGACAAGACTAGACAGACAAGACTAGACAGACAAGACTAGACAGACAAGACTAGACAGACAAGACTAGACAGACAAGACTAGACAGACAAGACTAGACAGACAAGACTAGACAGACAAGACTAGACAGACAAGACTAGACAGACAAGACTAGACAGACAAGACTAGACAGACAAGACTAGACAGACAAGACTAGACAGACAAGACTAGACAGACAAGACTAGACAGACAAGACTAGACAGACAAGACTAGACAGACAAGACTAGACAGACAAGACTAGACAGACAAGACTAGACAGACAAGACTAGACAGACAAGACTAGACAGACAAGACTAGACAGACAAGACTAGACAGACAAGACTAGACAGACAAGACTAGACAGACAAGACTAGACAGACAAGACTAGACAGACAAGACTAGACAGACAAGACTAGACAGACAAGACTAGACAGACAAGACTAGACAGACAAGACTAGACAGACAAGACTAGACAGACAAGACTAGACAGACAAGACTAGACAGACAAGACTAGACAGACAAGACTAGACAGACAAGACTAGACAGACAAGACTAGACAGACAAGACTAGACAGACAAGACTAGACAGACAAGACTAGACAGACAAGACTAGACAGACAAGACTAGACAGACAAGACTAGACAGACAAGACTAGACAGACAAGACTAGACAGACAAGACTAGACAGACAAGACTAGACAGACAAGACTAGACAGACAAGACTAGACAGACAAGACTAGACAGACAAGACTAGACAGACAAGACTAGACAGACAAGACTAGACAGACAAGACTAGACAGACAAGACTAGACAGACAAGACTAGACAGACAAGACTAGACAGACAAGACTAGACAGACAAGACTAGACAGACAAGACTAGACAGACAAGACTAGACAGACAAGACTAGACAGACAAGACTAGACAGACAAGACTAGACAGACAAGACTAGACAGACAAGACTAGACAGACAAGACTAGACAGACAAGACTAGACAGACAAGACTAGACAGACAAGACTAGACAGACAAGACTAGACAGACAAGACTAGACAGACAAGACTAGACAGACAAGACTAGACAGACAAGACTAGACAGACAAGACTAGACAGACAAGACTAGACAGACAAGACTAGACAGACAAGACTAGACAGACAAGACTAGACAGACAAGACTAGACAGACAAGACTAGACAGACAAGACTAGACAGACAAGACTAGACAGACAAGACTAGACAGACAAGACTAGACAGACAAGACTAGACAGACAAGACTAGACAGACAAGACTAGACAGACAAGACTAGACAGACAAGACTAGACAGACAAGACTAGACAGACAAGACTAGACAGACAAGACTAGACAGACAAGACTAGACAGACAAGACTAGACAGACAAGACTAGACAGACAAGACTAGACAGACAAGACTAGACAGACAAGACTAGACAGACAAGACTAGACAGACAAGACTAGACAGACAAGACTAGACAGACAAGACTAGACAGACAAGACTAGACAGACAAGACTAGACAGACAAGACTAGACAGACAAGACTAGACAGACAAGACTAGACAGACAAGACTAGACAGACAAGACTAGACAGACAAGACTAGACAGACAAGACTAGACAGACAAGACTAGACAGACAAGACTAGACAGACAAGACTAGACAGACAAGACTAGACAGACAAGACTAGACAGACAAGACTAGACAGACAAGACTAGACAGACAAGACTAGACAGACAAGACTAGACAGACAAGACTAGACAGACAAGACTAGACAGACAAGACTAGACAGACAAGACTAGACAGACAAGACTAGACAGACAAGACTAGACAGACAAGACTAGACAGACAAGACTAGACAGACAAGACTAGACAGACAAGACTAGACAGACAAGACTAGACAGACAAGACTAGACAGACAAGACTAGACAGACAAGACTAGACAGACAAGACTAGACAGACAAGACTAGACAGACAAGACTAGACAGACAAGACTAGACAGACAAGACTAGACAGACAAGACTAGACAGACAAGACTAGAGACAAGACTAGACAGACAAGACTAGACAGACAAGACTAGACAGTCAAGACTAGACAGACAAGACTAGACAGACAAGACTAGACAGACAAGACTAGACAGACAAGACTAGACAGACAAGACTAGACAGACAAGACTAGACAGACAAGACTAGACAGACAAGACTAGACAGACAAGGCTAGACAGTCAAGACTAGACAGACAAGACTAGACAGACAAGACTAGACAGACAAGACTAGACAGACAAGACTAGGACAGACTATACAGAAAGACTAGACAGACAAGACTAGAGAGACAAGACTAGACAGACAAGACTAGACAGACAAGACTAGACAGTCAAGACTAGACAGACAAGACTAGACAGACAAGGACTAGACAGACAAGACTAGACAGACAAGACTAGACAGACAAGACTAGACAGACAAGACTAGACAGACAAGACTAGACAGACAAGACTAGACAGACAAGACTAGACAGTCAAGACTAGATAGGCAAGACTAGACAGACAAGACTAGACAGACAAGACTAGACAGTCAAGACTAGACAGACAAGACTAGACAGACAAGACTAGACAGACAAGACTAGACAGACAAGACTAGACAGACAAGACTAGACAGACAAGACTAGACAGACAAGACTAGACAGACAGACTAGACAGACAAGACTAGACAGACAATACTAGACAGACAAGACTAGACAGACAAGACTAGACAGACAAGTCTATGCAGACAAGACTAAACAGACAAGACTAGACAGACAAGACTAGACAGACAAGACTAGACAGTCAAGACTAGACAGACAAGACTAGACAGACAAGTCTAGACAGACAAGGACTAGACAGACAAGACTAGACAGACAAGACTAGACAGACAAGACTAGACAGACAAGACTAGACAGACAAGACTAGACAGACAAGACTAGACAGACAAGACTAGACAGACAAGACTAGACAGACAAGACTAGACAGACAAGACTAGACAGACAAGACTAGACAGACAAGACTAGACAGTCAAGACTAGATAGACAAGACTAGACAGACAAGACTAGACAGACAAGACTAGACAGACAAGACTAGACAGACAAGACTACTAGACAGACAAGACTAGACAGACAAGACTAGACAGACAAGACTAGACAGACTAGACTAGACAGACAAGACTAGACAGACAAGACTAGACAGACAAGACTAGACAGACAAGACTAGACAGACAAGACTAGACAGACAAGACTAGACAGACAAGACTAGACAGACAAGACTAGACAGACAAGACTAGACAGACAAGACTAGACAGACAAGACTAGACAGACAAGACTATACAGACAAGACTAGACAGACAAGACTAGACAGACAAGACTAGACATACAAGACTAGACAGACAAGACTAGACAGACAAGACTAGACAGACAAGACTAGACAGACAAGACTAGACAGTCAAGACTAGATAGACAAGACTAGATAGACAAGACTAGACAGACAAGACTAGACAGACAAGACTAGACAGACAAGACTAGACAGACAAGACTAGACAGACAAGACTAGACAGACAAGACTAGACAGACAAGACTAGACAGACAAGACTAGGCAGACAAGACTAGACAGACAAGACTAGACAGACAAGACTAGACAGACAAGACTAGACAGACAAGACTAGACAGACAAGACTAGACAGACAAGACTAGACAGACAAGACTAGACAGACAAGACTAAACAGACAAGACTAGACAGACAAGACTAGACAGAGAAGACTAGACAGACAAGACTAGACAGACAAGACTAGACAGACAAGACTAGACAGTCAAGACTAGATAGACAAGACTAGACAGACAAGACTAGACAGACAAGACTAGACAGTCAAGACTAGACAGACAAGACTAGACAGACAAGACTAGACAGACAAGACTAGACAGACAAGACTAGACAGACAAGACTAGACAGACAAGACTAGACAGACAAGACTAGACAGACAAGACTAGACAGACAAGACTAGACAGACAAGACTAGACAGACAAGACTAGACAGACAAGACTAGACAGACAAGACTAGACAGACAAGACTAGACAGACAAGACTAGACAAGACTAGACAGACAAGACTAGACAGACAAGACTAGACAGACAAGACTAGACAGACAAGACTAGACAGACAAGACTAGACAGACAAGACTAGACAGACAAGACTAGACAGACAAGACTAGACAGACAAGACTAGACAGACAAGACTAGACAGACAAGACTAGACAGACAAGACTAGACAGACAAGACTAGACAGACAAGACTAGACAGACAAGACTAGACAGACAAGACTAGACAGACAAGACTAGACAGACAAGACTAGACAGACAAGACTAGACAGACAAGACTAGACAGACAAGACTAGACAGACAAGACTAGACAGACAAGACTAGACAGACAAGACTAGACAGACAAGACTAGACAGACAAGACAGACTAGACAGACAAGACTAGACAGACAAGACTAGACAGACAAGACTAGACAGACAAGACTAGACAGACAAGACTAGACAGACAAGACTAGACAGACAAGACTAGACAGACAAGACTAGACAGACAAGACTAGACAGACAAGACTAGACAGACAAGACTAGACAGACAAGACTAGACAGACAAGACTAGACAGACAAGACTAGACAGACAAGACTAGACAGACAAGACTAGACAGACAAGACTAGACAGACAAGACTAGACAGACAAGACTAGACAGACAAGACTAGACAGACAAGACTAGACAGACAAGACTAGACAGACAAGACTAGACAGACAAGACTAGACAGACAAGACTAGACAGACAAGACTAGACAGACAAGACTAGACAGACAAGACTAGACAGACAAGACTAGACAGACAAGACTAGACAGACAAGACTAGACAGACAAGACTAGACAGACAAGACTAGACAGACAAGACTAGACAGACAAGACTAGACAGACAAGACTAGACAGACAAGACTAGACAGACAAGACTAGACAGACAAGACTAGACAGACAAGACTAGACAGACAAGACTAGACAGACAAGACTAGACAGACAAGACTAGACAGACAAGACTAGACAGACAAGACTAGACAGACAAGACTAGACAGACAAGACTAGACAGACAAGACTAGACAGACAAGACTAGACAGACAAGACTAGACAGACAAGACTAGACAGACAAGACTAGACAGACAAGACTAGACAGACAAGACTAGACAGACAAGACTAGACAGACAAGACTAGACAGACAAGACTAGACAGACAAGACTAGACAGACAAGACTAGACAGACAAGACTAGACAGACAAGACTAGACAGACAAGACTAGACAGACAAGACTAGACAGACAAGACTAGACAGACAAGACTAGACAGACAAGACTAGACAGACAAGACTAGACAGACAAGACTAGACAGACAAGACTAGACAGACAAGACTAGACAGACAAGACTAGACAGACAAGACTAGACAGACAAGACTAGACAGACAAGACTAGACAGACAAGACTAGACAGACAAGACTAGACAGACAAGACTAGACAGACAAGACTAGACAGACAAGACTAGACAGACAAGACTAGACAGACAAGACTAGACAGACAAGACTAGACAGACAAGACTAGACAGACAAGACTAGACAGACAAGACTAGACAGACAAGACTAGACAGACAAGACTAGACAGACAAGACTAGACAGACAAGACTAGACAGACAAGACTAGACAGACAAGACTAGACAGACAAGACTAGACAGACAAGACTAGACAGACAAGACTAGACAGACAAGACTAGACAGACAAGACTAGACAGACAAGACTAGACAGACAAGACTAGACAGACAAGACTAGACAGACAAGACTAGACAGACAAGACTAGACAGACAAGACTAGACAGACAAGACTAGACAGACAAGACTAGACAGACAAGACTAGACAGACAAGACTAGACAGACAAGACTAGACAGACAAGACTAGACAGACAAGACTAGACAGACAAGACTAGACAGACAAGACTAGACAGACAAGACTAGACAGACAAGACTAGACAGACAAGACTAGACAGACAAGACTAGACAGACAAGACTAGACAGACAAGACTAGACAGACAAGACTAGACAGACAAGACTAGACAGACAAGACTAGACAGACAAGACTAGACAGACAAGACTAGACAGACAAGACTAGACAGACAAGACTAGACAGACAAGACTAGACAGACAAGACTAGACAGACAAGACTAGACAGACAAGACTAGACAGACAAGACTAGACAGACAAGACTAGACAGACAAGACTAGACAGACAAGACTAGACAGACAAGACTAGACAGACAAGACTAGACAGACAAGACTAGACAGACAAGACTAGACAGACAAGACTAGACAGACAAGACTAGACAGACAAGACTAGACAGACAAGACTAGACAGACAAGACTAGACAGACAAGACTAGACAGACAAGACTAGACAGACAAGACTAGACAGACAAGACTAGACAGACAAGACTAGACAGACAAGACTAGACAGACAAGACTAGACAGACAAGACTAGACAGACAAGACTAGACAGACAAGACTAGACAGACAAGACTAGACAGACAAGACTAGACAGACAAGACTAGACAGACAAGACTAGACAGACAAGACTAGACAGACAAGACTAGACAGACAAGACTAGACAGACAAGACTAGACAGACAAGACTAGACAGACAAGACTAGACAGACAAGACTAGACAGACAAGACTAGACAGACAAGACTAGACAGACAAGACTAGACAGACAAGACTAGACAGACAAGACTAGACAGACAAGACTAGACAGACAAGACTAGACAGACAAGACTAGACAGACAAGACTAGACAGACAAGACTAGACAGACAAGACTAGACAGACAAGACTAGACAGACAAGACTAGACAGACAAGACTAGACAGACAAGACTAGACAGACAAGACTAGACAGACAAGACTAGACAGACAAGACTAGACAGACAAGACTAGACAGACAAGACTAGACAGACAAGACTAGACAGACAAGACTAGACAGACAAGACTAGACAGACAAGACTAGACAGACAAGACTAGACAGACAAGACTAGACAGACAAGACTAGACAGACAAGACTAGACAGACAAGACTAGACAGACAAGACTAGACAGACAAGACTAGACAGACAAGACTAGACAGACAAGACTAGACAGACAAGACTAGACAGACAAGACTAGACAGACAAGACTAGACAGACAAGACTAGACAGACAAGACTAGACAGACAAGACTAGACAGACAAGACTAGACAGACAAGACTAGACAGACAAGACTAGACAGACAAGACTAGACAGACAAGACTAGACAGACAAGACTAGACAGACAAGACTAGACAGACAAGACTAGACAGACAAGACTAGACAGACAAGACTAGACAGACAAGACTAGACAGACAAGACTAGACAGACAAGACTAGACAGACAAGACTAGACAGACAAGACTAGACAGACAAGACTAGACAGACAAGACTAGACAGACAAGACTAGACAGACAAGACTAGACAGACAAGACTAGACAGACAAGACTAGACAGACAAGACAGACAAGACTAGACAGACAAGACTAGACAGACAAGACTAGACAGACAAGACTAGACAGACAAGACTAGACAGACAAGACTAGACAGACAAGACTAGACAGACAAGACTAGACAGACAAGACTAGACAGACAAGACTAGACAGACAAGACTAGACAGACAAGACAGACAAGACTAGACAGACAAGACTAGACAGACAAGACTAGACAGACAAGACTAGACAGACAAGACTAGACAGACAAGACTAGACAGACAAGACTAGACAGACAAGACTAGACAGACAAGACTAGACAGACAAGACTAGACAGACAAGACTAGACAGACAAGACTAGACAGACAAGACTAGACAGACAAGACTAGACAGACAAGACTAGACAGACAAGACTAGACAGACAAGACTAGACAGACAAGACTAGACAGACAAGACTAGACAGACAAGACTAGACAGACAAGACTAGACAGACAAGACTAGACAGACAAGACTAGACAGACAAGACTAGACAGACAAGACTAGACAGACAAGACTAGACAGACAAGACTAGACAGACAAGACTAGACAGACAAGACTAGACAGACAAGACTAGACAGACAAGACTAGACAGACAAGACTAGACAGACAAGACTAGACAGACAAGACTAGACAGACAAGACTAGACAGACAAGACTAGACAGACAAGACTAGACAGACAAGACTAGACAGACAAGACTAGACAGACAAGACTAGACAGACAAGACTAGACAGACAAGACTAGACAGACAAGACTAGACAGACAAGACTAGACAGACAAGACTAGACAGACAAGACTAGACAGACAAGACTAGACAGACAAGACTAGACAGACAAGACTAGACAGACAAGACTAGACAGACAAGACTAGACAGACAAGACTAGACAGACAAGACTAGACAGACAAGACTAGACAGACAAGACTAGACAGACAAGACTAGACAGACAAGACTAGACAGACAAGACTAGACAGACAAGACTAGACAGACAAGACTAGACAGACAAGACTAGACAGACAAGACTAGACAGACAAGACTACAAGACTAGACAGACAAGACTAGACAGACAAGACTAGACAAGACTAGACAGACAAGACTAGACAGACAAGACTAGACAGACAAGACTAGACAGACAAGACTAAGACTAGACAGACAAGACTAGACAGACAAGACTAGACAGACAAGACTAGACAGACAAGACTAGACAGACAAGACTAGACAGACAAGACTAGACAGACAAGACTAGACAGACAAGACTAGACAGACAAGACTAGACAGACAAGACTAGACAGACAAGACTAGACAGACAAGACTAGACAGACAAGACTAGACAGACAAGACTAGACAGACAAGACTAGACAGACAAGACTAGACAGACAAGACTAGACAGACAAGACTAGACAGACAAGACTAGACAGACAAGACTAGACAGACAAGACTAGACAGACAAGACTAGACAGACAAGACTAGACAGACAAGACTAGACAGACAAGACTAGACAGACAAGACTAGACAGACAAGACTAGACAGACAAGACTAGACAGACAAGACTAGACAGACAAGACTAGACAGACAAGACTAGACAGACAAGACTAGACAGACAAGACTAGACAGACAAGACTAGACAGACAAGACTAGACAGACAAGACTAGACAGACAAGACTAGACAGACAAGACTAGACAGACAAGACTAGACAGACAAGACTAGACAGACAAGACTAGACAGACAAGACTAGACAGACAAGACTAGACAGACAAGACTAGACAGACAAGACTAGACAGACAAGACTAGACAGACAAGACTAGACAGACAAGACTAGACAGACAAGACTAGACAGACAAGACTAGACAGACAAGACTAGACAGACAAGACTAGACAGACAAGACTAGACAGACAAGACTAGACAGACAAGACTAGACAGACAAGACTAGACAGACAAGACTAGACAGACAAGACTAGACAGACAAGACTAGACAGACAAGACTAGACAGACAAGACTAGACAGACAAGACTAGACAGACAAGACTAGACAGACAAGACTAGACAGACAAGACTAGACAGACAAGACTAGACAGACAAGACTAGACAGACAAGACTAGACAGACAAGACTAGACAGACAAGACTAGACAGACAAGACTAGACAGACAAGACTAGACAGACAAGACTAGACAGACAAGACTAGACAGACAAGACTAGACAGACAAGACTAGACAGACAAGACTAGACAGACAAGACTAGACAGACAAGACTAGACAGACAAGACTAGACAGACAAGACTAGACAGACAAGACTAGACAGACAAGACTAGACAGACAAGACTAGACAGACAAGACTAGACAGACAAGACTAGACAGACAAGACTAGACAGACAAGACTAGACAGACAAGACTAGACAGACAAGACTAGACAGACAAGACTAGACAGACAAGACTAGACAGACAAGACTAGACAGACAAGACTAGACAGACAAGACTAGACAGACAAGACTAGACAGACAAGACTAGACAGACAAGACTAGACAGACAAGACTAGACAGACAAGACTAGACAGACAAGACTAGACAGACAAGACTAGACAGACAAGACTAGACAGACAAGACTAGACAGACAAGACTAGACAGACAAGACTAGACAGACAAGACTAGACAGACAAGACTAGACAGACAAGACTAGACAGACAAGACTAGACAGACAAGACTAGACAGACAAGACTAGACAGACAAGACTAGACAGACAAGACTAGACAGACAAGACTAGACAGACAAGACTAGACAGACAAGACTAGACAGACAAGACTAGACAGACAAGACTAGACAGACAAGACTAGACAGACAAGACTAGACAGACAAGACTAGACAGACAAGACTAGACAGACAAGACTAGACAGACAAGACTAGACAGACAAGACTAGACAGACAAGACTAGACAGACAAGACTAGACAGACAAGACTAGACAGACAAGACTAGACAGACAAGACTAGACAGACAAGACTAGACAGACAAGACTAGACAGACAAGACTAGACAGACAAGACTAGACAGACAAGACTAGACAGACAAGACTAGACAGACAAGACTAGACAGACAAGACTAGACAGACAAGACTAGACAGACAAGACTAGACAGACAAGACTAGACAGACAAGACTAGACAGACAAGACTAGACAGACAAGACTAGACAGACAAGACTAGACAGACAAGACTAGACAGACAAGACTAGACAGACAAGACTAGACAGACAAGACTAGACAGACAAGACTAGACAGACAAGACTAGACAGACAAGACTAGACAGACAAGACTAGACAGACAAGACTAGACAGACAAGACTAGACAGACAAGACTAGACAGACAAGACTAGACAGACAAGACTAGACAGACAAGACTAGACAGACAAGACTAGACAGACAAGACTAGACAGACAAGACTAGACAGACAAGACTAGACAGACAAGACTAGACAGACAAGACTAGACAGACAAGACTAGACAGACAAGACTAGACAGACAAGACTAGACAGACAAGACTAGACAGACAAGACTAGACAGACAAGACTAGACAGACAAGACTAGACAGACAAGACTAGACAGACAAGACTAGACAGACAAGACTAGACAGACAAGACTAGACAGACAAGACTAGACAGACAAGACTAGACAGACAAGACTAGACAGACAAGACTAGACAGACAAGACTAGACAGACAAGACTAGACAGACAAGACTAGACAGACAAGACTAGACAGACAAGACTAGACAGACAAGACTAGACAGACAAGACTAGACAGACAAGACTAGACAGACAAGACTAGACAGACAAGACTAGACAGACAAGACTAGACAGACAAGACTAGACAGACAAGACTAGACAGACAAGACTAGACAGACAAGACTAGACAGACAAGACTAGACAGACAAGACTAGACAGACAAGACTAGACAGACAAGACTAGACAGACAAGACTAGACAGACAAGACTAGACAGACAAGACTAGACAGACAAGACTAGACAGACAAGACTAGACAGACAAGACTAGACAGACAAGACTAGACAGACAAGACTAGACAGACAAGACTAGACAGACAAGACTAGACAGACAAGACTAGACAGACAAGACTAGACAGACAAGACTAGACAGACAAGACTAGACAGACAAGACTAGACAGACAAGACTAGACAGACAAGACTAGACAGACAAGACTAGACAGACAAGACTAGACAGACAAGACTAGACAGACAAGACTAGACAGACAAGACTAGACAGACAAGACTAGACAGACAAGACTAGACAGACAAGACTAGACAGACAAGACTAGACAGACAAGACTAGACAGACAAGACTAGACAGACAAGACTAGACAGACAAGACTAGACAGACAAGACTAGACAGACAAGACTAGACAGACAAGACTAGACAGACAAGACTAGACAGACAAGACTAGACAGACAAGACTAGACAGACAAGACTAGACAGACAAGACTAGACAGACAAGACTAGACAGACAAGACTAGACAGACAAGACTAGACAGACAAGACTAGACAGACAAGACTAGACAGACAAGACTAGACAGACAAGACTAGACAGACAAGACTAGACAGACAAGACTAGACAGACAAGACTAGACAGACAAGACTAGACAGACAAGACTAGACAGACAAGACTAGACAGACAAGACTAGACAGACAAGACTAGACAGACAAGACTAGACAGACAAGACTAGACAGACAAGACTAGACAGACAAGACTAGACAGACAAGACTAGACAGACAAGACTAGACAGACAAGACTAGACAGACAAGACTAGACAGACAAGACTAGACAGACAAGACTAGACAGACAAGACTAGACAGACAAGACTAGACAGACAAGACTAGACAGACAAGACTAGACAGACAAGACTAGACAGACAAGACTAGACAGACAAGACTAGACAGACAAGACTAGACAGACAAGACTAGACAGACAAGACTAGACAGACAAGACTAGACAGACAAGACTAGACAGACAAGACTAGACAGACAAGACTAGACAGACAAGACTAGACAGACAAGACTAGACAGACAAGACTAGACAGACAAGACTAGACAGACAAGACTAGACAGACAAGACTAGACAGACAAGACTAGACAGACAAGACTAGACAGACAAGACTAGACAGACAAGACTAGACAGACAAGACTAGACAGACAAGACTAGACAGACAAGACTAGACAGACAAGACTAGACAGACAAGACTAGACAGACAAGACTAGACAGACAAGACTAGACAGACAAGACTAGACAGACAAGACTAGACAGACAAGACTAGACAGACAAGACTAGACAGACAAGACTAGACAGACAAGACTAGACAGACAAGACTAGACAGACAAGACTAGACAGACAAGACTAGACAGACAAGACTAGACAGACAAGACTAGACAGACAAGACTAGACAGACAAGACTAGACAGACAAGACTAGACAGACAAGACTAGACAGACAAGACTAGACAGACAAGACTAGACAGACAAGACTAGACAGACAAGACTAGACAGACAAGACTAGACAGACAAGACTAGACAGACAAGACTAGACAGACAAGACTAGACAGACAAGACTAGACAGACAAGACTAGACAGACAAGACTAGACAGACAAGACTAGACAGACAAGACTAGACAGACAAGACTAGACAGACAAGACTAGACAGACAAGACTAGACAGACAAGACTAGACAGACAAGACTAGACAGACAAGACTAGACAGACAAGACTAGACAGACAAGACTAGACAGACAAGACTAGACAGACAAGACTAGACAGACAAGACTAGACAGACAAGACTAGACAGACAAGACTAGACAGACAAGACTAGACAGACAAGACTAGACAGACAAGACTAGACAGACAAGACTAGACAGACAAGACTAGACAGACAAGACTAGACAGACAAGACTAGACAGACAAGACTAGACAGACAAGACTAGACAGACAAGACTAGACAGACAAGACTAGACAGACAAGACTAGACAGACAAGACTAGACAGACAAGACTAGACAGACAAGACTAGACAGACAAGACTAGACAGACAAGACTAGACAGACAAGACTAGACAGACAAGACTAGACAGACAAGACTAGACAGACAAGACTAGACAGACAAGACTAGACAGACAAGACTAGACAGACAAGACTAGACAGACAAGACTAGACAGACAAGACTAGACAGACAAGACTAGACAGACAAGACTAGACAGACAAGACTAGACAGACAAGACTAGACAGACAAGACTAGACAGACAAGACTAGACAGACAAGACTAGACAGACAAGACTAGACAGACAAGACTAGACAGACAAGACTAGACAGACAAGACTAGACAGACAAGACTAGACAGACAAGACTAGACAGACAAGACTAGACAGACAAGACTAGACAGACAAGACTAGACAGACAAGACTAGACAGACAAGACTAGACAGACAAGACTAGACAGACAAGACTAGACAGACAAGACTAGACAGACAAGACTAGACAGACAAGACTAGACAGACAAGACTAGACAGACAAGACTAGACAGACAAGACTAGACAGACAAGACTAGACAGACAAGACTAGACAGACAAGACTAGACAGACAAGACTAGACAGACAAGACTAGACAGACAAGACTAGACAGACAAGACTAGACAGACAACGACAGACAAGACTAGACAGACAAGACTAGACAGACAAGACTAGACAGACAAGACTAGACAGACAAGACTAGACAGACAAGACTAGACAGACAAGACTAGACAGACAAGACTAGACAGACAAGACTAGACAGACAAGACTAGACAGACAAGACTAGACAGACAAGACTAGACAGACAAGACTAGACAGACAAGACTAGACAGACAAGACTAGACAGACAAGACTAGACAGACAAGACTAGACAGACAAGACTAGACAGACAAGACTAGACAGACAAGACTAGACAGACAAGACTAGACAGACAAGACTAGACAGACAAGACTAGACAGACAAGACTAGACAGACAAGACTAGACAGACAAGACTAGACAGACAAGACTAGACAGACAAGACTAGACAGACAAGACTAGACAGACAAGACTAGACAGACAAGACTAGACAGACAAGACTAGACAGACAAGACTAGACAGACAAGACTAGACAGACAAGACTAGACAGACAAGACTAGACAGACAAGACTAGACAGACAAGACTAGACAGACAAGACTAGACAGACAAGACTAGACAGACAAGACTAGACAGACAAGACTAGACAGACAAGACTAGACAGACAAGACTAGACAGACAAGACTAGACAGACAAGACTAGACAGACAAGACTAGACAGACAAGACTAGACAGACAAGACTAGACAGACAAGACTAGACAGACAAGACTAGACAGACAAGACTAGACAGACAAGACTAGACAGACAAGACTAGACAGACAAGACTAGACAGACAAGACTAGACAGACAAGACTAGACAGACAAGACTAGACAGACAAGACTAGACAGACAAGACTAGACAGACAAGACTAGACAGACAAGACTAGACAGACAAGACTAGACAGACAAGACTAGACAGACAAGACTAGACAGACAAGACTAGACAGACAAGACTAGACAGACAAGACTAGACAGACAAGACTAGACAGACAAGACTAGACAGACAAGACTAGACAGACAAGACTAGACAGACAAGACTAGACAGACAAGACTAGACAGACAAGACTAGACAGACAAGACTAGACAGACAAGACTAGACAGACAAGACTAGACAGACAAGACTAGACAGACAAGACTAGACAGACAAGACTAGACAGACAAGACTAGACAGACAAGACTAGACAGACAAGACTAGACAGACAAGACTAGACAGACAAGACTAGACAGACAAGACTAGACAGACAAGACTAGACAGACAAGACTAGACAGACAAGACTAGACAGACAAGACTAGACAGACAAGACTAGACAGACAAGACTAGACAGACAAGACTAGACAGACAAGACTAGACAGACAAGACTAGACAGACAAGACTAGACAGACAAGACTAGACAGACAAGACTAGACAGACAAGACTAGACAGACAAGACTAGACAGACAAGACTAGACAGACAAGACTAGACAGACAAGACTAGACAGACAAGACTAGACAGACAAGACTAGACAGACAAGACTAGACAGACAAGACTAGACAGACAAGACTAGACAGACAAGACTAGACAGACAAGACTAGACAGACAAGACTAGACAGACAAGACTAGACAGACAAGACTAGACAGACAAGACTAGACAGACAAGACTAGACAGACAAGACTAGACAGACAAGACTAGACAGACAAGACTAGACAGACAAGACTAGACAGACAAGACTAGACAGACAAGACTAGACAGACAAGACTAGACAGACAAGACTAGACAGACAAGACTAGACAGACAAGACTAGACAGACAAGACTAGACAGACAAGACTAGACAGACAAGACTAGACAGACAAGACTAGACAGACAAGACTAGACAGACAAGACTAGACAGACAAGACTAGACAGACAAGACTAGACAGACAAGACTAGACAGACAAGACTAGACAGACAAGACTAGACAGACAAGACTAGACAGACAAGACTAGACAGACAAGACTAGACAGACAAGACTAGACAGACAAGACTAGACAGACAAGACTAGACAGACAAGACTAGACAGACAAGACTAGACAGACAAGACTAGACAGACAAGACTAGACAGACAAGACTAGACAGACAAGACTAGACAGACAAGACTAGACAGTCACGACTAGACAGACAAGACTAGACAGACAAGACTAGACAGACAAGACTAGACAGACAAGACTAGACAGACAAGACTAGACAGACAAGACTAGACAGACAAGACTAGACAGACAAGACTAGACAGACAAGACTAGACAGACAAGACTAGACAGACAAGACTAGACAGACAAGACTAGACAGACAAGACTAGACAGACAAGACTAGACAGACAAGACTAGACAGACAAGACTAGACAGACAAGACTAGACAGACAAGACTAGACAGACAAGACTAGACAGACAAGACTAGACAGACAAGACTAGACAGACAAGACTAGACAGACAAGACTAGACAGACAAGACTAGACAGACAAGACTAGACAGACAAGACTAGACAGACAAGACTAGACAGACAAGACTAGACAGACAAGACTAGACAGACAAGACTAGACAGACAAGACTAGACAGACAAGACTAGACAGACAAGACTAGACAGACAAGACTAGACAGACAAGACTAGACAGACAAGACTAGACAGACAAGACTAGACAGACAAGACTAGACAGACAAGACTAGACAGACAAGACTAGACAGACAAGACTAGACAGACAAGACTAGACAGACAAGACTAGACAGACAAGACTAGACAGACAAGACTAGACAGACAAGACTAGACAGACAAGACTAGACAGACAAGACTAGACAGACAAGACTAGACAGACAAGACTAGACAGACAAGACTAGACAGACAAGACTAGACAGACAAGACTAGACAGACAAGACTAGACAGACAAGACTAGACAGACAAGACTAGACAGACAAGACTAGACAGACAAGACTAGACAGACAAGACTAGACAGACAAGACTAGACAGACAAGACTAGACAGACAAGACTAGACAGACAAGACTAGACAGACAAGACTAGACAGACAAGACTAGACAGACAAGACTAGACAGACAAGACTAGACAGACAAGACTAGACAGACAAGACTAGACAGACAAGACTAGACAGACAAGACTAGACAGACAAGACTAGACAGACAAGACTAGACAGACAAGACTAGACAGACAAGACTAGACAGACAAGACTAGACAGACAAGACTAGACAGACAAGACTAGACAGACAAGACTAGACAGACAAGACTAGACAGACAAGACTAGACAGACAAGACTAGACAGACAAGACTAGACAGACAAGACTAGACAGACAAGACTAGACAGACAAGACTAGACAGACAAGACTAGACAGACAAGACTAGACAGACAAGACTAGACAGACAAGACTAGACAGACAAGACTAGACAGACAAGACTAGACAGACAAGACTAGACAGACAAGACTAGACAGACAAGACTAGACAGACAAGACTAGACAGACAAGACTAGACAGACAAGACTAGACAGACAAGACTAGACAGACAAGACTAGACAGACAAGACTAGACAGACAAGACTAGACAGACAAGACTAGACAGACAAGACTAGACAGACAAGACTAGACAGACAAGACTAGACAGACAAGACTAGACAGACAAGACTAGACAGACAAGACTAGACAGACAAGACTAGACAGACAAGACTAGACAGACAAGACTAGACAGACAAGACTAGACAGACAAGACTAGACAGACAAGACTAGACAGACAAGACTAGACAGACAAGACTAGACAGACAAGACTAGACAGACAAGACTAGACAGACAAGACTAGACAGACAAGACTAGACAGACAAGACTAGACAGACAAGACTAGACAGACAAGACTAGACAGACAAGACTAGACAGACAAGACTAGACAGACAAGACTAGACAGACAAGACTAGACAGACAAGACTAGACAGACAAGACTAGACAGACAAGACTAGACAGACAAGACTAGACAGACAAGACTAGACAGACAAGACTAGACAGACAAGACTAGACAGACAAGACTAGACAGACAAGACTAGACAGACAAGACTAGACAGACAAGACTAGACAGACAAGACTAGACAGACAAGACTAGACAGACAAGACTAGACAGACAAGACTAGACAGACAAGACTAGACAGACAAGACTAGACAGACAAGACTAGACAGACAAGACTAGACAGACAAGACTAGACAGACAAGACTAGACAGACAAGACTAGACAGACAAGACTAGACAGACAAGACTAGACAGACAAGACTAGACAGACAAGACTAGACAGACAAGACTAGACAGACAAGACTAGACAGACAAGACTAGACAGACAAGACTAGACAGACAAGACTAGACAGACAAGACTAGACAGACAAGACTAGACAGACAAGACTAGACAGACAAGACAGACAAGACTACAGACAAGACTAGACAGACAAGACTAGACAGACAAGACTAGACAGACAAGACTAGACAGACAAGACTAGACAGACAAGACTAGACAGACAAGACTAGACAGACAAGACTAGACAGACAAGACTAGACAGACAAGACTAGACAGACAAGACTAGACAGACAAGACTAGACAGACAAGACTAGACAGACAAGACTAGACAGACAAGACTAGACAGACAAGACTAGACAGACAAGACTAGACAGACAAGACTAGACAGACAAGACTAGACAGACAAGACTAGACAGACAAGACTAGACAGACAAGACTAGACAGACAAGACTAGACAGACAAGACTAGACAGACAAGACTAGACAGACAAGACTAGACAGACAAGACTAGACAGACAAGACTAGACAGACAAGACTAGACAGACAAGACTAGACAGACAAGACTAGACAGACAAGACTAGACAGACAAGACTAGACAGACAAGACTAGACAGACAAGACTAGACAGACAAGACTAGACAGACAAGACTAGACAGACAAGACTAGACAGACAAGACTAGACAGACAAGACTAGACAGACAAGACTAGACAGACAAGACTAGACAGACAAGACTAGACAGACAAGACTAGACAGACAAGACTAGACAGACAAGACTAGACAGACAAGACTAGACAGACAAGACTAGACAGACAAGACTAGACAGACAAGACTAGACAGACAAGACTAGACAGACAAGACTAGACAGACAAGACTAGACAGACAAGACTAGACAGACAAGACTAGACAGACAAGACTAGACAGACAAGACTAGACAGACAAGACTAGACAGACAAGACTAGACAGACAAGACTAGACAGACAAGACTAGACAGACAAGACTAGACAGACAAGACTAGACAGACAAGACTAGACAGACAAGACTAGACAGACAAGACTAGACAGACAAGACTAGACAGACAAGACTAGACAGACAAGACTAGACAGACAAGACTAGACAGACAAGACTAGACAGACAAGACTAGACAGACAAGACTAGACAGACAAGACTAGACAGACAAGACTAGACAGACAAGACTAGACAGACAAGACTAGACAGACAAGACTAGACAGACAAGACTAGACAGACAAGACTAGACAGACAAGACTAGACAGACAAGACTAGACAGACAAGACTAGACAGACAAGACTAGACAGACAAGACTAGACAGACAAGACTAGACAGACAAGACTAGACAGACAAGACTAGACAGACAAGACTAGACAGACAAGACTAGACAGACAAGACTAGACAGACAAGACTAGACAGACAAGACTAGACAGACAAGACTAGACAGACAAGACTAGACAGACAAGACTAGACAGACAAGACTAGACAGACAAGACTAGACAGACAAGACTAGACAGACAAGACTAGACAGACAAGACTAGACAGACAAGACTAGACAGACAAGACTAGACAGACAAGACTAGACAGACAAGACTAGACAGACAAGACTAGACAGACAAGACTAGACAGACAAGACTAGACAGACAAGACTAGACAGACAAGACTAGACAGACAAGACTAGACAGACAAGACTAGACAGACAAGACTAGACAGACAAGACTAGACAGACAAGACTAGACAGACAAGACTAGACAGACAAGACTAGACAGACAAGACTAGACAGACAAGACTAGACAGACAAGACTAGACAGACAAGACTAGACAGACAAGACTAGACAGACAAGACTAGACAGACAAGACTAGACAGACAAGACTAGACAGACAAGACTAGACAGACAAGACTAGACAGACAAGACTAGACAGACAAGACTAGACAGACAAGACTAGACAGACAAGACTAGACAGACAAGACTAGACAGACAAGACTAGACAGACAAGACTAGACAGACAAGACTAGACAGACAAGACTAGACAGACAAGACTAGACAGACAAGACTAGACAGACAAGACTAGACAGACAAGACTAGACAGACAAGACTAGACAGACAAGACTAGACAGACAAGACTAGACAGACAAGACTAGACAGACAAGACTAGACAGACAAGACTAGACAGACAAGACTAGACAGACAAGACTAGACAGACAAGACTAGACAGACAAGACTAGACAGACAAGACTAGACAGACAAGACTAGACAGACAAGACTAGACAGACAAGACTAGACAGACAAGACTAGACAGACAAGACTAGACAGACAAGACTAGACAGACAAGACTAGACAGACAAGACTAGACAGACAAGACTAGACAGACAAGACTAGACAGACAAGACTAGACAGACAAGACTAGACAGACAAGACTAGACAGACAAGACTAGACAGACAAGACTAGACAGACAAGACTAGACAGACAAGACTAGACAGACAAGACTAGACAGACAAGACTAGACAGACAAGACTAGACAGACAAGACTAGACAGACAAGACTAGACAGACAAGACTAGACAGACAAGACTAGACAGACAAGACTAGACAGACAAGACTAGACAGACAAGACTAGACAGACAAGACTAGACAGACAAGACTAGACAGACAAGACTAGACAGACAAGACTAGACAGACAAGACTAGACAGACAAGACTAGACAGACAAGACTAGACAGACAAGACTAGACAGACAAGACTAGACAGACAAGACTAGACAGACAAGACTAGACAGACAAGACTAGACAGACAAGACTAGACAGACAAGACTAGACAGACAAGACTAGACAGACAAGACTAGACAGACAAGACTAGACAGACAAGACTAGACAGACAAGACTAGACAGACAAGACTAGACAGACAAGACTAGACAGACAAGACTAGACAGACAAGACTAGACAGACAAGACTAGACAGACAAGACTAGACAGACAAGACTAGACAGACAAGACTAGACAGACAAGACTAGACAGACAAGACTAGACAGACAAGACTAGACAGACAAGACTAGACAGACAAGACTAGACAGACAAGACTAGACAGACAAGACTAGACAGACAAGACTAGACAGACAAGACTAGACAGACAAGACTAGACAGACAAGACTAGACAGACAAGACTAGACAGACAAGACTAGACAGACAAGACTAGACAGACAAGACTAGACAGACAAGACTAGACAGACAAGACTAGACAGACAAGACTAGACAGACAAGACTAGACAGACAAGACTAGACAGACAAGACTAGACAGACAAGACTAGACAGACAAGACTAGACAGACAAGACTAGACAGACAAGACTAGACAGACAAGACTAGACAGACAAGACTAGACAGACAAGACTAGACAGACAAGACTAGACAGACAAGACTAGACAGACAAGACTAGACAGACAAGACTAGACAGACAAGACTAGACAGACAAGACTAGACAGACAAGACTAGACAGACAAGACTAGACAGACAAGACTAGACAGACAAGACTAGACAGACAAGACTAGACAGACAAGACTAGACAGACAAGACTAGACAGACAAGACTAGACAGACAAGACTAGACAGACAAGACTAGACAGACAAGACTAGACAGACAAGACTAGACAGACAAGACTAGACAGACAAGACTAGACAGACAAGACTAGACAGACAAGACTAGACAGACAAGACTAGACAGACAAGACTAGACAGACAAGACTAGACAGACAAGACTAGACAGACAAGACTAGACAGACAAGACTAGACAGACAAGACTAGACAGACAAGACTAGACAGACAAGACTAGACAGACAAGACTAGACAGACAAGACTAGACAGACAAGACTAGACAGACAAGACTAGACAGACAAGACTAGACAGACAAGACTAGACAGACAAGACTAGACAGACAAGACTAGACAGACAAGACTAGACAGACAAGACTAGACAGACAAGACTAGACAGACAAGACTAGACAGACAAGACTAGACAGACAAGACTAGACAGACAAGACTAGACAGACAAGACTAGACAGACAAGACTAGACAGACAAGACTAGACAGACAAGACTAGACAGACAAGACTAGACAGACAAGACTAGACAGACAAGACTAGACAGACAAGACTAGACAGACAAGACTAGACAGACAAGACTAGACAGACAAGACTAGACAGACAAGACTAGACAGACAAGACTAGACAGACAAGACTAGACAGACAAGACTAGACAGACAAGACTAGACAGACAAGACTAGACAGACAAGACTAGACAGACAAGACTAGACAGACAAGACTAGACAGACAAGACTAGACAGACAAGACTAGACAGACAAGACTAGACAGACAAGACTAGACAGACAAGACTAGACAGACAAGACTAGACAGACAAGACTAGACAGACAAGACTAGACAGACAAGACTAGACAGACAAGACTAGACAGACAAGACTAGACAGACAAGACTAGACAGACAAGACTAGACAGACAAGACTAGACAGACAAGACTAGACAGACAAGACTAGACAGACAAGACTAGACAGACAAGACTAGACAGACAAGACTAGACAGACAAGACTAGACAGACAAGACTAGACAGACAAGACTAGACAGACAAGACTAGACAGACAAGACTAGACAGACAAGACTAGACAGACAAGACTAGACAGACAAGACTAGACAGACAAGACTAGACAGACAAGACTAGACAGACAAGACTAGACAGACAAGACTAGACAGACAAGACTAGACAGACAAGACTAGACAGACAAGACTAGACAGACAAGACTAGACAGACAAGACTAGACAGACAAGACTAGACAGACAAGACTAGACAGACAAGACTAGACAGACAAGACTAGACAGACAAGACTAGACAGACAAGACTAGACAGACAAGACTAGACAGACAAGACTAGACAGACAAGACTAGACAGACAAGACTAGACAGACAAGACTAGACAGACAAGACTAGACAGACAAGACTAGACAGACAAGACTAGACAGACAAGACTAGACAGACAAGACTAGACAGACAAGACTAGACAGACAAGACTAGACAGACAAGACTAGACAGACAAGACTAGACAGACAAGACTAGACAGACAAGACTAGACAGACAAGACTAGACAGACAAGACTAGACAGACAAGACTAGACAGACAAGACTAGACAGACAAGACTAGACAGACAAGACTAGACAGACAAGACTAGACAGACAAGACTAGACAGACAAGACTAGACAGACAAGACTAGACAGACAAGACTAGACAGACAAGACTAGACAGACAAGACTAGACAGACAAGACTAGACAGACAAGACTAGACAGACAAGACTAGACAGACAAGACTAGACAGACAAGACTAGACAGACAAGACTAGACAGACAAGACTAGACAGACAAGACTAGACAGACAAGACTAGACAGACAAGACTAGACAGACAAGACTAGACAGACAAGACTAGACAGACAAGACTAGACAGACAAGACTAGACAGACAAGACTAGACAGACAAGACTAGACAGACAAGACTAGACAGACAAGACTAGACAGACAAGACTAGACAGACAAGACTAGACAGACAAGACTAGACAGACAAGACTAGACAGACAAGACTAGACAGACAAGACTAGACAGACAAGACTAGACAGACAAGACTAGACAGACAAGACTAGACAGACAAGACTAGACAGACAAGACTAGACAGACAAGACTAGACAGACAAGACTAGACAGACAAGACTAGACAGACAAGACTAGACAGACAAGACTAGACAGACAAGACTAGACAGACAAGACTAGACAGACAAGACTAGACAGACAAGACTAGACAGACAAGACTAGACAGACAAGACTAGACAGACAAGACTAGACAGACAAGACTAGACAGACAAGACTAGACAGACAAGACTAGACAGACAAGACTAGACAGACAAGACTAGACAGACAAGACTAGACAGACAAGACTAGACAGACAAGACTAGACAGACAAGACTAGACAGACAAGACTAGACAGACAAGACTAGACAGACAAGACTAGACAGACAAGACTAGACAGACAAGACTAGACAGACAAGACTAGACAGACAAGACTAGACAGACAAGACTAGACAGACAAGACTAGACAGACAAGACTAGACAGACAAGACTAGACAGACAAGACTAGACAGACAAGACTAGACAGACAAGACTAGACAGACAAGACTAGACAGACAAGACTAGACAGACAAGACTAGACAGACAAGACTAGACAGACAAGACTAGACAGACAAGACTAGACAGACAAGACTAGACAGACAAGACTAGACAGACAAGACTAGACAGACAAGACTAGACAGACAAGACTAGACAGACAAGACTAGACAGACAAGACTAGACAGACAAGACTAGACAGACAAGACTAGACAGACAAGACTAGACAGACAAGACTAGACAGACAAGACTAGACAGACAAGACTAGACAGACAAGACTAGACAGACAAGACTAGACAGACAAGACTAGACAGACAAGACTAGACAGACAAGACTAGACAGACAAGACTAGACAGACAAGACTAGACAGACAAGACTAGACAGACAAGACTAGACAGACAAGACTAGACAGACAAGACTAGACAGACAAGACTAGACAGACAAGACTAGACAGACAAGACTAGACAGACAAGACTAGACAGACAAGACTAGACAGACAAGACTAGACAGACAAGACTAGACAGACAAGACTAGACAGACAAGACTAGACAGACAAGACTAGACAGACAAGACTAGACAGACAAGACTAGACAGACAAGACTAGACAGACAAGACTAGACAGACAAGACTAGACAGACAAGACTAGACAGACAAGACTAGACAGACAAGACTAGACAGACAAGACTAGACAGACAAGACTAGACAGACAAGACTAGACAGACAAGACTAGACAGACAAGACTAGACAGACAAGACTAGACAGACAAGACTAGACAGACAAGACTAGACAGACAAGACTAGACAGACAAGACTAGACAGACAAGACTAGACAGACAAGACTAGACAGACAAGACTAGACAGACAAGACTAGACAGACAAGACTAGACAGACAAGACTAGACAGACAAGACTAGACAGACAAGACTAGACAGACAAGACTAGACAGACAAGACTAGACAGACAAGACTAGACAGACAAGACTAGACAGACAAGACTAGACAGACAAGACTAGACAGACAAGACTAGACAGACAAGACTAGACAGACAAGACTAGACAGACAAGACTAGACAGACAAGACTAGACAGACAAGACTAGACAGACAAGACTAGACAGACAAGACTAGACAGACAAGACTAGACAGACAAGACTAGACAGACAAGACTAGACAGACAAGACTAGACAGACAAGACTAGACAGACAAGACTAGACAGACAAGACTAGACAGACAAGACTAGACAGACAAGACTAGACAGACAAGACTAGACAGACAAGACTAGACAGACAAGACTAGACAGACAAGACTAGACAGACAAGACTAGACAGACAAGACTAGACAGACAAGACTAGACAGACAAGACTAGACAGACAAGACTAGACAGACAAGACTAGACAGACAAGACTAGACAGACAAGACTAGACAGACAAGACTAGACAGACAAGACTAGACAGACAAGACTAGACAGACAAGACTAGACAGACAAGACTAGACAGACAAGACTAGACAGACAAGACTAGACAGACAAGACTAGACAGACAAGACTAGACAGACAAGACTAGACAGACAAGACTAGACAGACAAGACTAGACAGACAAGACTAGACAGACAAGACTAGACAGACAAGACTAGACAGACAAGACTAGACAGACAAGACTAGACAGACAAGACTAGACAGACAAGACTAGACAGACAAGACTAGACAGACAAGACTAGACAGACAAGACTAGACAGACAAGACTAGACAGACAAGACTAGACAGACAAGACTAGACAGACAAGACTAGACAGACAAGACTAGACAGACAAGACTAGACAGACAAGACTAGACAGACAAGACTAGACAGACAAGACTAGACAGACAAGACTAGACAGACAAGACTAGACAGACAAGACTAGACAGACAAGACTAGACAGACAAGACTAGACAGACAAGACTAGACAGACAAGACTAGACAGACAAGACTAGACAGACAAGACTAGACAGACAAGACTAGACAGACAAGACTAGACAGACAAGACTAGACAGACAAGACTAGACAGACAAGACTAGACAGACAAGACTAGACAGACAAGACTAGACAGACAAGACTAGACAGACAAGACTAGACAGACAAGACTAGACAGACAAGACTAGACAGACAAGACTAGACAGACAAGACTAGACAGACAAGACTAGACAGACAAGACTAGACAGACAAGACTAGACAGACAAGACTAGACAGACAAGACTAGACAGACAAGACTAGACAGACAAGACTAGACAGACAAGACTAGACAGACAAGACTAGACAGACAAGACTAGACAGACAAGACTAGACAGACAAGACTAGACAGACAAGACTAGACAGACAAGACTAGACAGACAAGACTAGACAGACAAGACTAGACAGACAAGACTAGACAGACAAGACTAGACAGACAAGACTAGACAGACAAGACTAGACAGACAAGACTAGACAGACAAGACTAGACAGACAAGACTAGACAGACAAGACTAGACAGACAAGACTAGACAGACAAGACTAGACAGACAAGACTAGACAGACAAGACTAGACAGACAAGACTAGACAGACAAGACTAGACAGACAAGACTAGACAGACAAGACTAGACAGACAAGACTAGACAGACAAGACTAGACAGACAAGACTAGACAGACAAGACTAGACAGACAAGACTAGACAGACAAGACTAGACAGACAAGACTAGACAGACAAGACTAGACAGACAAGACTAGACAGACAAGACTAGACAGACAAGACTAGACAGACAAGACTAGACAGACAAGACTAGACAGACAAGACTAGACAGACAAGACTAGACAGACAAGACTAGACAGACAAGACTAGACAGACAAGACTAGACAGACAAGACTAGACAGACAAGACTAGACAGACAAGACTAGACAGACAAGACTAGACAGACAAGACTAGACAGACAAGACTAGACAGACAAGACTAGACAGACAAGACTAGACAGACAAGACTAGACAGACAAGACTAGACAGACAAGACTAGACAGACAAGACTAGACAGACAAGACTAGACAGACAAGACTAGACAGACAAGACTAGACAGACAAGACTAGACAGACAAGACTAGACAGACAAGACTAGACAGACAAGACTAGACAGACAAGACTAGACAGACAAGACTAGACAGACAAGACTAGACAGACAAGACTAGACAGACAAGACTAGACAGACAAGACTAGACAGACAAGACTAGACAGACAAGACTAGACAGACAAGACTAGACAGACAAGACTAGACAGACAAGACTAGACAGACAAGACTAGACAGACAAGACTAGACAGACAAGACTAGACAGACAAGACTAGACAGACAAGACTAGACAGACAAGACTAGACAGACAAGACTAGACAGACAAGACTAGACAGACAAGACTAGACAGACAAGACTAGACAGACAAGACTAGACAGACAAGACTAGACAGACAAGACTAGACAGACAAGACTAGACAGACAAGACTAGACAGACAAGACTAGACAGACAAGACTAGACAGACAAGACTAGACAGACAAGACTAGACAGACAAGACTAGACAGACAAGACTAGACAGACAAGACTAGACAGACAAGACTAGACAGACAAGACTAGACAGACAAGACTAGACAGACAAGACTAGACAGACAAGACTAGACAGACAAGACTAGACAGACAAGACTAGACAGACAAGACTAGACAGACAAGACTAGACAGACAAGACTAGACAGACAAGACTAGACAGACAAGACTAGACAGACAAGACTAGACAGACAAGACTAGACAGACAAGACTAGACAGACAAGACTAGACAGACAAGACTAGACAGACAAGACTAGACAGACAAGACTAGACAGACAAGACTAGACAGACAAGACTAGACAGACAAGACTAGACAGACAAGACTAGACAGACAAGACTAGACAGACAAGACTAGACAGACAAGACTAGACAGACAAGACTAGACAGACAAGACTAGACAGACAAGACTAGACAGACAAGACTAGACAGACAAGACTAGACAGACAAGACTAGACAGACAAGACTAGACAGACAAGACTAGACAGACAAGACTAGACAGACAAGACTAGACAGACAAGACTAGACAGACAAGACTAGACAGACAAGACTAGACAGACAAGACTAGACAGACAAGACTAGACAGACAAGACTAGACAGACAAGACTAGACAGACAAGACTAGACAGACAAGACTAGACAGACAAGACTAGACAGACAAGACTAGACAGACAAGACTAGACAGACAAGACTAGACAGACAAGACTAGACAGACAAGACTAGACAGACAAGACTAGACAGACAAGACTAGACAGACAAGACTAGACAGACAAGACTAGACAGACAAGACTAGACAGACAAGACTAGACAGACAAGACTAGACAGACAAGACTAGACAGACAAGACTAGACAGACAAGACTAGACAGACAAGACTAGACAGACAAGACTAGACAGACAAGACTAGACAGACAAGACTAGACAGACAAGACTAGACAGACAAGACTAGACAGACAAGACTAGACAGACAAGACTAGACAGACAAGACTAGACAGACAAGACTAGACAGACAAGACTAGACAGACAAGACTAGACAGACAAGACTAGTACAGACAAGACTAGACAGACAAGACTAGACAGACAAGACTAGACAGACAAGACTAGACAGACAAGACTAGACAGACAAGACTAGACAGACAAGACTAGACAGACAAGACTAGACAGACAAGACTAGACAGACAAGACTAGACAGACAAGACTAGACAGACAAGACTAGACAGACAAGACTAGACAGACAAGACTAGACAGACAAGACTAGACAGACAAGACTAGACAGACAAGACTAGACAGACAAGACTAGACAGACAAGACTAGACAGACAAGACTAGACAGACAAGACTAGACAGACAAGACTAGACAGACAAGACTAGACAGACAAGACTAGACAGACAAGACTAGACAGACAAGACTAGACAGACAAGACTAGACAGACAAGACTAGACAGACAAGACTAGACAGACAAGACTAGACAGACAAGACTAGACAGACAAGACTAGACAGACAAGACTAGACAGACAAGACTAGACAGACAAGACTAGACAGACAAGACTAGACAGACAAGACTAGACAGACAAGACTAGACAGACAAGACTAGACAGACAAGACTAGACAGACAAGACTAGACAGACAAGACTAGACAGACAAGACTAGACAGACAAGACTAGACAGACAAGACTAGACAGACAAGACTAGACAGACAAGACTAGACAGACAAGACTAGACAGACAAGACTAGACAGACAAGACTAGACAGACAAGACTAGACAGACAAGACTAGACAGACAAGACTAGACAGACAAGACTAGACAGACAAGACTAGACAGACAAGACTAGACAGACAAGACTAGACAGACAAGACTAGACAGACAAGACTAGACAGACAAGACTAGACAGACAAGACTAGACAGACAAGACTAGACAGACAAGACTAGACAGACAAGACTAGACAGACAAGACTAGACAGACAAGACTAGACAGACAAGACTAGACAGACAAGACTAGACAGACAAGACTAGACAGACAAGACTAGACAGACAAGACTAGACAGACAAGACTAGACAGACAAGACTAGACAGACAAGACTAGACAGACAAGACTAGACAGACAAGACTAGACAGACAAGACTAGACAGACAAGACTAGACAGACAAGACTAGACAGACAAGACTAGACAGACAAGACTAGACAGACAAGACTAGACAGACAAGACTAGACAGACAAGACTAGACAGACAAGACTAGACAGACAAGACTAGACAGACAAGACTAGACAGACAAGACTAGACAGACAAGACTAGACAGACAAGACTAGACAGACAAGACTAGACAGACAAGACTAGACAGACAAGACTAGACAGACAAGACTAGACAGACAAGACTAGACAGACAAGACTAGACAGACAAGACTAGACAGACAAGACTAGACAGACAAGACTAGACAGACAAGACTAGACAGACAAGACTAGACAGACAAGACTAGACAGACAAGACTAGACAGACAAGACTAGACAGACAAGACTAGACAGACAAGACTAGACAGACAAGACTAGACAGACAAGACTAGACAGACAAGACTAGACAGACAAGACTAGACAGACAAGACTAGACAGACAAGACTAGACAGACAAGACTAGACAGACAAGACTAGACAGACAAGACTAGACAGACAAGACTAGACAGACAAGACTAGACAGACAAGACTAGACAGACAAGACTAGACAGACAAGACTAGACAGACAAGACTAGACAGACAAGACTAGACAGACAAGACTAGACAGACAAGACTAGACAGACAAGACTAGACAGACAAGACTAGACAGACAAGACTAGACAGACAAGACTAGACAGAACAGACAAGACTAGACAGACAAGACTAGACAGACAAGACTAGACAGACAAGACTAGACAGACAAGACTAGACAGACAAGACTAGACAGACAAGACTAGACAGACAAGACTAGACAGACAAGACTAGACAGACAAGACTAGACAGACAAGACTAGACAGACAAGACTAGACAGACAAGACTAGACAGACAAGACTAGACAGACAAGACTAGACAGACAAGACTAGACAGACAAGACTAGACAGACAAGACTAGACAGACAAGACTAGACAGACAAGACTAGACAGACAAGACTAGACAGACAAGACTAGACAGACAAGACTAGACAGACAAGACTAGACAGACAAGACTAGACAGACAAGACTAGACAGACAAGACTAGACAGACAAGACTAGACAGACAAGACTAGACAGACAAGACTAGACAGACAAGACTAGACAGACAAGACTAGACAGACAAGACTAGACAGACAAGACTAGACAGACAAGACTAGACAGACAAGACTAGACAGACAAGACTAGACAGACAAGACTAGACAGACAAGACTAGACAGACAAGACTAGACAGACAAGACTAGACAGACAAGACTAGACAGACAAGACTAGACAGACAAGACTAGACAGACAAGACTAGACAGACAAGACTAGACAGACAAGACTAGACAGACAAGACTAGACAGACAAGACTAGACAGACAAGACTAGACAGACAAGACTAGACAGACAAGACTAGACAGACAAGACTAGACAGACAAGACTAGACAGACAAGACTAGACAGACAAGACTAGACAGACAAGACTAGACAGACAAGACTAGACAGACAAGACTAGACAGACAAGACTAGACAGACAAGACTAGACAGACAAGACTAGACAGACAAGACTAGACAGACAAGACTAGACAGACAAGACTAGACAGACAAGACTAGACAGACAAGACTAGACAGACAAGACTAGACAGACAAGACTAGACAGACAAGACTAGACAGACAAGACTAGACAGACAAGACTAGACAGACAAGACTAGACAGACAAGACTAGACAGACAAGACTAGACAGACAAGACTAGACAGACAAGACTAGACAGACAAGACTAGACAGACAAGACTAGACAGACAAGACTAGACAGACAAGACTAGACAGACAAGACTAGACAGACAAGACTAGACAGACAAGACTAGACAGACAAGACTAGACAGACAAGACTAGACAGACAAGACTAGACAGACAAGACTAGACAGACAAGACTAGACAGACAAGACTAGACAGACAAGACTAGACAGACAAGACTAGACAGACAAGACTAGACAGACAAGACTAGACAGACAAGACTAGACAGACAAGACTAGACAGACAAGACTAGACAGACAAGACTAGACAGACAAGACTAGACAGACAAGACTAGACAGACAAGACTAGACAGACAAGACTAGACAGACAAGACTAGACAGACAAGACTAGACAGACAAGACTAGACAGACAAGACTAGACAGACAAGACTAGACAGACAAGACTAGACAGACAAGACTAGACAGACAAGACTAGACAGACAAGACTAGACAGACAAGACTAGACAGACAAGACTAGACAGACAAGACTAGACAGACAAGACTAGACAGACAAGACTAGACAGACAAGACTAGACAGACAAGACTAGACAGACAAGACTAGACAGACAAGACTAGACAGACAAGACTAGACAGACAAGACTAGACAGACAAGACTAGACAGACAAGACTAGACAGACAAGACTAGACAGACAAGACTAGACAGACAAGACTAGACAGACAAGACTAGACAGACAAGACTAGACAGACAAGACTAGACAGACAAGACTAGACAGACAAGACTAGACAGACAAGACTAGACAGACAAGACTAGACAGACAAGACTAGACAGACAAGACTAGACAGACAAGACTAGACAGACAAGACTAGACAGACAAGACTAGACAGACAAGACTAGACAGACAAGACAGACAAGACTAGACAGACAAGACTAGACAGACAAGACTAGACAGACAAGACTAGACAGACAAGACTAGACAGACAAGACTAGACAGACAAGACTAGACAGACAAGACTAGACAGACAAGACTAGACAGACAAGACTAGACAGACAAGACTAGACAGACAAGACTAGACAGACAAGACTAGACAGACAAGACTAGACAGACAAGACTAGACAGACAAGACTAGACAGACAAGACTAGACAGACAAGACTAGACAGACAAGACTAGACAGACAAGACTAGACAGACAAGACTAGACAGACAAGACTAGACAGACAAGACTAGACAGACAAGACTAGACAGACAAGACTAGACAGACAAGACTAGACAGACAAGACTAGACAGACAAGACTAGACAGACAAGACTAGACAGACAAGACTAGACAGACAAGACTAGACAGACAAGACTAGACAGACAAGACTAGACAGACAAGACTAGACAGACAAGACTAGACAGACAAGACTAGACAGACAAGACTAGACAGACAAGACTAGACAGACAAGACTAGACAGACAAGACTAGACAGACAAGACTAGACAGACAAGACTAGACAGACAAGACTAGACAGACAAGACTAGACAGACAAGACTAGACAGACAAGACTAGACAGACAAGACTAGACAGACAAGACTAGACAGACAAGACTAGACAGACAAGACTAGACAGACAAGACTAGACAGACAAGACTAGACAGACAAGACTAGACAGACAAGACTAGACAGACAAGACTAGACAGACAAGACTAGACAGACAAGACTAGACAGACAAGACTAGACAGACAAGACTAGACAGACAAGACTAGACAGACAAGACTAGACAGACAAGACTAGACAGACAAGACTAGACAGACAAGACTAGACAGACAAGACTAGACAGACAAGACTAGACAGACAAGACTAGACAGACAAGACTAGACAGACAAGACTAGACAGACAAGACTAGACAGACAAGACTAGACAGACAAGACTAGACAGACAAGACTAGACAGACAAGACTAGACAGACAAGACTAGACAGACAAGACTAGACAGACAAGACTAGACAGACAAGACTAGACAGACAAGACTAGACAGACAAGACTAGACAGACAAGACTAGACAGACAAGACTAGACAGACAAGACTAGACAGACAAGACTAGACAGACAAGACTAGACAGACAAGACTAGACAGACAAGACTAGACAGACAAGACTAGACAGACAAGACTAGACAGACAAGACTAGACAGACAAGACTAGACAGACAAGACTAGACAGACAAGACTAGACAGACAAGACTAGACAGACAAGACTAGACAGACAAGACTAGACAGACAAGACTAGACAGACAAGACTAGACAGACAAGACTAGACAGACAAGACTAGACAGACAAGACTAGACAGACAAGACTAGACAGACAAGACTAGACAGACAAGACTAGACAGACAAGACTAGACAGACAAGACTAGACAGACAAGACTAGACAGACAAGACTAGACAGACAAGACTAGACAGACAAGACTAGACAGACAAGACTAGACAGACAAGACTAGACAGACAAGACTAGACAGACAAGACTAGACAGACAAGACTAGACAGACAAGACTAGACAGACAAGACTAGACAGACAAGACTAGACAGACAAGACTAGACAGACAAGACTAGACAGACAAGACTAGACAGACAAGACTAGACAGACAAGACTAGACAGACAAGACTAGACAGACAAGACTAGACAGACAAGACTAGACAGACAAGACTAGACAGACAAGACTAGACAGACAAGACTAGACAGACAAGACTAGACAGACAAGACTAGACAGACAAGACTAGACAGACAAGACTAGACAGACAAGACTAGACAGACAAGACTAGACAGACAAGACTAGACAGACAAGACTAGACAGACAAGACTAGACAGACAAGACTAGACAGACAAGACTAGACAGACAAGACTAGACAGACAAGACTAGACAGACAAGACTAGACAGACAAGACTAGACAGACAAGACTAGACAGACAAGACTAGACAGACAAGACTAGACAGACAAGACTAGACAGACAAGACTAGACAGACAAGACTAGACAGACAAGACTAGACAGACAAGACTAGACAGACAAGACTAGACAGACAAGACTAGACAGACAAGACTAGACAGACAAGACTAGACAGACAAGACTAGACAGACAAGACTAGACAGACAAGACTAGACAGACAAGACTAGACAGACAAGACTAGACAGACAAGACTAGACAGACAAGACTAGACAGACAAGACTAGACAGACAAGACTAGACAGACAAGACTAGACAGACAAGACTAGACAGACAAGACTAGACAGACAAGACTAGACAGACAAGACTAGACAGACAAGACTAGACAGACAAGACTAGACAGACAAGACTAGACAGACAAGACTAGACAGACAAGACTAGACAGACAAGACTAGACAGACAAGACTAGACAGACAAGACTAGACAGACAAGACTAGACAGACAAGACTAGACAGACAAGACTAGACAGACAAGACTAGACAGACAAGACTAGACAGACAAGACTAGACAGACAAGACTAGACAGACAAGACTAGACAGACAAGACTAGACAGACAAGACTAGACAGACAAGACTAGACAGACAAGACTAGACAGACAAGACTAGACAGACAAGACTAGACAGACAAGACTAGACAGACAAGACTAGACAGACAAGACTAGACAGACAAGACTAGACAGACAAGACTAGACAGACAAGACTAGACAGACAAGACTAGACAGACAAGACTAGACAGACAAGACTAGACAGACAAGACTAGACAGACAAGACTAGACAGACAAGACTAGACAGACAAGACTAGACAGACAAGACTAGACAGACAAGACTAGACAGACAAGACTAGACAGACAAGACTAGACAGACAAGACTAGACAGACAAGACTAGACAGACAAGACTAGACAGACAAGACTAGACAGACAAGACTAGACAGACAAGACTAGACAGACAAGACTAGACAGACAAGACTAGACAGACAAGACTAGACAGACAAGACTAGACAGACAAGACTAGACAGACAAGACTAGACAGACAAGACTAGACAGACAAGACTAGACAGACAAGACTAGACAGACAAGACTAGACAGACAAGACTAGACAGACAAGACTAGACAGACAAGACTAGACAGACAAGACTAGACAGACAAGACTAGACAGACAAGACTAGACAGACAAGACTAGACAGACAAGACTAGACAGACAAGACTAGACAGACAAGACTAGACAGACAAGACTAGACAGACAAGACTAGACAGACAAGACTAGACAGACAAGACTAGACAGACAAGACTAGACAGACAAGACTAGACAGACAAGACTAGACAGACAAGACTAGACAGACAAGACTAGACAGACAAGACTAGACAGACAAGACTAGACAGACAAGACTAGACAGACAAGACTAGACAGACAAGACTAGACAGACAAGACTAGACAGACAAGACTAGACAGACAAGACTAGACAGACAAGACTAGACAGACAAGACTAGACAGACAAGACTAGACAGACAAGACTAGACAGACAAGACTAGACAGACAAGACTAGACAGACAAGACTAGACAGACAAGACTAGACAGACAAGACTAGACAGACAAGACTAGACAGACAAGACTAGACAGACAAGACTAGACAGACAAGACTAGACAGACAAGACTAGACAGACAAGACTAGACAGACAAGACTAGACAGACAAGACTAGACAGACAAGACTAGACAGACAAGACTAGACAGACAAGACTAGACAGACAAGACTAGACAGACAAGACTAGACAGACAAGACTAGACAGACAAGACTAGACAGACAAGACTAGACAGACAAGACTAGACAGACAAGACTAGACAGACAAGACTAGACAGACAAGACTAGACAGACAAGACTAGACAGACAAGACTAGACAGACAAGACTAGACAGACAAGACTAGACAGACAAGACTAGACAGACAAGACTAGACAGACAAGACTAGACAGACAAGACTAGACAGACAAGACTAGACAGACAAGACTAGACAGACAAGACTAGACAGACAAGACTAGACAGACAAGACTAGACAGACAAGACTAGACAGACAAGACTAGACAGACAAGACTAGACAGACAAGACTAGACAGACAAGACTAGACAGACAAGACTAGACAGACAAGACTAGACAGACAAGACTAGACAGACAAGACTAGACAGACAAGACTAGACAGACAAGACTAGACAGACAAGACTAGACAGACAAGACTAGACAGACAAGACTAGACAGACAAGACTAGACAGACAAGACTAGACAGACAAGACTAGACAGACAAGACTAGACAGACAAGACTAGACAGACAAGACTAGACAGACAAGACTAGACAGACAAGACTAGACAGACAAGACTAGACAGACAAGACTAGACAGACAAGACTAGACAGACAAGACTAGACAGACAAGACTAGACAGACAAGACTAGACAGACAAGACTAGACAGACAAGACTAGACAGACAAGACTAGACAGACAAGACTAGACAGACAAGACTAGACAGACAAGACTAGACAGACAAGACTAGACAGACAAGACTAGACAGACAAGACTAGACAGACAAGACTAGACAGACAAGACTAGACAGACAAGACTAGACAGACAAGACTAGACAGACAAGACTAGACAGACAAGACTAGACAGACAAGACTAGACAGACAAGACTAGACAGACAAGACTAGACAGACAAGACTAGACAGACAAGACTAGACAGACAAGACTAGACAGACAAGACTAGACAGACAAGACTAGACA
>CALYMW010000513.1:0-80791 GCA_944588485.1 Phosphuga atrata
TGTTTAGTGTTGTCTGTCTAGTCTTGTCTGTCTAGTCTCGAATGTCTAGTCTGGTCTGTCTAGTCTGGTCTGTCTAGTCTGGTCTGTCTAGTCTCGTCTGTCTAGTCTCGTCTGTCTAGTCTCGTCTGTCTAGTCTCGTCTGTCTAGTCTCGTCTGTCTAGTCTTGTCTGTCTAGTCTCGTCTGTCTAGTCTCGTCTGTCTAGTCTCGTCTGTCTAGTCTCGTCTGTCTAGTTTCGTCTGTATAGTCTCGTCTATCTAGCCTCGTCTGTCTAGTCTCGACTGTCTAGTCTCGTCTGTCTAGTCTCGTCTGTCTAGTCTAGTCTGTCTAGTCTCGTCTGTCTAGTCTCGTCTGTCTAGTCTCGTTTGTCTAGTCTCGTCTGTCTAGTCTCGTCTGTCTAGTCTCGTCTGTCTATTCTCGTCTGTCTAGTCTCGTCTGTCTAGTCTCGTCTGTCTAGTCTCGTCTGTCTAGTCTCGTCTGTCTAGTCTCGTCTGTCTAGTCTCGTCTGTCTAGTCTCGTCTGTCTTGTCTCGTCTGTCTAGTCTTGTCTGTCTAGTCTTGTCTGTCTAGTCTAGTCTGTCTAATCTTGTCTGTCTAGTCTTGTCTGTCTAGTCTTGTCTGTCTTGCCTTGTCTGTCTGTCTAGTCTCGTCTGTGTAGTTTCGTCTGTATAGTCTCGTCTGTCTAGCCTCGTCTGTCTAGTCTCGACTGTCTAGTCTCGTCTGTCTAGTCTCGTCTGTCTAGTCTAGTCTGTCTAGTCTCGTCTGTCTAGTCTCGTTTGTCTAGTCTCGTCTGTCTAGTCTCGTCTGTCCAGTTTCGTCTGGCTAGTCTCGTCTGTCTAGTCTCGTCTGATTAGTCTCGTCTGTCTAGTCTCGTCTGTCTAGTCTCGTCTGTCTAGTCTCGTCTGTCTAGTCTCGTCTGTCTAGTCTCGTCTGTCTAGTTTCGTCTGTCTGGTCTTGTCTGTCCAGTCTCGTCTGTCTTGTCTCGTTTGCCTAGTCTCGTCTGTCTAGTCTTGTCTGTCTAGTCTTGTCTGTCTAGTCTAGTCTGTCTAATGTTGTCTGTCTAGTCTTGTCTGTCTAGTCTTGTCTGTCTAGTCTTGTCTGTCTAGTCTTGTCTGTCTAGTCTTGTCTGTCTAGTCTTGTCTGTCTAGTCTTGTCTGTCTAGTCTTGTCTGTCTAGTCTTGTCTGTCTAGTCTTGTCTGTCTAGTCTTGTCTGTCTAGTCTTGTCTGTCTAGTCTTGTCTGTCTAGTCTTGTCTGTCTAGTCTTGTCTGTCTAGTCTTGTCTGTCTAGTCTTGTCTGTCTAGTCTTGTCTGTCTAGTCTTGTCTGTCTAGTCTTCTCTGTCTACTCTTGTCTGCCTAGTCTTGTCTGCCTAGTCTTGTCTGTCTAGTCTTGTCTGTCTAGTCTTGTCTGTCTAGTCTTGTCTGTCTAGTCTTGTCAGTCTAGTCTTGTCTGTCTAGTCTTGTCTGTCTAGTCTTGTCTGTCTAGTCTTGTCTGTCTAGTCTTGTCTGTCTAGTCTTGTCTGTCTAGTCTTGTCTGTCTAGTCTTGTCTGTCTAGTCTTGTCTGTCTAGTCTTGTCTGTCTAGTCTTGTCTGTCTAGTCTTGTCTGTCTAGTCTTGTCTGTCTAGTCTTGTCTGTCTAGTCTTGTCTGTCTAGTCTTGTCTGTCTAGTCTTGTCTGTCTAGTCTTGTCTGTCTAGTCTTGTCTGTCTAGTCTTGTCTGTCTAGTCTTGTCTGTCTAGTCTTGTCTGTCTAGTCTTGTCTGTCTAGTCTTGTCTGTCTAGTCTTGTCTGTCTAGTCCTGTCTGTCTAGTCTTGTCTGTCTAGTCATGTCTGTCTAGTCTTGTCTGTCTAGTCTTGTCTGTCTAGTCTTGTCTGTCTAGTCTTGTCTGTTTAGTCTTGTCTGTCTAGTCTTGTCTGTCTAGTCTTGTCTGTCTAGTCTTGTCTGTCTAGTCTTGTCTGTCTAGTCTTGTCTGCCTAGTCTTGTCTGCCTAGTCTTGTCTGTCTAGTCTTGTCTGTCTAGTCTTGTCTGTCTAGTCTTGTCTGTCTAGTCTTGTCTGTCTAGTCTTGTCTGTCTAGTCTTGTCTGTCTAGTCTTGTCTGTCTAGTCTTGTCTGTCTAGTCTTGTCTGTATAGTCTTGTCTGTCTAGTCTTGTCTGTCTAGTCTTGTCTGTCTAGTCTTGTCTGTCTAGTCTTGTCTGTCTAGTCTTGTCTGTCTAGTCTTGTCTGTCTAGTCTTGTCTGTCTAGTCTTGTCTGTCTAGTCTTGTCTGTCTAGTCTTGTCTGTCTAGTCTGGTCTGTCTAGTCTTGTCTGTCTAGTCTTGTCTGTCTAGTCTTGTCTGTCTAGTCTTGTCTGTCTAGTCTTGTCTGTCTAGTCTTGTCTGTCTAGTCTTGTCTGTCTAGTCTTGTCTGTCTAGTCTTGTCTGTCTAGTCTTGTCTGTCTAGTCTTGTCTGTCTAGTCTTGTCTGTCTAGTCTTGTCTGTCTAGTCTTGTCTGTCTAGTCTTGTCTGTCTAGTTTTGTCTGTCTAGTCTTGTCTGTCTAGTCTTGTCTGTCTAGTCTTGTCTGTCCAGTCTTGTCTGTCCAGTCTTGTCTGTCCAGTCTTGTCTGTCTAGTCTTGGCTGTCTAGTCTTGTCTGTCTAGTCTTGTCTGTCTAGTCTTGTCTGTCTAGTCTTGTCTGTCTAGTCTTGTCTGTCTAGTCTTGTCTGTCTAGTCTTGTCTGTCTAGTCTTGTCTGTCTAGTCTTGTCTGTCTAGTCTTGTCTGTCTAGTCTTGTCTGTCTAGTCTTGTCTGTCTAGTCTTGTCTGTCTAGTCTTGTCTGTCTAGTCTTGTCTGTCTTCTGTCTTGTCTAGTCTTGTCTGTCTAGTCTTGTCTGTCTAGTCTTGTCTGTCTAGTCTTGTCTGTCTAGTCTTGTCTGTCTAGTCTTGTCTGTCTAGTCTTGTCTGTCTAGTCTTGTCTGTCTAGTCTTGTCTGTCTAGTCTTGTCTGTCTAGTCTTGTCTGTCTAGTCTTGTCTGTCTAGTCTTGTCTGTCTAGTCTTGTCTGTCTAGTCTTGTCTGTCTAGTCTTGTCTGTCTAGTCTTCTGTCTTCTGTCTAGTCTTGTCTGTCTAGTCTTGTCTGTCTAGTCTTGTCTGTCTAGTCTTGTCTGTCTAGTCTTGTCTGTCTAGTCTGTCGTCTTGTCTGTCTAGTCTTGTCTGTCTAGTCTTGTCTGTCTAGTCTTGTCTGTCTAGTCTTGTCTGTCTAGTCCTTGTCTGTCTAGTCTTGTCTGTCTAGTCTTGTCTGTCTAGTCTTGTCTGTCTAGTCTTGTCTGTCTAGTCTTGTCTGTCTAGTCTTGTCTGTCTAGTCTTGTCTGTCTAGTCTTGTCTGTCTAGTCTTGTCTGTCTAGTCTTGTCTAGTCTTGTCTGTCTAGTCTTGTCTGTCTAGTCTTGTCTGTCTAGTCTTGTCTGTCTAGTCTTGTCTGTCTAGTCTTGTCTGTCTAGTCTTGTCTGTCTAGTCTTGTCTGTCTAGTGTTGTCTGTCTAGTCTTGTCTGTCTAGTCTTGTCTGTCTAGTCTTGTCTGTCTAGTCTTGTCTGTCTAGTCTTGTCTGTCTAGTCTTGTCTGTCTAGTCTTGTCTGTCTAGTCTTGTCTGTCTAGTCTTGTCTGTCTAGTCTTGTCTGTCTAGTCTTGTCTGTCTAGTCTTGTCTGTCTAGTCTTGTCTGTCTAGTCTTGTCTGTCTAGTCTTGTCTGTCTAGTCTTGTCTGTCTAGTCTTGTCTGTCTAGTCTTGTCTGTCTAGTCTTGTCTGTCTAGTCTTGTCTGTCTAGTCTTGTCTGTCTAGTCTTGTCTGTCTAGTCTTGTCTGTCTAGTCTTGTCTGTCTAGTCTTGTCTGTCTAGTCTTGTCTGTCTAGTCTTGTCTGTCTAGTCTTGTCTGTCTAGTCTTGTCTGTCTAGTCTTGTCTGTCTAGTCTTGTCTGTCTAGTCTTGTCTGTCTAGTCTTGTCTGTCTAGTCTTGTCTGTCTAGTCTTGTCTGTCTAGTCTTGTCTGTCTAGTCTTGTCTGTCTAGTCTTGTCTGTCTAGTCTTGTCTGTCTAGTCTTGTCTGTCTAGTCTTGTCTGTCTAGTCTTGTCTGTCTAGTCTTGTCTGTCTAGTCTTGTCTGTCTAGTCTTGTCTGTCTAGTCTTGTCTGTCTAGTCTTGTCTGTCTAGTCTTGTCTGTCTAGTCTTGTCTGTCTAGTCTTGTCTGTCTAGTCTTGTCTGTCTAGTCTTGTCTGTCTAGTCTTGTCTGTCTAGTCTTGTCTGTCTAGTCTTGTCTGTCTAGTCTTGTCTGTCTAGTCTTGTCTGTCTAGTCTTGTCTGTCTAGTCTTGTCTGTCTAGTCTTGTCTGTCTAGTCTTGTCTGTCTAGTCTTGTCTGTCTAGTCTTGTCTGTCTAGTCTTGTCTGTCTAGTCTTGTCTGTCTAGTCTTGTCTGTCTAGTCTTGTCTGTCTAGTCTTGTCTGTCTAGTCTTGTCTGTCTAGTCTTGTCTGTCTAGTCTTGTCTGTCTAGTCTTGTCTGTCTAGTCTTGTCTGTCTAGTCTATCTTGTCTGTCTAGTCTTGTCTGTCTAGTCTTGTCTGTCTAGTCTTGTCTGTCTAGTCTTGTCTGTCTAGTCTTGTCTGTCTAGTCTTGTCTGTCTAGTCTTGTCTGTCTAGTCTTGTCTGTCTAGTCTTGTCTGTCTAGTCTTGTCTGTCTAGTCTTGTCTGTCTAGTCTTGTCTGTCTAGTCTTGTCTGTCTAGTCTTGTCTGTCTAGTCTTGTCTGTCTAGTCTTGTCTGTCTAGTCTTGTCTGTCTAGTCTTGTCTGTCTAGTCTTGTCTGTCTAGTCTTGTCTGTCTAGTCTTGTCTGTCTAGTCTTGTCTGTCTAGTCTTGTCTGTCTAGTCTTGTCTGTCTAGTCTTGTCTGTCTAGTCTTGTCTGTCTAGTCTTGTCTGTCTAGTCTTGTCTGTCTAGTCTTGTCTGTCTAGTCTTGTCTGTCTAGTCTTGTCTGTCTAGTCTTGTCTGTCTAGTCTTGTCTGTCTAGTCTTGTCTGTCTAGTCTTGTCTGTCTAGTCTTGTCTGTCTAGTCTTGTCTGTCTAGTCTTGTCTGTCTAGTCTTGTCTGTCTAGTCTTGTCTGTCTAGTCTTGTCTGTCTAGTCTTGTCTGTCTAGTCTTGTCTGTCTAGTCTTGTCTGTCTAGTCTTGTCTGTCTAGTCTTGTCTGTCTAGTCTTGTCTGTCTAGTCTTGTCTGTCTAGTCTTGTCTGTCTAGTCTTGTCTGTCTAGTCTTGTCTGTCTAGTCTTGTCTGTCTAGTCTTGTCTGTCTAGTCTTGTCTGTCTAGTCTTGTCTGTCTAGTCTTGTCTGTCTAGTCTTGTCTGTCTAGTCTTGTCTGTCTAGTCTTGTCTGTCTAGTCTTGTCTGTCTAGTCTTGTCTGTCTAGTCTTGTCTGTCTAGTCTTGTCTGTCTAGTCTTGTCTGTCTAGTCTTGTCTGTCTAGTCTTGTCTGTCTAGTCTTGTCTGTCTAGTCTTGTCTGTCTAGTCTTGTCTGTCTAGTCTTGTCTGTCTAGTCTTGTCTGTCTAGTCTTGTCTGTCTAGTCTTGTCTGTCTAGTCTTGTCTGTCTAGTCTTGTCTGTCTAGTCTTGTCTGTCTAGTCTTGTCTGTCTAGTCTTGTCTGTCTAGTCTTGTCTGTCTAGTCTTGTCTGTCTAGTCTTGTCTGTCTAGTCTTGTCTGTCTAGTCTTGTCTGTCTAGTCTTGTCTGTCTAGTCTTGTCTGTCTAGTCTTGTCTGTCTAGTCTTGTCTGTCTAGTCTTGTCTGTCTAGTCTTGTCTGTCTAGTCTTGTCTGTCTAGTCTTGTCTGTCTAGTCTTGTCTGTCTAGTCTTGTCTGTCTAGTCTTGTCTGTCTAGTCTTGTCTGTCTAGTCTTGTCTGTCTAGTCTTGTCTGTCTAGTCTTGTCTGTCTTGTCTGTCTAGTCTTGTCTGTCTAGTCTTGTCTGTCTAGTCTTGTCTGTCTAGTCTTGTCTGTCTAGTCTTGTCTGTCTAGTCTTGTCTGTCTAGTCTTGTCTGTCTAGTCTTGTCTGTCTAGTCTTGTCTGTCTAGTCTTGTCTGTCTAGTCTTGTCTGTCTAGTCTTGTCTGTCTAGTCTTGTCTGTCTAGTCTTGTCTGTCTAGTCTTGTCTGTCTAGTCTTGTCTGTCTAGTCTTGTCTGTCTAGTCTTGTCTGTCTAGTCTTGTCTGTCTAGTCTTGTCTGTCTAGTCTTGTCTAGTCTTGTCTGTCTTGTCTGTAGTCTTGTCTGTCTAGTCTTGTCTGTCTAGTCTTGTCTGTCTAGTCTTGTCTGTCTAGTCTTGTCTGTCTAGTCTTGTCTGTCTAGTCTTGTCTGTCTAGTCTTGTCTGTCTAGTCTTGTCTGTCTAGTCTTGTCTGTCTAGTCTTGTCTGTCTAGTCTTGTCTGTCTAGTCTTGTCTGTCTAGTCTTGTCTGTCTAGTCTTGTCTGTCTAGTCTTGTCTGTCTAGTCTTGTCTGTCTAGTCTTGTCTGTCTAGTCTTGTCTGTCTAGTCTTGTCTGTCTAGTCTTGTCTGTCTAGTCTTGTCTGTCTAGTCTTGTCTGTCTAGTCTTGTCTGTCTAGTCTTGTCTGTCTAGTCTTGTCTGTCTAGTCTTGTCTGTCTAGTCTTGTCTGTCTAGTCTTGTCTGTCTAGTCTTGTCTGTCTAGTCTTGTCTGTCTAGTCTTGTCTGTCTAGTCTTGTCTGTCTAGTCTTGTCTGTCTAGTCTTGTCTGTCTAGTCTTGTCTGTCTAGTCTTGTCTGTCTAGTCTTGTCTGTCTAGTCTTGTCTGTCTAGTCTTGTCTGTCTAGTCTTGTCTGTCTAGTCTTGTCTGTCTAGTCTTGTCTGTCTAGTCTTGTCTGTCTAGTCTTGTCTGTCTAGTCTTGTCTGTCTAGTCTTGTCTGTCTAGTCTTGTCTGTCTAGTCTTGTCTGTCTAGTCTTGTCTGTCTAGTCTTGTCTGTCTAGTCTTGTCTGTCTAGTCTTGTCTGTCTAGTCTTGTCTGTCTAGTCTTGTCTGTCTAGTCTTGTCTGTCTAGTCTTGTCTGTCTAGTCTTGTCTGTCTAGTCTTGTCTGTCTAGTCTTGTCTGTCTAGTCTTGTCTGTCTAGTCTTGTCTGTCTAGTCTTGTCTGTCTAGTCTTGTCTGTCTAGTCTTGTCTGTCTAGTCTTGTCTGTCTAGTCTTGTCTGTCTAGTCTTGTCTGTCTAGTCTTGTCTGTCTAGTCTTGTCTGTCTAGTCTTCTATCTAGTCTTGTCTGTCTGAGTCCTTGTCTGTCTAGTCTTGTCTGTCTAGTCTTGTCTGTCTAGTCTTGTCTGTCTAGTCTTGTCTGTAGTCTTGTCTGTCTAGTCTTGTCCGTCTAGTCTTGTCTGTCTTGTCTTGACTGTCTAGTCTTGTCTGTCTAGTCTTGTCTGTCTAGTCTTGTCTGTCTAGTCTTGTCTGTCTAGTCTTGTCTGTCTAGTCTTGTCTGTCTGGTCTTGTCTGGTCTAGTCTTGTCTGTCTAGTCTTGTCTGTCTAGTCTTGTCTGTCTAGTCTTGTCTGTCTAGTCTTGTCTGTCTAGTCTTGTCTGTCTAGTCTTGTCTGTCTAGTCTTGTCTGTCTAGTCTTGTCTGTCTAGTCTTGTCTGTCTAGTCTTGTCTGTCTAGTCTTGTCTGTCTAGTCTTGTCTAGTCTGTTGTCTGTCTAGTCTTTGTCCTGTCTAGTCTTGTCTGTCTAGTCTTGTCTGTCTAGTCTTGTCTGTCTAGTCTTGTCTGTCTAGTCTTGTCTGTCTAGTCTTGTCTGTCTAGTCTTGTCTGTCTAGTCTTGTCTTGTCTAGTCTTGTCTGTCTAGTCTTGTCCTGTCTAGTCTTGTCTGTCTAGTCTTGTCTGTCTAGTCTTGTCTGTCTAGTCTTGTCTGTCTAGTCTTGTCTGTCTAGTCTTGTCTGTCTAGTCTTGTCTGTCTAGTCTTGTCTGTCTAGTCTTGTCTGTCTAGTCTTGTCTGTCTAGTCTTGTCTGTCTAGTCTTGTCTGTCTAGTCTTGTCCTGTCTAGTCTTGTCTGTCTAGTCTTGTCTGTCTAGTCTTGTCTGTCTAGTCTTGTCTGTCTAGTCTTGTCTGTCTAGTCTTGTCTGTCTAGTCTTTGTCTGTCTGTCTAGTCTTGTCTGTCTAGTCTTGTCTGTCTAGTCTTGTCTGTCTAGTCTTGTCTGTCTAGGTCTTGTCTGTCTAGTCTTGTCTGTCTAGTCTTGTCTGTCTAGTCTTGTCTGTCTAGTCTTGTCTGTCTAGTCTTGTCTGTCTAGTCTTTCTGTCTAGTCTTGTCTGTCTAGTCTTGTCTGTCTAGTCTTGTCTGTCTAGTCTTGTCTGTCTAGTCTTGTCTGTCTAGTCTTGTCTGTCTAGTCTTGTCTGTCTAGTCTTGTCTGTCTAGTCTTGTCTGTCTAGTCTTGTCTGTCTAGTCTTGTCTGTCTAGTCTTGTCTGTTCTAGTCTTGTCTAGTCTTGTCTGTCTAGTCTTGTCTGTCTAGTCTTGTCTGTCTAGTCTTGTCATGTCTAGTCTTGTCTGTCTAGTCTTGTCTGTCTAGTCTTGTCTGTCTAGTCTTGTCTGTCTAGTCTTGTCTGTCTAGTCTTGTCTGTCTAGTCTTGTCCTGTCTAGTCTTGTCTGTCTAGTCTTGTCTGTCTAGTCTTGTCTGTCTAGTCTTGTCTGTCTAGTCTTGTCTGTCTAGTCTTGTCTGTCTAGTCTTGTCTGTCTAGTCTTGTCTGTCTAGTCTTGTCTGCTAGTCTTAGTCTTGTCTGTCTAGTCTTGTCTGTCTAGTCTTGTCTGTCTAGTCTTGTCTGTCTAGTCTTGTCTGTCTAGTCTTGTCTGTCTAGTCTTGTCTGTCTAGTCTTGTCTGTCTAGTCTTGTCTGTCTAGTCTTGTCTGTCTAGTCTTGTCTGTCTAGTCTTGTCTGTCTAGTCTTGTCTGTCTAGTCTTGTCTGTCTAGTCTTGTCTGTCTAGTCTTGTCTGTCTAGTCTTGTCTGTCTAGTCTTGTCTGTCTAGTCTTGTCTGTCTAGTCTTGTCTGTCTAGTCTTGTCTGTCTAGGTCTTGTCTGTCTAGTCTTGTCTGTCTAGTCTTGTCTGTCTAGTCTTGTCTGTCTAGTCTTGTCTGTCTAGTCTTGTCTGTCTAGTCTTGTCTGTCTAGTCTTGTCTGTCTAGTCTTGTCTGTCTAGTCTTGTCTGTCTAGTCTTGTCTGTCTAGTCTTGTCTGTCTAGTCTTGTCTGTCTAGTCTTGTCTGTCTAGTCTTGTCTGTCTAGTCTTGTCTGTCTAGTCTTGTCTGTCTAGTCTTGTCTGTCTAGTCTTGTCTGTCTAGTCTTGTCTGTCTAGTCTTGTCTGTCTAGTCTTGTCTGTCTAGTCTTGTCTGTCTAGTCTTGTCTTCTGTCTAGTCCTTTTGTCTGTCTAGTCTTGTCTGTCTAGTCTTGTCTGTCTAGTCTGTCTGTCTAGTCTTGTCTGTCTAGTCTTGTCTGTCTAGTCTTGTCTGTCTAGTCTCTGTCTAGTCTTGTCTGTCTAGTCTTGTCTGTCTAGTTCTTGTCTGTCTAGTCTTGTCTGTCTAGTCTTGTCTGTCTAGTCTTGTCTGTCTAGTCTTGTCTGTCTAGTCTTGTCTGTCTAGTCTTGTCTGTCTAGTCTTGTCTGTCTAGTCTTGTCTGTCTAGTCTTGTCTGTCTAGTCTTGTCTGTCTAGTCTTGTCTGTCTAGTCTTGTCTGTCTAGTCTTGTCTGCTAGTCTTCTGTCTAGTCTTGTCTGTCTAGTCTTGTCTGTCTAGTCTTGTCTGTCTAGTCTTGTCTGTCTAGTCTTGTCTGTCTAGTCTTGTCTGTCTAGTCTTGTCTGTCTAGTCTTGTCTGTCTAGTCTTGTCTGTCTAGTCTTGTCTCTTGTCTGTCTAGTCTTGTCTGTCTAGTCTTGTCTGTCTAGTCTTGTCTGTCTAGTCTTGTCTGTCTAGTCTTGTCTGTCTAGTCTTGTCTGTCTAGTCTTGTCTGTCTAGTCTTGTCTGTCTAGTCTTGTCTGTCTAGTCTTGTCTGTCTAGTCTTGTCTGTCTAGTCTTGTCTGTCTAGTCTTGTCTGTCTAGTCTTGTCTGTCTAGTCTTGTCTGTCTCTTGTCTAGTCTTGTCTGTCTAGTCTTGTCTGTCTAGTCTTGTCTGTCTAGTCTTGTCTTCTAGTCTTGTCTGTCTAGTCTTGTCTGTCTAGTCTTGTCTGTCTAGTCTTGTCTGTCTAGTCTTGTCTGTCTAGTCTTGTCTGTCTAGTCTTCTGTCTAGTCTTGTCTGTCTAGTCTTGTCTTGTCTGTCTAGTCTTGTCTGTCTAGTCTTGTCTGTCTAGTCTTGTCTGTCTAGTCTTGTCTGTCTAGTCTTGTCTGTCTAGTCTTGTCTGTCTAGTCTTGTCTGTCTAGTCTTGTCTGTCTAGTCTTGTCTGTCTAGTCTTGTCTGTCTAGTCTTGTCTGTCTAGTCTTGTCTGTCTAGTCTTGTCTGTCTAGTCTTGTCTGTCTAGTCTTGTCTGTCTAGTCTTGTCTGTCTAGTCTTGTCTGTCTAGTCTTGTCTGTCTAGTCTTGTCTGTCTAGTCTTGTCTGTCTAGTCTTGTCCTGTCTTGTCTTGTCTGTCTAGTCTTGTCTTCGTCTGTCTAGTCTTGTCTGTCTAGTCTTGTCTGTCTAGTCTTGTCTGTCTAGTCTTGTCTGTAGTCTTGTCTGTCTAGTCTTGTCTGTCTAGTCTTGTCTGTCTAGTCTTGTCTGTCTAGTCTTGTCTGTCTAGTCTTGTCTGTCTAGTCTTGTCTGTCTAGTCTTGTCTGTCTAGTCTTGTCTGTCTAGTCTTGTCTGTCTAGTCTTGTCTGTCTAGTCTTGTCTGTCTAGTCTTGTCTGTCTAGTCTTGTCTGTCTAGTCTTGTCTGTCTGTCTTTGTCTTGTCTGTCTAGTCTTGTCTGTCTAGTCTTGTCTGTCTAGTCTTTTTGTCTGTCTAGTCTTGTCTGTCTAGTCTTGTCTGTCTAGTCTTTGTCTGTCCTGTCTAGTCTTGTCTGTCTAGTCTTGTCTGTCTAGTCTTGTCTGTCTAGTCTTGTCTGTCTAGTCTTGTCTGTCTAGTCTTGTCTGTCTAGTCTTGTCTGTCTAGTCTTGTCTGTCTAGTCTTGTCTGTCTAGTCTTGTCTGTCTAGTCTTGTCTGTCTAGTCTTGTCTGTCTAGTCTTGTCTGTCTAGTCTTGTCTGTCTAGTCTTGTCTGTCTAGTCTTGTCTGTCTAGTCTTGTCTGTCTAGTCTTGTCTGTCTAGTCTTGTCTGTCTAGTCTTGTCTGTCTAGTCTTGTCTGTCTAGTCTTGTCTGTCTAGTCTTGTCTGTCTAGTCTTGTCTGTCTAGTCTTGTCTGTCTAGTCTTGTCTGTCTAGTCTTGTCTGTCTAGTCTTGTCTGTCTAGTCTTGTCTGTCTAGTCTTGTCTGTCTAGTCTTGTCTGTCTAGTCTTGTCTGTCTAGTCTTGTCTGTCTATCTTGTCTGTCTTGTCTAGTCTTGTCTGTCTAGTCTTGTCTGTCTAGTCTTGTCTGTCTAGTCTTCTGTCTAGTCTTCCTGTCTAGTCTTGTCTGTCTAGTCTTGTCTGTCCTTGTCTATCTTGTCTGTCTAGTCTTGTCTGTCTAGTCTTGTCTGTCTAGTCTTGTCTGTCTAGTCTTGTCTGTCTAGTCTTGTCTGTCTAGTCTTGTCTGTCTAGTCTTGTCTGTCTAGTCTTGTCTGTCTAGTCTTGTCTGTCTAGTCTTGTCTGTCTAGTCTTGTCTGTCTAGTCTTCTGTCTAGTCTCTGTCTAGTCTTGTCTGTCTAGTCTTGTCTGTCTAGTCTTGTCTGTCTAGTCTTGTCTGTCTAGTCTTGCGTCTAGTCTAGTCCTTGTCTGTCTAGTCTTGTCTGTCTAGTCTTGTCTGTCTAGTCTTGTCTGTCTATCTTGTCTGTCTAGTCTTGTTGTCTAGTCTTGTCTAGTCTTGTCTGTCTAGTCTTGTCTGTCTAGTCTTGTCTGTCTAGTCTTGTCTGTCTAGTCTTGTCTGTCTAGTCTTGTCTGTCTAGTCTTGTCTGTCTAGTCTTGTCTGTCTAGTCTTGTCTGTCTAGTCTTGTCTGTCTAGTCTTGTCTGTCTAGTCTTGTCTGTCTAGTCTTGTCTGTCTAGTCTTGTCTGTCTAGTCTTCTAGTCTTGTCTGTCTAGTCTTGTCTGTCTAGTCTCAGTCTTGTCTGTCTAGTCTTGTCTGTCTAGTCTTGTCTGTCTAGTCTTGTCTGTCTAGTCTTGTCTGTCTAGTCTTGTCTGTCTAGTCTTGTCTGTCTAGTCTTGTCTGTCTAGTCTTGTCTGTCTAGTCTTGTCTGTCTAGTCTTGTCTGTCTAGTCTTGTCCTTGTCTGTCTAGTCTTGTCTGTCTAGTCTTGTCTGTCTAGTCTTGTCTGTCTAGTCTTGTCTGTCTAGTCTTGTCTGTCTAGTCTTGTCTGTCTAGTCTTGTCTGTCTAGTCTTGTCTGTCTAGTCTTGTCTGTCTAGTCTTGTCTGTCTAGTCTTGTCTGTCTAGTCTTGTCTGTCTAGTCTTGTCTGTCTAGTCTTGTCTGTCTAGTCTTGTCTGTCTAGTCTTGTCTGTCTATCCTTGTCTGTCTAGTCTTGTCTGTCTAGTCTTGTCTGTCTAGTCTTGTCTGTCTAGTCTTGTCTGTCTAGTCTTGTCTGTCTAGTCTTGTCTGTCTAGTCTTGTCTGTCTAGTCTTGTCTGTCTAGTCTTGTCTGTCTAGTCTTGTCTGTCTAGTCTTGTCTGTCTAGTCTTGTCTGTCTAGTCTTGTCTGTCTAGTCTTGTCTGTCTCTTGTCTGTCTAGTCTTGTCTGTCTAGTCTTGTCTGTCTAGTCTTGTCTGTCTAGTCTTGTCTGTCTAGTCTTGTCTGTCTAGTCTTGTCTGTCTAGTCTTGTCTGTCTAGTCTTGTCTGTCTAGTCTTGTCTGTCTAGTCTTGTCTGTCTAGTCTTGTCTGTCTAGTCTTGTCTGTCTAGTCTTGTCTGTCTAGTCTTGTCTGTCTAGTCTTGTCTGTCTAGTCTTGTCTGTCTAGTCTTGTCTGTCTAGTCTTGTCTGTCTAGTCTTGTCTGTCTAGTCTTGTCTGTCTAGTCTTGTCTGTCTAGTCTTGTCTGTCTAGTCTTGTCTGTCTAGTCTTGTCTGTCTAGTCTTGTCTGTCTAGTCTTGTCTGTCTAGTCTTGTCTGTCTAGTCTTGTCTGTCTAGTCTTGTCTGTCTAGTCTTGTCTGTCTAGTCTTGTCTGTCTAGTCTTGTCTGTCTAGTCTTGTCTGTCTAGTCTTGTCTGTCTAGTCTTGTCTGTCTAGTCTTGTCTGTCTAGTCTGTCTGTCTATGTCTTTGTCTGTCTAGTCTTGTCTGTCTAGTCTTGTCTGTCTAGTCTTGTCTGTCTAGTCTTGTCTGTCTAGTCTTGTCTGTCTAGTCTTGTCTGTCTAGTCTTGTCTGTCTAGTCTTGTCTGTCTAGTCTTGTCTGTCTAGTCTTGTCTGTCTAGTCTTGTCTGTCTAGTCTTGTCTGTCTAGTCTTGTCTGTCTAGTCTTGTCTGTCTAGTCTTGTCTGTCTAGTCTTGTCTGTCTAGTCTTGTCTGTCTAGTCTTGTCTGTCTAGTCTTGTCTGTCTAGTCTTGTCTGTCTAGTTCTGTCTGTCTCTAGTCTTGTCTGTCTAGTCTTGTCTGTCTAGTCTTGTCTGTCTAGTCTTGTCTGTCTAGTCTTGTCCTCTCTAGTCTTGTCTGTCTAGTCCTTGTCTGTCTAGTCTTGTCTTCTAGTCTTGTCTAGTCTTGTCTGTCTAGTCTTGTCGCTAGTCTTGTCTGTCTAGTCTTGTCTGTCTAGTCTTGTTGTTCTGTCTAGTCTTGTCTGTCTAGTCTTGTCTGTCTAGTCTTGTCTGTCTAGTCTTGTCTGTCTAGTCTTGTCCTGTCTAGTCTTGTCTGTCTAGTCTTGTCTGTCTAGTCTTGTCTGTCTAGTCTTGTCTGTCTAGTCTTGTCTGTCTAGTCTTGTCTGTCTAGTCTTGTCTGTCTAGTCTTGTCTGTCTAGTCTTGTCTGTCTAGTCTTGTCTGTCTAGTCTTGTCTGTCTAGTCTTGTCTGTCTAGTCTTGTCTGTCTGTCTTGTCTGTCTAGTCTTGTCTGTCTAGTCTTGTCTGTCTAGTCTTGTCTGTCTAGTCTTGTCTGTCTAGTCTTGTCTGTCTAGTCTTGTCTGTCTGTCTAGTCTTGTCTGTCTAGTCTTGTCTGTCTAGTCTTGTCTGTCTAGTCTTGTCTGTCTAGTCTTGTCTGTCTAGTCTTGTCTGTCTAGTCCTTGTCTGTCTAGTCTTGTCTGTCTAGTCTTGTCTGTCTAGTCTTGTCTGTCTAGTCTTGTCTGTCTAGTCTTGTCTGTCTAGTCTTGTCTGTCTAGTCTTGTCTGTCTAGTCTTGTCTGTCTAGTCTTGTCTGTCTAGTCTTGTCTGTCTAGTCTTGTCTGTCTAGTCTTGTCTGTCTAGTCTTGTCTGTCTAGTCTGTCTGTCTAGTCTTGTCTGTCTAGTCTTGTCTGTCTAGTCTTGTCTGTCTAGTCTTGTCTGTCTAGTCTTGTCTGTCTAGTCTTGTCTGTCTAGTCTTGTCTGTCTAGTCTTGTCTGTCTAGTCTTGTCTGTCTAGTCTTGTCTGTCTAGTCTTGTCTGTCTAGTCTTGTCTGTCTAGTCCTTGTCTGTCTAGTCTTGTCTGTCTAGTCTTGGTCTGTCTAGTCTTGTCTGTCTAGTCTTGTCTGTCTAGTCTTGTCTGTCTAGTCTTGTCTGTCTAGTCTTGTCTGTCTAGTCTTGTCTGTCTAGTCTTGTCTGTCTAGTCTTGTCTGTCTAGTCTTGTCTGTCTAGTCTTGTCTGTCTAGTCTTGTCTGTCTAGTCTTGTCTGTCTAGTCTTGTCTGTCTAGTCTTGTCTGTTAGTCTTGTCTGTCTAGTTTGTCTGTCTAGTCTTGTCTGTCTAGTCTTGTCTGTCTAGTCTTGTCTGTCTAGTCTTGTCTGTCTAGTCTTGTCTGTCTAGTCTTGTCTGTCTAGTCTTGTCTGTCTGTCTAGTCTTGTCTGTCTAGTCTTGTCTGTCTAGTCTTGTCTGTCTAGTCTTGTCTGTCTATCTTGTCTGTCTAGTCTTGTCTGTCTAGTCTTGTCTGTCTAGTCTTGTCTGTCTAGTCTTGTCTGTCTAGTCTTGTCTGTCTAGTCTTGTCTGTCTACTTGTCTGTCTAGTCTTGTCTGTCTAGTCTTGTCTGTCTAGTCTTGTCTGTCTAGTCTTGTCTGTCAGTCTTGTCTGTCTAGTCTTGTCTGTCTAGTCTTGTCTGGTCTTGTCTAGTCTTGTCTGTCTAGTCTTGTCTGTCTAGTCTGTCTGTCTAGTCTTGTCTGTCTAGTCTTGTCTGTCTAGTCTTGTCTGTCTAGTCTTGTCTGTCTAGTCTTGTCTGTCTAGTCTGTCTTGTCTGTCTAGTCTTGTCTGTCTAGTCTTGTCTGTCTAGTCTTGTCTGTCTAGTCTTGTCTGTCTAGTCTTGTCTGTCTAGTCTTGTCTGTCTAGTCTTGTCTGTCTAGTCTTGTCTGTCTAGTCTTGTCTGTCTAGTCTTGTCTGTCTAGTCTTGTCTGTCTAGTCTTGTCTGTCTAGTCTTGTCTGTCTAGTCTTGTCTGTCTAGTCTTGTCTGTCTAGTCTTGTCTGTCTCTAGTCTTGTCTGTCTAGTCTTGTCTGTCTAGTCTTGTCTGTCTAGTCTTGTCTGTCTAGTCTTGTCTGTCTAGTCTTGTCTGTCTAGTCTTGTCTGTCTAGTCTTGTCTGTCTAGTCTTGTCTGTCTAGTCTTGTCTGTCTAGTCTTGTCTGTCTAGTCTTGTCTGTCTAGTCTTGTCTGTCTAGTCTTGTCTGTCTAGTCTTGTCTGTCTAGTCTTGTCTGTCTAGTCTTGTCTGTCTAGTCTTGTCTGTCTAGTCTTGTCTGTCTAGTCTTGTCTGTCTAGTCTTGTCTGTCTAGTCTTGTCTGTCTAGTCTTGTCTGTCTAGTCTTGTCTGTCTAGTCTTGTCTGTCTAGTCTTGTCTGTCTAGTCTTGTCTGTCTAGTCTTGTCTGTCTAGTCTTGTCTGTCTAGTCTTGTCTGTCTAGTCTTGTCTGTCTAGTCTTGTCTGTCTAGTCTTGTCTGTCTAGTCTTGTCTGTCTAGTCTTGTCTGTCTAGTCTTGTCTGTCTAGTCTTGTCTGTCTAGTCTTGTCTGTCTAGTCTTGTCTGTCTAGTCTTGTCTGTCTAGTCTTGTCTGTCTAGTCTTGTCTGTCTAGTCTTGTCTGTCTAGTCTTGTCTGTCTAGTCTTGTCTGTCTAGTCTTGTCTGTCTAGTCTTGTCTGTCTAGTCTTGTCTGTCTAGTCTTGTCTGTCTAGTCTTGTCTGTCTAGTCTTGTCTGTCTAGTCTTGTCTGTCTAGTCTTGTCTGTCTAGTCTTGTCTGTCTAGTCTTGTCTGTCTAGTCTTGTCTGTCTAGTCTTGTCTGTCTAGTCTTGTCTGTCTAGTCTTGTCTGTCTAGTCTTGTCTGTCTAGTCTTGTCTGTCTAGTCTTGTCTGTCTAGTCTTGTCTGTCTAGTCTTGTCTGTCTAGTCTTGTCTGTCTAGTCTTGTCTGTCTAGTCTTGTCTGTCTAGTCTTGTCTGTCTAGTCTTGTCTGTCTAGTCTTGTCTGTCTAGTCTTGTCTGTCTAGTCTTGTCTGTCTAGTCTTGTCTGTCTAGTCTTGTCTGTCTAGTCTTGTCTGTCTAGTCTTGTCTGTCTAGTCTTGTCTGTCTAGTCTTGTCTGTCTAGTCTTGTCTGTCTAGTCTTGTCTGTCTAGTCTTGTCTGTCTAGTCTTGTCTGTCTAGTCTTGTCTGTCTAGTCTTGTCTGTCTAGTCTTGTCTGTCTAGTCTTGTCTGTCTAGTCTTGTCTGTCTAGTCTTGTCTGTCTAGTCTTGTCTGTCTAGTCTTGTCTGTCTAGTCTTGTCTGTCTAGTCTTGTCTGTCTAGTCTTGTCTGTCTAGTCTTGTCTGTCTAGTCTTGTCTGTCTAGTCATGTCTGTCTAGTCTTGTCTGTCTAGTCTTGTCTGTCTAGTCTTGTCTGTCTAGTCTTGTCTGTCTAGTCTTGTCTGTCTAGTCTTGTCTGTCTAGTCTTGTCTGTCTAGTCTTGTCTGTCTAGTCTTGTCTGTCTAGTCTTGTCTGTCTTGTCTGTCTAGTCTTGTCTCTGTCTAGTCTTGTCTGTCTAGTCTTGTCTGTCTAGTCTTGTCTGTCTAGTCTTGTCTGTCTAGTCTTGTCTGTCTAGTCTTGTCTGTCTAGTCTTGTCTGTCTAGTCTTGTCTGTCTAGTCTTGTCTGTCTAGTCTTGTCTGTCTAGTCTTGTCTGTCTAGTCTTGTCTGTCTAGTCTTGTCTGTCTAGTCTTGTCTGTCTAGTCTTGTCTGTCTAGTCTTGTCTGTCTAGTCTTGTCTGTCTAGTCTTGTCTGTCTAGTCTTGTCTGTCTAGTCTTGTCTGTCTAGTCTTGTCTGTCTAGTCTTGTCTGTCTAGTCTTGTCTGTCTAGTCTTGTCTGTCTAGTCTTGTCTGTCTAGTCTTGTCTGTCTAGTCTTGTCTGTCTAGTCTTGTCTGTCTAGTCTTGTCTGTCTAGTCTTGTCTGTCTAGTCTTGTCTGTCTAGTCTTGTCTGTCTAGTCTTGTCTGTCTAGTCTTGTCTGTCTAGTCTTGTCTGTCTAGTCTTGTCTGTCTAGTCTTGTCTGTCTAGTCTTGTCTGTCTAGTCTTGTCTGTCTAGTCTTGTCTGTCTAGTCTTGTCTGTCTAGTCTTGTCTGTCTAGTCTTGTCTGTCTAGTCTTGTCTGTCTAGTCTTGTCTGTCTAGTCTTGTCTGTCTAGTCTTGTCTGTCTAGTCTTGTCTGTCTAGTCTTGTCTGTCTAGTCTTGTCTGTCTAGTCTTGTCTGTCTAGTCTTGTCTGTCTAGTCTTGTCTGTCTAGTCTTGTCTGTCTAGTCTTGTCTGTCTAGTCTTGTCTGTCTAGTCTTGTCTGTCTAGTCTTGTCTGTCTAGTCTTGTCTGTCTAGTCTTGTCTGTCTAGTCTTGTCTGTCTAGTCTTGTCTGTCTAGTCTTGTCTGTCTAGTCTTGTCTGTCTAGTCTTGTCTGTCTAGTCTTGTCTGTCTAGTCTTGTCTGTCTAGTCTTGTCTGTCTAGTCTTGTCTGTCTAGTCTTGTCTGTCTAGTCTTGTCTGTCTAGTCTTGTCTGTCTAGTCTTGTCTGTCTAGTCTTGTCTGTCTAGTCTTGTCTGTCTAGTCTTGTCTGTCTAGTCTTGTCTGTCTAGTCTTGTCTGTCTAGTCTTGTCTGTCTAGTCTTGTCTGTCTAGTCTTGTCTGTCTAGTCTTGTCTGTCTAGTCTTGTCTGTCTAGTCTTGTCTGTCTAGTCTTGTCTGTCTAGTCTTGTCTGTCTAGTCTTGTCTGTCTAGTCTTGTCTGTCTAGTCTTGTCTGTCTAGTCTTGTCTGTCTAGTCTTGTCTGTCTAGTCTTGTCTGTCTAGTCTTGTCTGTCTAGTCTTGTCTGTCTAGTCTTGTCTGTCTAGTCTTGTCTGTCTAGTCTTGTCTGTCTAGTCTTGTCTGTCTAGTCTTGTCTGTCTAGTCTTGTCTGTCTAGTCTTGTCTGTCTAGTCTTGTCTGTCTAGTCTTGTCTGTCTAGTCTTGTCTGTCTAGTCTTGTCTGTCTAGTCTTGTCTGTCTAGTCTTGTCTGTCTAGTCTTGTCTGTCTAGTCTTGTCTGTCTAGTCTTGTCTGTCTAGTCTTGTCTGTCTAGTCTTGTCTGTCTAGTCTTGTCTGTCTAGTCTTGTCTGTCTAGTCTTGTCTGTCTAGTCTTGTCTGTCTAGTCTTGTCTGTCTAGTCTTGTCTGTCTAGTCTTGTCTGTCTAGTCTTGTCTGTCTAGTCTTGTCTGTCTAGTCTTGTCTGTCTAGTCTTGTCTGTCTAGTCTTGTCTGTCTAGTCTTGTCTGTCTAGTCTTGTCTGTCTAGTCTTGTCTGTCTAGTCTTGTCTGTCTAGTCTTGTCTGTCTAGTCTTGTCTGTCTAGTCTTGTCTGTCTAGTCTTGTCTGTCTAGTCTTGTCTGTCTAGTCTTGTCTGTCTAGTCTTGTCTGTCTAGTCTTGTCTGTCTAGTCTTGTCTGTCTAGTCTTGTCTGTCTAGTCTTGTCTGTCTAGTCTTGTCTGTCTAGTCTTGTCTGTCTAGTCTTGTCTGTCTAGTCTTGTCTGTCTAGTCTTGTCTGTCTAGTCTTGTCTGTCTAGTCTTGTCTGTCTAGTCTTGTCTGTCTAGTCTTGTCTGTCTAGTCTTGTCTGTCTAGTCTTGTCTGTCTAGTCTTGTCTGTCTAGTCTTGTCTGTCTAGTCTTGTCTGTCTAGTCTTGTCTGTCTAGTCTTGTCTGTCTAGTCTTGTCTGTCTAGTCTTGTCTGTCTAGTCTTGTCTGTCTAGTCTTGTCTGTCTAGTCTTGTCTGTCTAGTCTTGTCTGTCTAGTCTTGTCTGTCTAGTCTTGTCTGTCTAGTCTTGTCTGTCTAGTCTTGTCTGTCTAGTCTTGTCTGTCTAGTCTTGTCTGTCTAGTCTTGTCTGTCTAGTCTTGTCTGTCTAGTCTTGTCTGTCTAGTCTTGTCTGTCTAGTCTTGTCTGTCTAGTCTTGTCTGTCTAGTCTTGTCTGTCTAGTCTTGTCTGTCTAGTCTTGTCTGTCTAGTCTTGTCTGTCTAGTCTTGTCTGTCTAGTCTTGTCTGTCTAGTCTTGTCTGTCTAGTCTTGTCTGTCTAGTCTTGTCTGTCTAGTCTTGTCTGTCTAGTCTTGTCTGTCTAGTCTTGTCTGTCTAGTCTTGTCTGTCTAGTCTTGTCTGTCTAGTCTTGTCTGTCTAGTCTTGTCTGTCTAGTCTTGTCTGTCTAGTCTTGTCTGTCTAGTCTTGTCTGTCTAGTCTTGTCTGTCTAGTCTTGTCTGTCTAGTCTTGTCTGTCTAGTCTTTGTCTGTCTAGTCTTGTCTGTCTAGTCTTGTCTGTCTAGTCTTGTCTGTCTAGTCTTGTCTGTCTAGTCTTGTCTGTCTAGTCTTGTCTGTCTAGTCTTGTCTGTCTAGTCTTGTCTGTCTAGTCTTGTCTGTCTAGTCTTGTCTGTCTAGTCTTGTCTGTCTAGTCTTGTCTGTCTAGTCTTGTCTGTCTAGTCTTGTCTGTCTAGTCTTGTCTGTCTAGTCTTGTCTGTCTAGTCTTGTCTGTCTAGTCTTGTCTGTCTAGTCTTGTCTGTCTAGTCTTGTCTGTCTAGTCTTGTCTGTCTAGTCTTGTCTGTCTAGTCTTGTCTGTCTAGTCTTGTCTGTCTAGTCTTGTCTGTCTAGTCTTGTCTGTCTAGTCTTGTCTGTCTAGTCTTGTCTGTCTAGTCTTGTCTGTCTAGTCTTGTCTGTCTAGTCTTGTCTGTCTAGTCTTGTCTGTCTAGTCTTGTCTGTCTAGTCTTGTCTGTCTAGTCTTGTCTGTCTAGTCTTGTCTGTCTAGTCTTGTCTGTCTAGTCTTGTCTGTCTAGTCTTGTCTGTCTAGTCTTGTCTGTCTAGTCTTGTCTGTCTAGTCTTGTCTGTCTAGTCTTGTCTGTCTAGTCTTGTCTGTCTAGTCTTGTCTGTCTAGTCTTGTCTGTCTAGTCTTGTCTGTCTAGTCTTGTCTGTCTAGTCTTGTCTGTCTAGTCTTGTCTGTCTAGTCTTGTCTGTCTAGTCTTGTCTGTCTAGTCTTGTCTGTCTAGTCTTGTCTGTCTAGTCTTGTCTGTCTAGTCTTGTCTGTCTAGTCTTGTCTGTCTAGTCTTGTCTGTCTAGTCTTGTCTGTCTAGTCTTGTCTGTCTAGTCTTGTCTGTCTAGTCTTGTCTGTCTAGTCTTGTCTGTCTAGTCTTGTCTGTCTAGTCTTGTCTGTCTAGTCTTGTCTGTCTAGTCTTGTCTGTCTAGTCTTGTCTGTCTAGTCTTGTCTGTCTAGTCTTGTCTGTCTAGTCTTGTCTGTCTAGTCTTGTCTGTCTAGTCTTGTCTGTCTAGTCTTGTCTGTCTAGTCTTGTCTGTCTAGTCTTGTCTGTCTAGTCTTGTCTGTCTAGTCTTGTCTGTCTAGTCTTGTCTGTCTAGTCTTGTCTGTCTAGTCTTGTCTGTCTAGTCTTGTCTGTCTAGTCTTGTCTGTCTAGTCTTGTCTGTCTAGTCTTGTCTGTCTAGTCTAGTCTGTTAGTCTTGTCTGTCTAGTCTTGTCTGTCTAGTCTTGTCTGTCTAGTCTTGTCTGTCTAGTCTTGTCTGTCTAGTCTTGTCTGTCTAGTCTTGTCTGTCTAGTCTTGTCTGTCTAGTCTTGTCTGTCTAGTCTTGTCTGTCTAGTCTTGTCTGTCTAGTCTTGTCTGTCTAGTCTTGTCTGTCTAGTCTTGTCTGTCTAGTCTTGTCTGTCTAGTCTTGTCTGTCTAGTCTTGTCTGTCTAGTCTTGTCTGTCTAGTCTTGTCTGTCTAGTCTTGTCTGTCTAGTCTTGTCTGTCTAGTCTTGTCTGTCTAGTCTTGTCTGTCTAGTCTTGTCTGTCTAGTCTTGTCTGTCTAGTCTTGTCTGTCTAGTCTTGTCTGTCTAGTCTTGTCTGTCTAGTCTTGTCTGTCTAGTCTTGTCTGTCTAGTCTTGTCTGTCTAGTCTTGTCTGTCTAGTCTTGTCTGTCTAGTCTTGTCTGTCTAGTCTTGTCTGTCTAGTCTTGTCTGTCTAGTCTTGTCTGTCTAGTCTTGTCTGTCTAGTCTTGTCTGTCTAGTCTTGTCTGTCTAGTCTTGTCTGTCTAGTCTTGTCTGTCTAGTCTTGTCTGTCTAGTCTTGTCTGTCTAGTCTTGTCTGTCTAGTCTTGTCTGTCTAGTCTTGTCTGTCTAGTCTTGTCTGTCTAGTCTTGTCTGTCTAGTCTTGTCTGTCTAGTCTTGTCTGTCTAGTCTTGTCTGTCTAGTCTTGTCTGTCTAGTCTTGTCTGTCTAGTCTTGTCTGTCTAGTCTTGTCTGTCTAGTCTTGTCTGTCTAGTCTTGTCTGTCTAGTCTTGTCTGTCTAGTCTTGTCTGTCTAGTCTTGTCTGTCTAGTCTTGTCTGTCTAGTCTTGTCTGTCTAGTCTTGTCTGTCTAGTCTTGTCTGTCTAGTCTTGTCTGTCTAGTCTTGTCTGTCTAGTCTTGTCTGTCTAGTCTTGTCTGTCTAGTCTTGTCTGTCTAGTCTTGTCTGTCTAGTCTTGTCTGTCTAGTCTTGTCTGTCTAGTCTTGTCTGTCTAGTCTTGTCTGTCTAGTCTTGTCTGTCTAGTCTTGTCTGTCTAGTCTTGTCTGTCTAGTCTTGTCTGTCTAGTCTTGTCTGTCTAGTCTTGTCTGTCTAGTCTTGTCTGTCTAGTCTTGTCTGTCTAGTCTTGTCTGTCTAGTCTTGTCTGTCTAGTCTTGTCTGTCTAGTCTTGTCTGTCTAGTCTTGTCTGTCTAGTCTTGTCTGTCTAGTCTTGTCTGTCTAGTCTTGTCTGTCTAGTCTTGTCTGTCTAGTCTTGTCTGTCTAGTCTTGTCTGTCTAGTCTTGTCTGTCTAGTCTTGTCTGTCTAGTCTTGTCTGTCTAGTCTTGTCTGTCTAGTCTTGTCTGTCTAGTCTTGTCTGTCTAGTCTTGTCTGTCTAGTCTTGTCTGTCTAGTCTTGTCTGTCTAGTCTTGTCTGTCTAGTCTTGTCTGTCTAGTCTTGTCTGTCTAGTCTTGTCTGTCTAGTCTTGTCTGTCTAGTCTTGTCTGTCTAGTCTTGTCTGTCTAGTCTTGTCTGTCTAGTCTTGTCTGTCTAGTCTTGTCTGTCTAGTCTTGTCTGTCTAGTCTTGTCTGTCTAGTCTTGTCTGTCTAGTCTTGTCTGTCTAGTCTTGTCTGTCTAGTCTTGTCTGTCTAGTCTTGTCTGTCTAGTCTTGTCTGTCTAGTCTTGTCTGTCTAGTCTTGTCTGTCTAGTCTTGTCTGTCTAGTCTTGTCTGTCTAGTCTTGTCTGTCTAGTCTTGTCTGTCTAGTCTTGTCTGTCTAGTCTTGTCTGTCTAGTCTTGTCTGTCTAGTCTTGTCTGTCTAGTCTTGTCTGTCTAGTCTTGTCTGTCTAGTCTTGTCTGTCTAGTCTTGTCTGTCTAGTCTTGTCTGTCTAGTCTTGTCTGTCTAGTCTTGTCTGTCTAGTCTTGTCTGTCTAGTCTTGTCTGTCTAGTCTTGTCTGTCTAGTCTTGTCTGTCTAGTCTTGTCTGTCTAGTCTTGTCTGTCTAGTCTTGTCTGTCTAGTCTTGTCTGTCTAGTCTTGTCTGTCTAGTCTTGTCTGTCTAGTCTTGTCTGTCTAGTCTTGTCTGTCTAGTCTTGTCTGTCTAGTCTTGTCTGTCTAGTCTTGTCTGTCTAGTCTTGTCTGTCTAGTCTTGTCTGTCTAGTCTTGTCTGTCTAGTCTTGTCTGTCTAGTCTTGTCTGTCTAGTCTTGTCTGTCTAGTCTTGTCTGTCTAGTCTTGTCTGTCTAGTCTTGTCTGTCTAGTCTTGTCTGTCTAGTCTTGTCTGTCTAGTCTTGTCTGTCTAGTCTTGTCTGTCTAGTCTTGTCTGTCTAGTCTTGTCTGTCTAGTCTTGTCTGTCTAGTCTTGTCTGTCTAGTCTTGTCTGTCTAGTCTTGTCTGTCTAGTCTTGTCTGTCTAGTCTTGTCTGTCTAGTCTTGTCTGTCTAGTCTTGTCTGTCTAGTCTTGTCTGTCTAGTCTTGTCTGTCTAGTCTTGTCTGTCTAGTCTTGTCTGTCTAGTCTTGTCTGTCTAGTCTTGTCTGTCTAGTCTTGTCTGTCTAGTCTTGTCTGTCTAGTCTTGTCTGTCTAGTCTTGTCTGTCTAGTCTTGTCTGTCTAGTCTTGTCTGTCTAGTCTTGTCTGTCTAGTCTTGTCTGTCTAGTCTTGTCTGTCTAGTCTTGTCTGTCTAGTCTTGTCTGTCTAGTCTTGTCTGTCTAGTCTTGTCTGTCTAGTCTTGTCTGTCTAGTCTTGTCTGTCTAGTCTTGTCTGTCTAGTCTTGTCTGTCTAGTCTTGTCTGTCTAGTCTTGTCTGTCTAGTCTTGTCTGTCTAGTCTTGTCTGTCTAGTCTTGTCTGTCTAGTCTTGTCTGTCTAGTCTTGTCTGTCTAGTCTTGTCTGTCTAGTCTTGTCTGTCTAGTCTTGTCTGTCTAGTCTTGTCTGTCTAGTCTTGTCTGTCTAGTCTTGTCTGTCTAGTCTTGTCTGTCTAGTCTTGTCTGTCTAGTCTTGTCTGTCTAGTCTTGTCTGTCTAGTCTTGTCTGTCTAGTCTTGTCTGTCTAGTCTTGTCTGTCTAGTCTTGTCTGTCTAGTCTTGTCTGTCTAGTCTTGTCTGTCTAGTCTTGTCTGTCTAGTCTTGTCTGTCTAGTCTTGTCTGTCTAGTCTTGTCTGTCTAGTCTTGTCTGTCTAGTCTTGTCTGTCTAGTCTTGTCTGTCTAGTCTTGTCTGTCTAGTCTTGTCTGTCTAGTCTTGTCTGTCTAGTCTTGTCTGTCTAGTCTTGTCTGTCTAGTCTTAGTCTTGTCTGTCTAGTCTTGTCTGTGTGTCTAGTCTTGTCTGTCTAGTCTTGTCTGTCTAGTCTTGTCTGTCTAGTCTTGTCTGTCTAGTCTTGTCTGTCTAGTCTTGTCTGTCTAGTCTTGTCTGTCTAGTCTTGTCTGTCTAGTCTTGTCTGTCTAGTCTTGTCTGTCTAGTCTTGTCTGTCTAGTCTTGTCTGTCTAGTCTTGTCTGTCTAGTCTTGTCTGTCTAGTCTTGTCTGTCTAGTCTTGTCTGTCTAGTCTTGTCTGTCTAGTCTTGTCTGTCTAGTCTTGTCTGTCTAGTCTTGTCTGTCTAGTCTTGTCTGTCTAGTCTAGTCTGGCTAGTCTTGTCTGTCTAGTCTTGTCTGTCTAGTCTTGTCTGTCTAGTCTTGTCTGTCTAGTCTTGTCTGTCTAGTCTTGTCTGTCTAGTCTTGTCTGTCTAGTCTTGTCTGTCTAGTCTTGTCTGTCTAGTCTTGTCTGTCTAGTCTTGTCTGTCTAGTCTTGTCTGTCTAGTCTTGTCTGTCTAGTCTTGTCTGTCTAGTCTTGTCTGTCTAGTCTTGTCTGTCTAGTCTTGTCTGTCTAGTCTTGTCTGTCTAGTCTTGTCTGTCTAGTCTTGTCTGTCTAGTCTTGTCTGTCTAGTCTTGTCTGTCTAGTCTTGTCTGTCTAGTCTTGTCTGTCTAGTCTTGTCTGTCTAGTCTTGTCTGTCTAGTCTTGTCTGTCTAGTCTTGTCTGTCTTGTCTGTCTAGTCTTGTCTGTCTAGTCTTGTCTGTCTAGTCTTGTCTGTCTAGTCTTGTCTGTCTAGTCTTGTCTGTCTAGTCTTGTCTGTCTAGTCTTGTCTGTCTAGTCTTGTCTGTCTGGTCTTGTCTGTCTAGTCTTGTCTGTCTAGTCTTGTCTGTCTAGTCTTGTCTGTCTAGTCTTGTCTGTCTAGTCTTGTCTGTCTAGTCTTGTCTGTCTAGTCTTGTCTGTCTAGTCTTGTCTGTCTAGTCTTGTCTGTCTAGTCTTGTCTGTCTAGTCTTGTCTGTCTAGTCTTGTCTGTCTAGTCTTGTCTGTCTAGTCTTGTCTGTCTAGTCTTGTCTGTCCTAGTCTTGTCTGTCTAGTCCTTGTCTGTCTAGTCTTGTCTGTCTAGTCTTGTCTGTCTAATCTTGTCTGTCTAGTCTTGTCTGTCTAGTCTTGTCTGTCTAGTCTTGTCTGTCTAGTCTTGTCTGTCTAGTCTTGTCTGTCTAGTCTTGTCTGTCTAAGTCCTTGTCTGTCTAGTCTTGTCTGTCTAGTCTTGTCTGTCTAGTCTTGTCTGTCTAGTCTTGTCTGTCTAGTCTTGTCTGTCTAGTCTTGTCTGTCTAGTCTTGTCTGTCTAGTCTTGTCTGTCTAGTCTTGTCTGTCTAGTCTTGTAGTCTGTCTGTCTAGTCTTGTCTGTCTAGTCTTGTCTGTCTAGTCTTGTCTGTCTAGTCTTGTCTGTCTAGTCTTGTCTGTCTAGTCTTGTCTGTCTAGTCTTGTCTGTCTAGTCTTGTCTGTCTAGTCTTGTCTGTCTAGTCTTGTCTGGTCTAGTCTTGTCTGTCTAGTCTTGTCTGTTTGTCTGTCTAGTCTTGTCTGTCTAGTCTTGTCTGTCTAGTCTTGTCTGTCTAGTCTTGTCTGTCTAGTCTTGTCTGTCTAGTCTTGTCTGTCTAGGTCTTGTCTGTCTAGTCTTGTCTGTCTAGTCTTGTCTGTCTAGTCTTGTCTGTCTAGTCTTGTCTGTCTAGTCTTGTCTGTCTAGTCTTGTCTGTCTAGTCTTGTCTGTCTAGTCTTGTCTGTCTATTCTTGTCTGTCTAGTCTTGTCTGTCTAGTCTTGTCTGTCTAGTCTTGTCTGTCTAGTCTTGTCTGTCTAGTCTTGTCTGTCTAGTCTTGTCTGTCTAGTCTTGTCTGTCTAGTCTTGTCTGTCTAGTCTTGTCTGTCTAGTCTTGTCTGTCTAGTCTTGTCTGTCTAGTCTTGTCTGTCTAGTCTTGTCTGTCTAGTCTTGTCTGTCTAGTCTTGTCTGTCTAGTCTTGTCTGTCTAGTCTTGTCTGTCTAGTCTTGTCTGTCTAGTCTTGTCTGTCTAGTCTTGTCTGTCTAGTCTTGTCTGTCTAGTCTTGTCTGTCTAGTCTTGTCTGTCTAGTCTTGTCTGTCTAGTCTTGTCTGTCTAGTCTTGTCTGTCTAGTCTTGTCTGTCTAGTCTTGTCTGTCTAGTCTTGTCTGTCTAGTCTTGTCTGTCTAGTCTTGTCTGTCTAGTCTTGTCTGTCTAGTCTTGTCTGTCTAGTCTTGTCTGTCTAGTCTTGTCTGTCTAGTCTTGTCTGTCTAGTCTTGTCTGTCTAGTCTTGTCTGTCTAGTCTTGTCTGTCTAGTCTTGTCTGTCTAGTCTTGTCTGTCTAGTCTTGTCTGTCTAGTCTTGTCTGTCTAGTCTTGTCTGTCTAGTCTTGTCTGTCTAGTCTTGTCTGTCTAGTCTTGTCTGTCTAGTCTTGTCTGTCTAGTCTTGTCTGTCTAGTCTTGTCTGTCTAGTCTTGTCTGTCTAGTCTTGTCTGTCTAGTCTTGTCTGTCTAGTCTTGTCTGTCTAGTCTTGTCTGTCTAGTCTTGTCTGTCTAGTCTTGTCTGTCTAGTCTTGTCTGTCTAGTCTTGTCTGTCTAGTCTTGTCTGTCTAGTCTTGTCTGTCTAGTCTTGTCTGTCTAGTCTTGTCTGTCTAGTCTTGTCTGTCTAGTCTTGTCTGTCTAGTCTTGTCTGTCTAGTCTTGTCTGTCTAGTCTTGTCTGTCTAGTCTTGTCTGTCTAGTCTTGTCTGTCTAGTCTTGTCTGTCTAGTCTTGTCTGTCTAGTCTTGTCTGTCTAGTCTTGTCTGTCTAGTCTTGTCTGTCTAGTCTTGTCTGTCTAGTCTTGTCTGTCTAGTCTTGTCTGTCTAGTCTTGTCTGTCTAGTCTTGTCTGTCTAGTCTTGTCTGTCTAGTCTTGTCTGTCTAGTCTTGTCTGTCTAGTCTTGTCTGTCTAGTCTTGTCTGTCTAGTCTTGTCTGTCTAGTCTTGTCTGTCTAGTCTTGTCTGTCTAGTCTTGTCTGTCTAGTCTTGTCTGTCTAGTCTTGTCTGTCTAGTCTTGTCTGTCTAGTCTTGTCTGTCTAGTCTTGTCTGTCTAGTCTTGTCTGTCTAGTCTTGTCTGTCTAGTCTTGTCTGTCTAGTCTTGTCTGTCTAGTCTTGTCTGTCTAGTCTTGTCTGTCTAGTCTTGTCTGTCTAGTCTTGTCTGTCTAGTCTTGTCTGTCTAGTCTTGTCTGTCTAGTCTTGTCTGTCTAGTCTTGTCTGTCTAGTCTTGTCTGTCTAGTCTTGTCTGTCTAGTCTTGTCTGTCTAGTCTTGTCTGTCTAGTCTTGTCTGTCTAGTCTTGTCTGTCTAGTCTTGTCTGTCTAGTCTTGTCTGTCTAGTCTTGTCTGTCTAGTCTTGTCTGTCTAGTCTTGTCTGTCTAGTCTTGTCTGTCTAGTCTTGTCTGTCTAGTCTTGTCTGTCTAGTCTTGTCTGTCTAGTCTTGTCTGTCTAGTCTTGTCTGTCTAGTCTTGTCTGTCTAGTCTTGTCTGTCTAGTCTTGTCTGTCTAGTCTTGTCTGTCTAGTCTTGTCTGTCTAGTCTTGTCTGTCTAGTCTTGTCTGTCTAGTCTTGTCTGTCTAGTCTTGTCTGTCTAGTCTTGTCTGTCTAGTCTTGTCTGTCTAGTCTTGTCTGTCTAGTCTTGTCTGTCTAGTCTTGTCTGTCTAGTCTTGTCTGTCTAGTCTTGTCTGTCTAGTCTTGTCTGTCTAGTCTTGTCTGTCTAGTCTTGTCTGTCTAGTCTTGTCTGTCTAGTCTTGTCTGTCTAGTCTTGTCTGTCTAGTCTTGTCTGTCTAGTCTTGTCTGTCTAGTCTTGTCTGTCTAGTCTTGTCTGTCTAGTCTTGTCTGTCTAGTCTTGTCTGTCTAGTCTTGTCTGTCTAGTCTTGTCTGTCTAGTCTTGTCTGTCTAGTCTTGTCTGTCTAGTCTTGTCTGTCTAGTCTTGTCTGTCTAGTCTTGTCTGTCTAGTCTTGTCTGTCTAGTCTTGTCTGTCTAGTCTTGTCTGTCTAGTCTTGTCTGTCTAGTCTTGTCTGTCTAGTCTTGTCTGTCTAGTCTTGTCTGTCTAGTCTTGTCTGTCTAGTCTTGTCTGTCTAGTCTTGTCTGTCTAGTCTTGTCTGTCTAGTCTTGTCTGTCTAGTCTTGTCTGTCTAGTCTTGTCTGTCTAGTCTTGTCTGTCTAGTCTTGTCTGTCTAGTCTTGTCTGTCTAGTCTTGTCTGTCTAGTCTTGTCTGTCTAGTCTTGTCTGTCTAGTCTTGTCTGTCTAGTCTTGTCTGTCTAGTCTTGTCTGTCTAGTCTTGTCTGTCTAGTCTTGTCTGTCTAGTCTTGTCTGTCTAGTCTTGTCTGTCTAGTCTTGTCTGTCTAGTCTTGTCTGTCTAGTCTTGTCTGTCTAGTCTTGTCTGTCTAGTCTTGTCTGTCTAGTCTTGTCTGTCTAGTCTTGTCTGTCTAGTCTTGTCTGTCTAGTCTTGTCTGTCTAGTCTTGTCTGTCTAGTCTTGTCTGTCTAGTCTTGTCTGTCTAGTCTTGTCTGTCTAGTCTTGTCTGTCTAGTCTTGTCTGTCTAGTCTTGTCTGTCTAGTCTTGTCTGTCTAGTCTTGTCTGTCTAGTCTTGTCTGTCTAGTCTTGTCTGTCTAGTCTTGTCTGTCTAGTCTTGTCTGTCTAGTCTTGTCTGTCTAGTCTTGTCTGTCTAGTCTTGTCTGTCTAGTCTTGTCTGTCTAGTCTTGTCTGTCTAGTCTTGTCTGTCTAGTCTTGTCTGTCTAGTCTTGTCTGTCTAGTCTTGTCTGTCTAGTCTTGTCTGTCTAGTCTTGTCTGTCTAGTCTTGTCTGTCTAGTCTTGTCTGTCTAGTCTTGTCTGTCTAGTCTTGTCTGTCTAGTCTTGTCTGTCTAGTCTTGTCTGTCTAGTCTTGTCTGTCTAGTCTTGTCTGTCTAGTCTTGTCTGTCTAGTCTTGTCTGTCTAGTCTTGTCTGTCTAGTCTTGTCTGTCTAGTCTTGTCTGTCTAGTCTTGTCTGTCTAGTCTTGTCTGTCTAGTCTTGTCTGTCTAGTCTTGTCTGTCTAGTCTTGTCTGTCTAGTCTTGTCTGTCTAGTCTTGTCTGTCTAGTCTTGTCTGTCTAGTCTTGTCTGTCTAGTCTTGTCTGTCTAGTCTTGTCTGTCTAGTCTTGTCTGTCTAGTCTTGTCTGTCTAGTCTTGTCTGTCTAGTCTTGTCTGTCTAGTCTTGTCTGTCTAGTCTTGTCTGTCTAGTCTTGTCTGTCTAGTCTTGTCTGTCTAGTCTTGTCTGTCTAGTCTTGTCTGTCTAGTCTTGTCTGTCTAGTCTTGTCTGTCTAGTCTTGTCTGTCTAGTCTTGTCTGTCTAGTCTTGTCTGTCTAGTCTTGTCTGTCTAGTCTTGTCTGTCTAGTCTTGTCTGTCTAGTCTTGTCTGTCTAGTCTTGTCTGTCTAGTCTTGTCTGTCTAGTCTTGTCTGTCTAGTCTTGTCTGTCTAGTCTTGTCTGTCTAGTCTTGTCTGTCTAGTCTTGTCTGTCTAGTCTTGTCTGTCTAGTCTTGTCTGTCTAGTCTTGTCTGTCTAGTCTTGTCTGTCTAGTCTTGTCTGTCTAGTCTTGTCTGTCTAGTCTTGTCTGTCTAGTCTTGTCTGTCTAGTCTTGTCTGTCTAGTCTTGTCTGTCTAGTCTTGTCTGTCTAGTCTTGTCTGTCTAGTCTTGTCTGTCTAGTCTTGTCTGTCTAGTCTTGTCTGTCTAGTCTTGTCTGTCTAGTCTTGTCTGTCTAGTCTTGTCTGTCTAGTCTTGTCTGTCTAGTCTTGTCTGTCTAGTCTTGTCTGTCTAGTCTTGTCTGTCTAGTCTTGTCTGTCTAGTCTTGTCTGTCTAGTCTTGTCTGTCTAGTCTTGTCTGTCTAGTCTTGTCTGTCTAGTCTTGTCTGTCTAGTCTTGTCTGTCTAGTCTTGTCTGTCTAGTCTTGTCTGTCTAGTCTTGTCTGTCTAGTCTTGTCTGTCTAGTCTTGTCTGTCTAGTCTTGTCTGTCTAGTCTTGTCTGTCTAGTCTTGTCTGTCTAGTCTTGTCTGTCTAGTCTTGTCTGTCTAGTCTTGTCTGTCTAGTCTTGTCTGTCTAGTCTTGTCTGTCTAGTCTTGTCTGTCTAGTCTTGTCTGTCTAGTCTTGTCTGTCTAGTCTTGTCTGTCTAGTCTTGTCTGTCTAGTCTTGTCTGTCTAGTCTTGTCTGTCTAGTCTTGTCTGTCTAGTCTTGTCTGTCTAGTCTTGTCTGTCTAGTCTTGTCTGTCTAGTCTTGTCTGTCTAGTCTTGTCTGTCTAGTCTTGTCTGTCTAGTCTTGTCTGTCTAGTCTTGTCTGTCTAGTCTTGTCTGTCTAGTCTTGTCTGTCTAGTCTTGTCTGTCTAGTCTTGTCTGTCTAGTCTTGTCTGTCTAGTCTTGTCTGTCTAGTCTTGTCTGTCTAGTCTTGTCTGTCTAGTCTTGTCTGTCTAGTCTTGTCTGTCTCTCGTGCTGTCTTAGTCTTGTCTGTCTAGTCTTGTCTGTCTAGTCTTGTCTGTCTAGTCTTGTCTGTCTAGTCTTGTCTGTCTAGTCTTGTCTGTCTAGTCTTGTCTGTCTAGTCTTGTCTGTCTAGTCTTGTCTGTCTAGTCTTGTCTGTCTAGTCTTGTCCTGTCTAGTCTTGTCTGTCTAGTCTTGTCTGTCTTGTCTTGTCTGTCTAGTCTTGTCTGTCTAGTCTTGTCTGTCTAGTCTTGTCTGTCTAGTCTTGTCTGTCTAGTCTTGTCTGTCTAGTCTTGTCTGTCTAGTCCTTGTCTGTCTAGTCTTGTCTGTCTAGTCTTGTCTGTCTAGTCTTGTCTGTCTAGTCTTGTCTGTCTAGTCTTGTCTGTCTAGTCTTGTCTGTCTAGTCTTGTCTGTCTAGTCTTGTCTGTCTAGTCTTGTCTGTCTAGTCTTGTCTGTCTAGTCTTGTCTGTCTAGTCTTGTCTGTCTAGTCTTGTCTGTCTAGTCTTGTCTGTCTAGTCTTGTCTGTCTGTCTTGTCTGTCTAGTCTTGTCTGTCTAGTCTTGTCTGTCTAGTCTTGTCTGTCTAGTCTTGTCTGTCTAGTCTTGTCTGTCTAGTCTTGTCTGTCTAGTCTTGTCTGTCTAGTCTGAGTCTTGTCTGTCTAGTCTGTCTGTCTAGTCTTGTCTGTCTAGTCTTGTCTGTCTAGTCTTGTCTGTCTAGTCTTGTCTGTCTAGTCTTGTCTGTCTAGTCTTGTCTGTCTAGTCTTGTCTGTCTAGTCTTGTCTGTTAGTCTGTCTGTCTAGTCTTGTCTGTCTAGTCTTGTCCTGTCTAGGTCTTGTCTGTCTAGTCTTGTCTGTCTAGTCTTGTCTGTCTAGTCTTGTCTGTCTAGTCTTGTCTGTCTAGTCTTGTCTGTCTAGTCTTGTCTGTCTAGTCTTGTCTGTCTAGTCTTGTCTGTCTAGTCTTGTCTGTCTAGTCTTGTCTGTCTAGTCTTGTCTGTCTAGTCTGTCTGTCTGTCTTGTCTGTCTAGTCTTGTCTGTCTAGTCTTGTCTGTCTAGTCTTGTGTATCTAGTCTTTGTCTGTCTAGTCTTGTCTGTCTAGTCTTGTCTGTCTAGTCTTGTCTGTCTAGTCTTGTCTGTCTAGTCTTGTCTGTCTAGTCTTGTCTGTCTAGTCTTGTCTGTCTAGTCTTGTCTGTCTAGTCTTGTCTGTCTAGTCTTGTCTGTCTAGTCTTGTCTGTCTAGTCTTGTCTGTCTAGTCTTGTCTGTCTAGTCTTGTCTGTCTAGTCTTGTCTGTCTAGTCTTGTCTGTCTAGTCTTGTCTGTCTAGTCTTGTCTGTCTAGTCTTGTCCTGTCTAGTCTTGTCTGTCTAGTCTTGTCTGTCTAGTCTTGTCTGTCTAGTCTTGTCTGTCTAGTCTTGTCTGTCTAGTCTTGTCTGTCTAGTCTTGTCTGTCTAGTCTTGTCTGTCTAGTCTTGTCTGTCTAGTCTTGTCTGTCTAGTCTTGTCTGTCTAGTCCTTGTCTGTCTAGTCTTGTCTGTCTAGTCTTGTCTGTCTAGTCTTGTCTGTCTAGTCTTGTCTGTCTAGTCTTGTCTGTCTAGTCTTGTCTGTCTAAGTCTTGTCTGTCTAGTCTTGTCTGTCTAGTCTTGTCTGTCTAGTCTTGTCTGTCTAGTCTTGTCTGTCTAGTCTTGTCTGTCTAGTCTTGTCTGTCTCTCTTGTCTGTTAGTTTTGTCTGTCTAGTCTTGTCTGTCTAGTCTTGTCTGTCTAGTCTTGTCTGTCTAGTCTTGTCTGTCTAGTCTTGTCTGTCTAGTCTTGTCTGTCTAGTCTTGTCTGTCTAGTCTGTCTGTCTAGTCTGTCTAGTCTTGTCTGTCTAGTCTTGTCTGTCTAGTCTTGTCTGTCTAGTCTTGTCTGTCTAGTCTTGTCTGTCTAGTCTTGTCTGTCTAGTCTTGTCTGTCTAGTCTTGTCTGTCTAGTCTTGTCTGTCTAGTCTTGTCTGTCTAGTCTTGTCTGTCTAGTCTTGTCTGTCTAGTCTTGTCTGTCTAGTCTTGTCTGTCTAGTCTTGTCTGTCTAGTCTTGTCTGTCTAGTCTTGTCTGTCTAGTCTTGTCTGTCTAGTCTTGTCTGTCTAGTCTTGTCTGTCTAGTCTTGTCTGTCTAGTCTTGTCTGTCTAGTCTTGTCTGTCTAGTCTTGTCTGTCTAGTCTTGTCTGTCTAGTCTTGTCTGTCTAGTCTTGTCTGTCTAGTCTTGTCTGTCTAGTCTTGTCTGTCTAGTCTTGTCTGTCTAGTCTTGTCTGTCTAGTCTTGTCTGTCTAGTCTTGTCTGTCTAGTCTTGTCTGTCTAGTCTTGTCTGTCTAGTCTTGTCTGTCTAGTCTTGTCTGTCTAGTCTTGTCTGTCTAGTCTTGTCTGTCTAGTCTTGTCTGTCTAGTCTTGTCTGTCTAGTCTTGTCTGTCTAGTCTTGTCTGTCTAGTCTTGTCTGTCTAGTCTTGTCTGTCTAGTCTTGTCTGTCTAGTCTTGTCTGTCTAGTCTTGTCTGTCTAGTCTTGTCTGTCTAGTCTTGTCTGTCTAGTCTTGTCTGTCTAGTCTTGTCTGTCTAGTCTTGTCTGTCTAGTCTTGTCTGTCTAGTCTTGTCTGTCTAGTCTTGTCTGTCTAGTCTTGTCTGTCTAGTCTTGTCTGTCTAGTCTTGTCTGTCTAGTCTTGTCTGTCTAGTCTTGTCTGTCTAGTCTTGTCTGTCTAGTCTTGTCTGTCTAGTCTTGTCTGTCTAGTCTTGTCTGTCTAGTCTTGTCTGTCTAGTCTTGTCTGTCTAGTCTTGTCTGTCTAGTCTTGTCTGTCTAGTCTTGTCTGTCTAGTCTTGTCTGTCTAGTCTTGTCTGTCTAGTCTTGTCTGTCTAGTCTTGTCTGTCTAGTCTTGTCTGTCTAGTCTTGTCTGTCTAGTCTTGTCTGTCTAGTCTTGTCTGTCTAGTCTTGTCTGTCTAGTCTTGTCTGTCTAGTCTTGTCTGTCTAGTCTTGTTGTCTAGTCTTGTCTGTCTAGTCTTGTCTGTCTAGTCTTGTCTGTCTAGTCTTGTCTGTCTAGTCTTGTCTGTCTAGTCTTGTCTGTCTAGTCTTGTCTGTCTAGTCTTGTCTGTCTAGTCTTGTCTGTCTAGTCTTGTCTGTCTAGTCTTGTCTGTCTAGTCTTGTCTGTCTAGTCTTGTCTGTCTAGTCTTGTCTGTCTAGTCTTGTCTGTCTAGTCTTGTCTGTCTAGTCTTGTCTGTCTAGTCTTGTCTGTCTAGTCTTGTCTGTCTAGTCTTGTCTGTCTAGTCTTGTCTGTCTAGTCTTGTCTGTCTAGTCTTGTCTGTCTAGTCTTGTCTGTCTAGTCTTGTCTGTCTAGTTTGTCTGTCTAGTCTTGTCTGTCTAGTCTTGTCTGTCTAGTCTTGTCTGTCTAGTCTTGTCTGTCTAGTCTTGTCTGTCTAGTCTTGTCTGTCTAGTCTTGTCTGTCTAGTCTTGTCTGTCTAGTCTTGTCTGTCTAGTCTTGTCTGTCTAGTCTTGTCTGTCTAGTCTTGTCTGTCTAGTCTTGTCTGTCTAGTCTTGTCTGTCTAGTCTTGTCTGTCTAGTCTTGTCTGTCTAGTCTTGTCTGTCTAGTCTTGTCTGTCTAGTCTTGTCTGTCTAGTCTTGTCTGTCTAGTCTTGTCTGTCTAGTCTTGTCTGTCTAGTCTTGTCTGTCTAGTCTTGTCTGTCTAGTCTTGTCTGTCTAGTCTTGTCTGTCTAGTCTTGTCTGTCTAGTCTTGTCTGTCTAGTCTTGTCTGTCTAGTCTTGTCTGTCTAGTCTTGTCTGTCTAGTCTTGTCTGTCTAGTCTTGTCTGTCTAGTCTTGTCTGTCTAGTCTTGTCTGTCTAGTCTTGTCTGTCTAGTCTTGTCTGTCTAGTCTTGTCTGTCTAGTCTTGTCTGTCTAGTCTTGTCTGTCTAGTCTTGTCTGTCTAGTCTTGTCTGTCTAGTCTTGTCTGTCTAGTCTTGTCTGTCTAGTCTTGTCTGTCTAGTCTTGTCTGTCTAGTCTTGTCTGTCTAGTCTTGTCTGTCTAGTCTTGCTGTCTAGTCTTGTCTGTCTAGTCTTGTCTGTCTAGTCTTGTCTGTCTAGTCTTGTCTGTCTAGTCTTGTCTGTCTAGTCTTGTCTGTCTAGTCTTGTCTGTCTAGTCTTGTCTGTCTAGTCTTGTCTGTCTAGTCTTGTCTGTCTAGTCTTGTCTGTCTAGTCTTGTCTGTCTAGTCTTGTCTGTCTAGTCTTGTCTGTCTAGTCTTGTCTGTCTAGTCTTGTCTGTCTAGTCTTGTCTGTCTAGTCTTGTCTGTCTAGTCTTGTCTGTCTAGTCTTGTCTGTCTAGTCTTGTCTGTCTAGTCTTGTCTGTCTAGTCTTGTCTGTCTAGTCTTGTCTGTCTAGTCTTGTCTGTCTAGTCTTGTCTGTCTAGTCTTGTCTGTCTAGTCTTGTCTGTCTAGTCTTGTCTGTCTAGTCTTGTCTGTCTAGTCTTGTCTGTCTAGTCTTGTCTGTCTAGTCTTGTCTGTCTAGTCTTGTCTGTCTAGTCTTGTCTGTCTAGTCTTGTCTGTCTAGTCTTGTCTGTCTATCTTGTCTGTCTAGTCTTGTCTGTCTAGTCTTGTCTGTCTAGTCTTGTCTGTCTAGTCTTGTCTGTCTAGTCTTGTCTGTCTAGTCTTGTCTGTCTAGTCTTGTCTGTCTAGTCTTGTCTGTCTAGTCTTGTCTGTCTAGTCTTGTCTGTCTAGTCTTGTCTGTCTAGTCTTGTCTGTCTAGTCTTGTCTGTCTAGTCTTGTCTGTCTAGTCTTGTCTGTCTAGTCTTGTCTGTCTAGTCTTGTCTGTCTAGTCTTGTCTGTCTAGTCTTGTCTGTCTAGTCTTGTCTGTCTAGTCTTGTCTGTCTAGTCTTGTCTGTCTAGTCTTGTCTGTCTAGTCTTGTCTGTCTAGTCTTGTCTGTCTGTCTAGTCTTGTCTGTCTAGTCTTGTCTGTCTAGTCTGTCTGTCTAGTCTTGTCTGTCTAGTCTTGTCTGTCTAGTCTTGTCTGTCTAGTCTTGTCTGTCTAGTCTTGTCTGTCTAGTCTTGTCTGTCTAGTCTTGTCTGTCTAGTCTTGTCTGTCTAGTCTTGTCTGTCTAGTCTTGTCTGTCTAGTCTTGTCTGTCTAGTCTTGTCTGTCTAGTCTTGTCTGTCTAGTCTTGTCTGTCTAGTCTTGTCTGTCTAGTCTTGTCTGTCTAGTCTTGTCTGTCTAGTCTTGTCTGTCTAGTCTTGTCTGTCTAGTCTTGTCTCTGTCTAGTCTTGTCTGTCTAGTCTTGTCTGTCTAGTCTTGTCTGTCTAGTCTTGTCTGGTCTAGTCTTGTCTGTCTAGTCTTGTCTGTCTAGTCTTGTCTGTCTAGTCTTGTCTGTCTAGTCTTGTCTGTCTAGTCTTGTCTGTCTAGTCTTGTCTGTCTTGTCTGTCTAGTCTTGTCTGTCTAGTCTTGTCTGTCTAGTCTTGTCTGTCTAGTCTTGTCTGTCTAGTCTTGTCTGTCTAGTCTTGTCTGTCTAGTCTTGTCTGTCTAGTCTTGTCTGTCTAGTCTTGTCTGTCTAGTCTTGTCTGTCTAGTCTTGTCTGTCTAGTCTTGTCTGTCTAGTCTTGTCTGTCTAGTCTTGTCTGTCTAGTCTTGTCTGTCTTAGTCTTGTCTGTCTAGTCTTGTCTGTCTAGTCTTGTCTGTCTAGTCTTGTCTGTCTAGTCTTGTCTGTCTAGTCTTGTCTGTCTAGTCTTGTCTAGTCTTGTCTGTCTAGTCTTGTCTGTCTAGTCTTGTCTGTCTAGTCTTGTCTGTCTAGTCTTGTCTGTCTAGTCTTGTCTAGTCTTGTCTGTCTAGTCTTGTCTGTCTAGTCTTGTCTGTCTAGTCTTGTCTGTCTAGTCTTGTCTGTCTAGTCTTGTCTGTCTAGTCTTGTCTGTCTAGTCTTGTCTGTCTAGTCTTGTCTGTCTAGTCTTGTCTGTCTAGTCTTGTCTGTCTAGTCTTGTCTGTCTAGTCTTGTCTGTCTAGTCTTGTCTGTCTAGTCTTGTCTGTTAGTCTTGTCTGTCTAGTCTTGTCTGTCTAGTCTTGTCTGTCTAGTCTTGTCTGTCTAGTCTTGTCTGTTTAGTCTTGTCTGTCTAGTCTTGTCTGTCTAGTCTTGTCTGTCTAGTCTTGTCTGTCTAGTCTTGTCTGTCTAGTCTTGTCTGTCTAGTCTTGTCTGTCTAGTCTGTCTGTCTAGTCTTGTCTGTCTAGTCTTGTCTGTCTAGTCTTGTCTGTCTAGTCTTGTCTGTCTAGTCTTGTCTGTCTAGTCTTGTCTGTCTTGTCTTGTCTGTCTAGTCTTGTCTGTCTAGTCTTGTCTGTCTAGTCTTGTCTGTCTAGTCTTGTCTGTCTAGTCTTGTCTGTCTAGTCTTGTCTGTCTAGTCTTGTCTGTCTAGTCTTGTCTGTCTAGTCTTGTCTGTCTAGTCTTGTCTGTCTAGTCTTGTCTGTCTAGTCTTGTCTGTCTAGTCTTGTCTGTCTAGTCTTGTCTGTCTAGTCTTGTCTGTCTAGTCTTGTCTGTCTAGTCTTGTCTGTCTAGTCTTGTCTGTCTAGTCTTGTCTGTCTTAGTCTTGTCTGTCTAGTCTTGTCTGTCTAGTCTTGTCTGTCTAGTCTTGTCTGTCTAGTCTTGTCTGTCTAGTCTTGTCTGTCTAGTCTTGTCTGTCTAGTCTTGTCTGTCTAGTCTTGTCTGTCTAGTCTTGTCTGTCTAGTCTTGTCTGTCTAGTCTTGTCTGTCTAGTCTGTCTAGTCTTGTCTGTCTAGTCTTGTCTGTCTAGTCTGTCTTGTCTGTCTGTCTAGTCTTGTCTGTCTAGTCTTGTCTGTCTAGTCTTGTCTGTCTAGTCTTGTCTGTCTAGTCTTGTCTGTCTAGTCTTGTCTGTCTAGTCTTGTCTGTCTAGTCTTGTCTGTCTAGTCTTGTCTGTCTAGTCTTGTCTGTCTAGTCTTGTCTGTCTAGTCTTGTCTGTCTAGTCTTGTCTGTAGTCTTGTCTGTCTAGTCTTGTCTGTCTAGTCTTGTCTGTCTAGTCTTGTCTGTCTAGTCTTGTCTGTCTAGTCTTGTCTGTCTAGTCTTGTCTGTCTAGTCTTGTCTGTCTAGTCTTGTCTGTCTAGTCTTGTCTGTCTAGTCTTGTCTGTCTAGTCTTGTCTGTCTAGTCTTGTCTGTCTAGTCTTGTCTGTCTAGTCTTGTCTGTCTAGTCTTGTCTGTCTAGTCTTGTCTGTCTAGTCTTGTCTGTCTAGTCTTGTCTGTCTAGTCTTGTCTGTCTAGTCTTGTCTGTCTAGTCTTGTCTGTCTAGTCTTGTCTGTCTAGTCTGTCTGTCTAGTCTTGTCTGTCTAGTCTTGTCTGTCTAGTCTTGTCTGTCTAGTCTTGTCTGTCTAGTCTTGTCTGTCTAGTCTTGTCTGTCTAGTCTTGTCTGTCTAGTCTTGTCTGTCTAGTCTTGTCTGTTAGTCTCTGTCTAGTCTTGTCTGTCTAGTCTTGTCTGTCTAGTCTTGTCTGTCTAGTCTTGTCTGTCTAGTCTTGTCTGTCTAGTCTTGTCTGTCTAGTCTTGTCTGTCTAGTCTTGTCTGTCTAGTCTTGTCTGTCTAGTCTTGTCTGTCTAGTCTTGTCTGTCTAGTCTTGTCTGTCTAGTCTTGTCTGTCTAGTCTTGTCTGTCTAGTCTTGTCTGTCTAGTCTTGTCTGTCTAGTCTTGTCTGTCTAGTCTTGTCTGTCTAGTTGTCTGTCTAGTCTTGTCTGTCTAGTCTTGTCTGTCTAGTCTTGTCTGTCTAGTCTTGTCTGTCTAGTCTTGTCTGTCTAGTCTTGTCTGTCTAGTCTTGTCTGTCTAGTCTTGTGTCTGTCTAGTCTTGTCTGTCTAGTCTTGTCTGTCTAGTCTTGTCTGTCTAGTCTTGTCTGTCTAGTCTTGTCTGTCTAGTCTTGTCTGTCTAGTCTTGTCTGTCTAGTCTTGTCTGTCTAGTCTTGTCTGTCTAGTCTTGTCTGTCTAGTCTTGTCTGTCTAGTCTTGTCTGTCTAGTCTTGTCTGTCTAGTCTTGTCTGTCTAGTCTTGTCTGTCTAGTCTTGTCTGTCTAGTCTTGTCTGTCTAGTCTTGTCTGTCTAGTCTTGTCTGTCTAGTCTTGTCTGTCTAGTCTTGTCTGTCTAGTCTTGTCTGTCTAGTCTTGTCTGTCTAGTCTTGTCTGTCTAGTCTTGTCTGTCTAGTCTTGTCTGTCTAGTCTTGTCTGTCTAGTCTTGTCTGTCTAGTCTTGTCTGTCTAGTCTTGTCTGTCTAGTCTTGTCTGTCTAGTCTTGTCTGTCTAGTCTTGTCTGTCTAGTCTTGTCTGTCTAGTCTTGTCTGTCTAGTCTTGTCTGTCTAGTCTTGTCTGTCTAGTCTTGTCTGTCTAGTCTTGTCTGTCTAGTCTTGTCTGTCTAGTCTTGTCTGTCTAGTCTTGTCTGTCTAGTCTTGTCTGTCTAGTCTTGTCTGTCTAGTCTTGTCTGTCTAGTCTTGTCTGTCTAGTCTTGTCTGTCTAGTCTTGTCTGTCTAGTCTTGTCTGTCTAGTCTTGTCTGTCTAGTCTTGTCTGTCTAGTCTTGTCTGTCTAGTCTTGTCTGTCTAGTCTTGTCTGTCTAGTCTTGTCTGTCTAGTCTTGTCTGTCTAGTCTTGTCTGTCTAGTCTTGTCTGTCTAGTCTTGTCTGTCTAGTCTTGTCTGTCTAGTCTTGTCTGTCTAGTCTTGTCTGTCTAGTCTTGTCTGTCTAGTCTTGTCTGTCTAGTCTTGTCTGTCTAGTCTTGTCTGTCTAGTCTTGTCTGTCTAGTCTTGTCTGTCTAGTCTTGTCTGTCTAGTCTTGTCTGTCTAGTCTTGTCTGTCTAGTCTTGTCTGTCTAGTCTTGTCTGTCTAGTCTTGTCTGTCTAGTCTTGTCTGTCTAGTCTTGTCTGTCTAGTCTTGTCTGTCTAGTCTTGTCTGTCTAGTCTTGTCTGTCTAGTCTTGTCTGTCTAGGTCTTGTCTGTCTAGTCTTGTCTGTCTAGTCTTGTCTGTCTAGTCTTGTCTGTCTAGTCTTGTCTGTCTAGTCTTGTCTGTCTAGTCTTGTCTGTCTAGTCTTGTCTGTCTAGTCTTGTCTGTCTAGTCTTGTCTGTCTAGTCTTGTCTGTCTAGTCTTGTCTGTCTAGTCTTGTCTGTCTAGTCTTGTCTGTCTAGTCTTGTCTGTCTAGTCTTGTCTGTCTAGTCTTGTCTGTCTAGTCTTGTCTGTCTAGTCTTGTCTGTCTAGTCTTGTCTGTCTAGTCTTGTCTGTCTAGTCTTGTCTGTCTAGTCTTGTCTGTCTAGTCTTGTCTGTCTAGTCTTGTCTGTCTAGTCTTGTCTGTCTAGTCTTGTCTGTCTAGTCTTGTCTGTCTAGTCTTGTCTGTCTAGTCTTGTCTGTCTAGTCTTGTCTGTCTAGTCTTGTCTGTCTAGTCTTGTCTGTCTAGTCTTGTCTGTCTAGTCTTGTCTGTCTAGTCTTGTCTGTCTAGTCTTGTCTGTCTAGTCTTGTCTGTCTAGTCTTGTCTGTCTAGTCTTGTCTGTCTAGTCTTGTCTGTCTAGTCTTGTCTGTCTAGTCTTGTCTGTCTAGTCTTGTCTGTCTAGTCTTGTCTGTCTAGTCTTGTCTGTCTAGTCTTGTCTGTCTAGTCTTGTCTGTCTAGTCTTGTCTGTCTAGTCTTGTCTGTCTAGTCTTGTCTGTCTAGTCTTGTCTGTCTAGTCTTGTCTGTCTAGTCTTGTCTGTCTAGTCTTGTCTGTCTAGTCTTGTCTGTCTAGTCTTGTCTGTCTAGTCTTGTCTGTCTAGTCTTGTCTGTCTAGTCTTGTCTGTCTAGTCTTGTCTGTCTAGTCTTGTCTGTCTAGTCTTGTCTGTCTAGTCTTGTCTGTCTAGTCTTGTCTGTCTAGTCTTGTCTGTCTAGTCTTGTCTGTCTAGTCTTGTCTGTCTAGTCTTGTCTGTCTAGTCTTGTCTGTCTAGTCTTGTCTGTCTAGTCTTGTCTGTCTAGTCTTGTCTGTCTAGTCTTGTCTGTCTAGTCTTGTCTGTCTAGTCTTGTCTGTCTAGTCTTGTCTGTCTAGTCTTGTCTGTCTAGTCTTGTCTGTCTAGTCTTGTCTGTCTAGTCTTGTCTGTCTAGTCTTGTCTGTCTAGTCTTGTCTGTCTAGTCTTGTCTGTCTAGTCTTGTCTGTCTAGTCTTGTCTGTCTAGTCTTGTCTGTCTAGTCTTGTCTGTCTAGTCTTGTCTGTCTAGTCTTGTCTGTCTAGTCTTGTCTGTCTAGTCTTGTCTGTCTAGTCTTGTCTGTCTAGTCTTGTCTGTCTAGTCTTGTCTGTCTAGTCTTGTCTGTCTAGTCTTGTCTGTCTAGTCTTGTCTGTCTAGTCTTGTCTGTCTAGTCTTGTCTGTCTAGTCTTGTCTGTCTAGTCTTGTCTGTCTAGTCTTGTCTGTCTAGTCTTGTCTGTCTAGTCTTGTCTGTCTAGTCTTGTCTGTCTAGTCTTGTCTGTCTAGTCTTGTCTGTCTAGTCTTGTCTGTCTAGTCTTGTCTGTCTAGTCTTGTCTGTCTAGTCTTGTCTGTCTAGTCTTGTCTGTCTAGTCTTGTCTGTCTAGTCTTGTCTGTCTAGTCTTGTCTGTCTAGTCTTGTCTGTCTAGTCTTGTCTGTCTAGTCTTGTCTGTCTAGTCTTGTCTGTCTAGTCTTGTCTGTCTAGTCTTGTCTGTCTAGTCTTGTCTGTCTAGTCTTGTCTGTCTAGTCTTGTCTGTCTAGTCTTGTCTGTCTAGTCTTGTCTGTCTAGTCTTGTCTGTCTAGTCTTGTCTGTCTAGTCTTGTCTGTCTAGTCTTGTCTGTCTAGTCTTGTCTGTCTAGTCTTGTCTGTCTAGTCTTGTCTGTCTAGTCTTGTCTGTCTAGTCTTGTCTGTCTAGTCTTGTCTGTCTAGTCTTGTCTGTCTAGTCTTGTCTGTCTAGTCTTGTCTGTCTAGTCTTGTCTGTCTAGTCTTGTCTGTCTAGTCTTGTCTGTCTAGTCTTGTCTGTCTAGTCTTGTCTGTCTAGTCTTGTCTGTCTAGTCTTGTCTGTCTAGTCTTGTCTGTCTAGTCTTGTCTGTCTAGTCTTGTCTGTCTAGTCTTGTCTGTCTAGTCTTGTCTGTCTAGTCTTGTCTGTCTAGTCTTGTCTGTCTAGTCTTGTCTGTCTAGTCTTGTCTGTCTAGTCTTGTCTGTCTAGTCTTGTCTGTCTAGTCTTGTCTGTCTAGTCTTGTCTGTCTAGTCTTGTCTGTCTAGTCTTGTCTGTCTAGTCTTGTCTGTCTAGTCTTGTCTGTCTAGTCTTGTCTGTCTAGTCTTGTCTGTCTAGTCTTGTCTGTCTAGTCTTGTCTGTCTAGTCTTGTCTGTCTAGTCTTGTCTGTCTAGTCTTGTCTGTCTAGTCTTGTCTGTCTAGTCTTGTCTGTCTAGTCTTGTCTGTCTAGTCTTGTCTGTCTAGTCTTGTCTGTCTAGTCTTGTCTGTCTAGTCTTGTCTGTCTAGTCTTGTCTGTCTAGTCTTGTCTGTCTAGTCTTGTCTGTCTAGTCTTGTCTGTCTAGTCTTGTCTGTCTAGTCTTGTCTGTCTAGTCTTGTCTGTCTAGTCTTGTCTGTCTAGTCTTGTCTGTCTAGTCTTGTCTGTCTAGTCTTGTCTGTCTAGTCTTGTCTGTCTAGTCTTGTCTGTCTAGTCTTGTCTGTCTAGTCTTGTCTGTCTAGTCTTGTCTGTCTAGTCTTGTCTGTCTAGTCTTGTCTGTCTAGTCTTGTCTGTCTAGTCTTGTCTGTCTAGTCTTGTCTGTCTAGTCTTGTCTGTCTAGTCTTGTCTGTCTAGTCTTGTCTGTCTAGTCTTGTCTGTCTAGTCTTGTCTGTCTAGTCTTGTCTGTCTAGTCTTGTCTGTCTAGTCTTGTCTGTCTAGTCTTGTCTGTCTAGTCTTGTCTGTCTAGTCTTGTCTGTCTAGTCTTGTCTGTCTAGTCTTGTCTGTCTAGTCTTGTCTGTCTAGTCTTGTCTGTCTAGTCTTGTCTGTCTAGTCTTGTCTGTCTAGTCTTGTCTGTCTAGTCTTGTCTGTCTAGTCTTGTCTGTCTAGTCTTGTCTGTCTAGTCTTGTCTGTCTAGTCTTGTCTGTCTAGTCTTGTCTGTCTAGTCTTGTCTGTCTAGTCTTGTCTGTCTAGTCTTGTCTGTCTAGTCTTGTCTGTCTAGTCTTGTCTGTCTAGTCTTGTCTGTCTAGTCTTGTCTGTCTAGTCTTGTCTGTCTAGTCTTGTCTGTCTAGTCTTGTCTGTCTAGTCTTGTCTGTCTAGTCTTGTCTGTCTAGTCTTGTCTGTCTAGTCTTGTCTGTCTAGTCTTGTCTGTCTAGTCTTGTCTGTCTAGTCTTGTCTGTCTAGTCTTGTCTGTCTAGTCTTGTCTGTCTAGTCTTGTCTGTCTAGTCTTGTCTGTCTAGTCTTGTCTGTCTAGTCTTGTCTGTCTAGTCTTGTCTGTCTAGTCTTGTCTGTCTAGTCTTGTCTGTCTAGTCTTGTCTGTCTAGTCTTGTCTGTCTAGTCTTGTCTGTCTAGTCTTGTCTGTCTAGTCTTGTCTGTCTATGATCTGTGTCTGTCTAGTCTTGTCTGTCTAGTCTTGTCTGTCTAGTCTTGTCTGTCTAGTCTTGTCTGTCTAGTCTTGTCTGTCTAGTCTTGTCTGTCTAGTCTTGTCTGTCTAGTCTTGTCTGTCTAGTCTTGTCTGTCTAGTCTTGTCTGTCTAGTCTTGTCTGTCTAGTCTTGTCTGTCTAGTCTTGTCTGTCTAGTCTTGTCTGTCTAGTCTTGTCTGTCTAGTCTTGTCTGTCTAGTCTTGTCTGTCTAGTCTTGTCTGTCTAGTCTTGTCTGTCTAGTCTTGTCTGTCTAGTCTTGTCTGTCTAGTCTTGTCTGTCTAGTCTTGTCTGTCTAGTCTTGTCTGTCTAGTCTTGTCTGTCTAGTCTTGTCTGTCTAGTCTTGTCTGTCTAGTCTTGTCTGTCTAGTCTTGTCTGTCTAGTCTTGTCTGTCTAGTCTTGTCTGTCTAGTCTTGTCTGTCTAGTCTTGTCTGTCTAGTCTTGTCTGTCTAGTCTTGTCTGTCTAGTCTTGTCTGTCTAGTCTTGTCTGTCTAGTCTTGTCTGTCTAGTCTTGTCTGTCTAGTCTTGTCTGTCTAGTCTTGTCTGTCTAGTCTTGTCTGTCTAGTCTTGTCTGTCTAGTCTTGTCTGTCTAGTCTTGTCTGTCTAGTCTTGTCTGTCTAGTCTTGTCTGTCTAGTCTTGTCTGTCTAGTCTTGTCTGTCTAGTCTTGTCTGTCTAGTCTTGTCTGTCTAGTCTTGTCTGTCTAGTCTTGTCTGTCTAGTCTTGTCTGTCTAGTCTTGTCTGTCTAGTCTTGTCTGTCTAGTCTTGTCTGTCTAGTCTTGTCTGTCTAGTCTTGTCTGTCTAGTCTTGTCTGTCTAGTCTTGTCTGTCTAGTCTTGTCTGTCTAGTCTTGTCTGTCTAGTCTTGTCTGTCTAGTCTTGTCTGTCTAGTCTTGTCTGTCTAGTCTTGTCTGTCTAGTCTTGTCTGTCTAGTCTTGGTCTGTCTAGTCTTGTCTGTCTAGTCTTGTCTGTCTAGTCTTGTCTGTCTAGTCTTGTCTGTCTAGTCTTGTCTGTCTAGTCTTGTCTGTCTAGTCTTGTCTGTCTAGTCTTGTCTGTCTAGTCTTGTCTGTCTAGTCTTGTCTGTCTAGTCTTGTCTGTCTAGTCTTGTCTGTCTAGTCTGTCTGTCTAGTCTTGTCTGTCTAGTCTTGTCTGTCTAGTCTTGTCTGTCTAGTCTTGTCTGTCTAGTCTTGTCTTCTAGTCTGTCTAGTCTTGTCTGTCTAGTCTTGTCTGTCTAGTCTTGTCTGTCTAGTCTTGTCTGTCTAGTCTTGTCTGTCTAGTCTTGTCTGTCTAGTCTTGTCTGTCTAGTCTTGTCTGTCTAGTCTTGTCTGTCTAGTCTTGTCTGTCTAGTCTTGTCTGTCTAGTCTTGTCTGTCTAGTCTTGTCTGTCTAGTCTTGTCTGTCTAGTCTTGTCTGTCTAGTCTTGTCTGTCTAGTCTTGTCTGTCTAGTCTTGTCTGTCTAGTCTTGTCTGTCTAGTCTTGTCTGTCTAGTCTTGTCTGTCTAGTCTTGTCTGTCTAGTCTTGTCTGTCTAGTCTTGTCTGTCTAGTCTTGTCTGTCTAGTCTTGTCTGTCTAGTCTTGTCTGTCTAGTCTTGTCTGTCTAGTCTTGTCTGTCTAGTCTTGTCTGTCTAGTCTTGTCTGTCTAGTCTTGTCTGTCTAGTCTTGTCTGTCTAGTCTTGTCTGTCTAGTCTTGTCTGTCTAGTCTTGTCTGTCTAGTCTTGTCTGTCTAGTCTTGTCTGTCTAGTCTTGTCTGTCTAGTCTTGTCTGTCTAGTCTTGTCTGTCTAGTCTTGTCTGTCTAGTCTTGTCTGTCTAGTCTTGTCTGTCTAGTCTTGTCTGTCTAGTCTTGTCTGTCTAGTCTTGTCTGTCTAGTCTTGTCTGTCTAGTCTTGTCTGTCTTGTCTGTCTAGTCTTGTCTGTCTAGTCTTGTCTGTCTAGTCTTGTCTGTCTAGTCTTGTCTGTCTAGTCTTGTCTGTCTAGTCTTGTCTGTCTAGTCTTGTCTGTCTAGTCTTGTCTGTCTAGTCTTGTCTAGTCTTGTCTGTCTAGTCTTGTCTGTCTAGTCTTGTCTGTCCTAGTCTTGTCTGTCTAGTCTTGTCTGTCTAGTCTGTCTGTCTATCTTGTCTAGTCTTGTCTGTCTAGTCTTGTCTAGTCTTGTCTGTCTAGTCTTGTCTGTCTAGTCTTGTCTGTCTAGTCTTGTCTGTCTAGTCTTGTCTGTCTAGTCTTGTCTGTCTAGTCTTGTCTGTCTAGTCTTGTCTGTCTAGTCTTGTCTGTCTAGTCTTGTCTGTCTAGTCTTGTCTGTCTAGTCTTGTCTGTCTAGTCTTGTCTGTCTAGTCTTGTCTGTCTAGTCTTGTCTGTCTAGTCTTGTCTGTCTAGTCTTGTCTGTCTAGTCTTGTCTGTCTAGTCTTGTCTGTCTAGTCTTGTCTGTCTAGTCTTGTCTGTCTAGTCTTGTCTGTCTAGTCTTGTCTGTCTAGTCTTGTCTGTCTAGTCTTGTCTGTCTAGTCTTGTCTGTCTAGTCTTGTCTGTCTAGTCTTGTTGTCTGTCTAGTCTTGCCTGTCTAGTCTTGTCTGTCTAGTCTTGTCTGTCTAGTCTTGTCTGTCCTAGTCCTTGTCTGTCTAGTCTTGTCTGTCTAGTCCTTGTCTGTCTAGTCTTGTCTGTCTAGTCTTGTGTCGTCTAGTCTTGTCTGTCTAGTCTTGTCTGTCTAGTCTTGTGCTGTCTGTCTGCTCTAGTCTTGTCTGTCTAGTCTTGTCTGTCTAGTCTTGTCTGTCTAGTCTGTCCTGCTTAGTCTTGTCTCGTCTAGTCTCGTCTTGTCTAGTCTTGTCTGTCTAGTCTTGTCTGTCTAGTCTTGTCTGTCTAGTCTTGTCTGTCTAGTCTTGTCTGTCTAGTCTTGTCTGGTCTTAGTCTTGTCTGTCTAGTCTTGTCTGGTCTTGTCTGTCGTGTCTGTCTAGTCTTGTCTGTCTAGTCTTGTCTGTCTAGTCTTGTCTGTCTAGTCTTGTCTGTCTAGTCTTGTCTGTCTAGTCTTGTCTGTCTAGTCTTGTCTGTCTAGTCTTGTCTGTCTAGTCTTGTCTGTCTAGTCTTGTCTGTCTAGTCTTGTCTGTCTAGTCTTGTCTGTCTAGTCTTGTCTGTCTAGTCTTGTCTGTCTAGTCTTGTTGTCTAGTCTTGTCGTGTCTGTCTAGTCTTGTCTGTCTAGTCTTGTCCTGTCCTAGTCTTGTCTGTCTATCTTGTCTGCTAGTCTTGTCTGTCTAGTCTTGTCTGTCTAGTCTTGTCTGTCTAGTCTTGTCTGTCTAGTCTTGTCTGTCTAGTCTTGTCTGTCTAGTCTTGTCTGTCTAGTCTTGTCTGTCTAGGCTTGTCTGTCTTGTCTTGTCTGTCTAGTCTTGTCTGTCTAGTCTTGTCTGTCTAGTCTTGTCTGTCTAGTCTTGTCTGTCTAGTCTTGTCTGTCTAGTCTTGTCTGTCTAGTCTTGTCTGTCTAGTCTTGTCTGTCTAGTCTTGTCTGTCTAGTCTTGTCTGTCTAGTCTTGTCTGTCTAGTCTTGTCTGTCTAGTCTTGTCTGTCTAGTCTTGTCTGTCTAGTCTTGTCTGTCTAGTCTTGTCTGTCTAGTCTTGTCTGTCTAGTCTTGTCTGTCTAGTCTTGTCTGTCTAGTCTTGTCTGTCTAGTCTTGTCTGTCTAGTCTTGTCTGTCTAGTCTTGTCTGTCTAGTCTTGTCTGTCTAGTCTTGTCTGTCTAGTCTTGTCTGTCTAGTCTTGTCTGTCTAGTCTTGTCTGTCTAGTCTTGTCTGTCTAGTCTTGTCTGTCTAGTCCCTTGTCTGTCTATGTCTTGTCTGTCTAGTCTTGTCTGTCTAGTCTTGTCTGTCTAGTCTTGTCTGTCTAGTCTTGTCTGTCTAGTCTTGTCTGTCTAGTCTTGTCTGTCTAGTCTTGTCTGTCTAGTCTTGTCTGTCTAGTCTTGTCTGTCTAGTCTTGTCTGTCTAGTCTTGTCTGTCTAGTCTTGTCTGTCTAGTCTTGTCTGTCTAGTCTTGTCTGTCTAGTCTTGTCTGTCTAGTCTTGTCTGTCTAGTCTTGTCTGTCTAGTCTCTGTCTGTCTAGTCTTGTCTGTCTAGTCTTGTCTGTCTAGTCTTGTCTGTCTAGTCTTGTCTGTCTAGTCTTGTCTGTCTAGTCTTGTCTGTCTAGTCTTGTCTGTCTAGTCTTGTCTGTCTAGTCTTGTCTGTCTAGTCTTGTCGTCTGTCTAGTCTTGCTGTCTAGTCTGTCTGTCTAGTCTTGTTCTGTCCTAGTCTGTCTGTCTAGTCTTGTCTGTCTAGTCTTGTCTGTCTAGGTCTTGTCTGTCTAGTCTTGTCTGTCTAGTCTTGTCTGTCTAGTCTTGTCTGTCTAGTCTTGTCTGTCTAGTCTTGTCTGTCTAGTCTTGTCTGTCTAGTCTTGTCTGTCTAGTCTTGTCTGTCCTAGTCTTGTCTGTCTAGTCTTGTCTGTCTAGTCTTGTCTGTCTAGTCTTGTCTGTCTAGTCTTGTCTGTCTAGTCTTGTCTGTCTAGTCTTGTCTGTCTAGTCTTGTCTGTCTAGTCTTGTCTGTCTAGTCTTGTCTGTCTAGTCTTGTCTGTCTAGTCTTGTCTGTCTAGTCTTGTCTGTCTAGTCTTGTCTGTCTAGTCTTGTCTGTCTAGTCTTGTCTGTCTAGTCTTGTCTGTCTAGTCTTGTCTGTCTAGTCTTGTCTGTCTAGTCTTGTCTGTCTAGTCTTGTCTGTCTAGTCTTGTCTGTCTAGTCTTGTCTGTCTAGTCTTGTCTGTCTAGTCTTGTCTGTCTAGTCTTGTCTGTCTAGTCTTGTCTGTCTAGTCTTGTCTGTCTAGTCTTGTCTGTCTAGTCTTGTCTGTCTAGTCTTGTCTGTCTAGTCTTGTCTGTCTAGTCTTGTCTGTCTAGTCTTGTCTGTCTAGTCTTGTCTGTCCTAGTCTTGTATGTCTAGTCTTGTCTGTCTAGTCTTGTCTGTCTAGTCTTGTCTGTCTAGTCTTGTCTGTCTAGTCTTGTCTGTCTAGTCTGTCTGTCTAGTCTTGTCTGTCTAGTCTTGTCTGTCTAGTCTTGTCTGTCTAGTCTTGTCTGTCTAGTCTTGTCTGTCTAGTCTTGTCTGTCTAGTCTTGTCTGTCTAGTCTTGTCTGTCTAGTCTTGTCTGTCTAGTCTTGTCTGTCTAGTCTTGTCTGTCTAGTCTTGTCTGTCTAGTCTTGTCTGTCTAGTCTTGTCTGTCTAGTCTTGTCTGTCTAGTCTTGTCTGTCTAGTCTTGTCTGTCTAGTCTTGTCTGTCTAGTCTTGTCTGTCTAGTCTTGTCTGTCTAGTCTTGTCTGTCTAGTCTGTCTGTCTAGTCTTGTCTGTCTAGTCTTGTCTGTCTAGTCTTGTCTGTCTAGTCTTGTCTGTCTAGTCTTGTCTGTCTAGTCTTGTCTGTCTAGTCTTGTCTGTCTAGTCTTGTCTGTCTAGTCTTGTCTGTCTAGTCTTGTCTGTCTAGTCTTGTCTGTCTAGTCTTGTCTGTCTAGTCTTGTCTGGCTAGTCTTGTCTGTCTAGTCTGTCTGTCTAGTCTTGTCTGTCTAGTCTTGTCTGTCTAGTCTTGTCTGTCTAGTCTAGTCTGTCTAGTCTTGTCTGTCTAGTCTTGTCTGTCTAGTCTTGTCTGTCTAGTCTTGTCTTCTCGAGTCTTGTCTGTCTAGTCTTGTCTGTCTAGTCTTGTCTGTCTAGTCTTGTCTGTCTAGTCTTGTCTGTCTAGTCTTGTCTGTCTAGTCTTGTCTGTCTAGTCTGTCTAGTCTTGTCTGTCTAGTCTTGTCTGTCTAGTCTTGTCTGTCTAGTCTGTCTGTCTAGTCTTGTCTGTCTAGTCTTGTCTGTCTAGTCTTGTCTGTCTAGTCTTGTCTGTCTAGTCTTGTCTGTCTAGTCTTGTCTGTCTAGTCTTGTCTGTCTAGTCTTGTCTGTCTAGTCTTGTCTGTCTAGTCTTGTCTGTCTAGTCTTGTCTGTCTAGTCTTGTCTGTCTAGTCTTGTCTGTCTAGTCTTGTCTGTCTAGTCTTGTCTGTCTAGTCTTGTCTGTCTAGTCTTGTCTGTCTAGTCTTGTCTGTCTAGTCTTGTCTGTCTAGTCTTGTCTGTCTAGTCTTGTCTGTCTAGTCTTGTCTGTCTAGTCTTGTCTGTCTAGTCTTGTCTGTCTAGTCTTGTCTGTCTAGTCTTGTCTGTCTAGTCTTGTCTGTCTAGTCTTGTCTGTCTAGTCTTGTCTGTCTAGTCTTGTCTGTCTAGTCTTGTCTGTCTAGTCTTGTCTCTGTCTAGTCTTGTCTGTCTAGTCTTGTCTGTCTAGTCTTGTCTGTCTAGTCTTGTCTGTCTAGTCTTGTCTGTCTAGTCTTGTCTGTCTAGTCTTGTCTGTCTAGTCTTGTCTGTCTAGTCTTGTCTGTCTAGTCTTGTCTGTCTAGTCTTGTCTGTCTAGTCTTGTCTGTCTAGTCTTGTCTGTCTAGTCTTGTCTGTCTAGTCTTGTCTGTCTAGTCTTGTCTGTCTAGTCTTGTCTGTCTAGTCTTGTCTGTCTAGTCTTGTCTGTCTAGTCTTGTCTGTCTAGTCTTGTCTGTCTAGTCTGTCTGTCTAGTCTGTCTGTCTGTCTGTCTAGTCTTGTCTGTCTAGTCTTGTCTGTCTAGTCTTGTCTGTCTAGTCTTGTCTGTCTAGTCTTGGTCTGTCTAGTCTTGTCTGTCTAGTCTTGTCTGTCTAGTCTTGTCTGTCTAGTCTTGTCTGTCTAGTCTTGTCTGTCTAGTCTTGTCTGTCTAGTCTTGTCTGTCTAGTCTTGTCTGTCTAGTCTTGTCTGTCTAGTCTTGTCTGTCTAGTCTTGTCTGTCTAGTCTTGTCTGTCTAGTCTTGTCTGTCTAGTCTTGTCTGTCTAGTCTTGTCTGTCTAGTCTTGTCTGTCTAGTCTTGTCTGTCTAGTCTTGTCTGTCTAGTCTTGTCTGTCTAGTCTTGTCTGTCTAGTCTTGTCTGTCTAGTCTTGTCTGTCTAGTCTTGTCTGTCTAGTCTTGTCTGTCTAGTCTTGTCTGTCTAGTCTTGTCTGTCTAGTCTTGTCTGTCTAGTCTTGTCTGTCTAGTCTTGTCTGTCTAGTCTTGTCTGTCTAGTCTTGTCTGTCTAGTCTTGTCTGTCTAGTCTTGTCTGTCTAGTCTTGTCTGTCTAGTCTTGTCTGTCTAGTCTTGTCTGTCTAGTCTTGTCTGTCTAGTCTTGTCTGTCTAGTCTGTCTGTCTAGTCTTGTCTGTCTAGTCTTGTCTGTCTAGTCTTGTCTGTCTAGTCTTGTCTGTCTAGTCTTGTCTGTCTAGTCTTGTCTGTCTAGTCTTGTCTGTCTAGTCTTGTCTGTCTAGTCTTGTCTGTCTAGTCTTGTCTGTCTAGTCTTGTCTGTCTAGTCTTGTCTGTCTAGTCTTGTCTGTCTAGTCTTGTCTGTCTAGTCTTGTCTGTCTAGTCTTGTCTGTCTAGTCTTGTCTGTCTAGTCTTGTCTGTCTAGTCTTGTCTGTCTAGTCTTGTCTGTCTAGTCTTGTCTGTCTAGTCTTGTCTGTCTAGTCTTGTCTGTCTAGTCTTGTCTGTCTAGTCTTGTCTGTCTAGTCTTGTCTGTCTAGTCTTGTCTGTCTAGTCTTGTCTGTCTAGTCTTGTCTGTCTAGTCTTGTCTGTCTAGTCTATGTCTGTCTAGTCTTGTCTGTCTAGTCTTGTCTGTCTAGTCTTGTCTGTCTAGTCTTGTCTGTCTAGTCTTGTCTGTCTAGTCTTGTCTGTCTAGTCTTGTCTGTCTAGTCTTGTCTGTCTAGTCTTGTCTGTCTAGTCTTGTCTGTCTAGTCTTGTCTGTCTAGTCTTGTCTGTCTAGTCTTGTCTGTCTAGTCTTGTCTGTCTAGTCTTGTCTGTCTAGTCTTGTCTGTCTAGTCTTGTCTGTCTAGTCTTGTCTGTCTAGTCTTGTCTGTCTAGTCTTGTCTGTCTAGTCTTGTCTGTCTAGTCTTGTCTGTCTAGTCTTGTCTGTCTAGTCTTGTCTGTCTAGTCTTGTCTGTCTAGTCTTGTCTGTCTAGTCTTGTCTGTCTAGTCTTGTCTGTCTAGTCTTGTCTGTCTAGTCTTGTCTGTCTAGTCTTGTCTGTCTAGTCTTGTCTGTCTAGTCTTGTCTGTCTAGTCTTGTCTGTCTAGTCTTGTCTGTCTAGTCTTGTCTGTCTAGTCTTGTCTGTCTAGTCTTGTCTGTCTAGTCTTGTCTGTCTAGTCTTGTCTGTCTAGTCTTGTCTGTCTAGTCTTGTCTGTCTAGTCTTGTCTGTCTAGTCTTGTCTGTCTAGTCTTGTCTGTCTAGTCTTGTCTGTCTAGTCTTGTCTGTCTAGTCTTGTCTGTCTAGTCTTGTCTGTCTAGTCTTGTCTGTCTAGTCTTGTCTGTCTAGTCTTGTCTGTCTAGTCTTGTCTGTCTAGTCTTGTCTGTCTAGTCTTGTCTGTCTAGTCTTGTCTGTCTAGTCTTGTCTGTCTAGTCTTGTCTGTCTAGTCTTGTCTGTCTAGTCTTGTCTGTCTAGTCTTGTCTGTCTAGTCTTGTCTGTCTAGTCTTGTCTGTCTAGTCTTGTCTGTCTAGTCTTGTCTGTCTAGTCTTGTCTGTCTAGTCTTGTCTGTCTAGTCTTGTCTGTCTTGTCTGTCTAGTCTTGTCTGTCTAGTCTTGTCTGTCTAGTCTTGTCTGTCTAGTCTTGTCTGTCTAGTCTTGTCTGTCTAGTCTTGTCTGTCTAGTCTTGTCTGTCTAGTCTTGTCTGTCTAGTCTTGTCTGTCTAGTCTTGTCTGTCTAGTCTTGTCTGTCTAGTCTTGTCTGTCTAGTCTTGTCTGTCTAGTCTTGTCTGTCTAGTCTTGTCTGTCTAGTCTTGTCTGTCTAGTCTTGTCTGTCTAGTCTTGTCTGTCTAGTCTTGTCTGTCTAGTCTTGTCTGTCTAGTCTTGTCTGTCTAGTCTTGTCTGTCTAGTCTTGTCTGTCTAGTCTTGTCTGTCTAGTCTTGTCTGTCTAGTCTTGTCTGTCTAGTCTTGTCTGTCTAGTCTTGTCTGTCTAGTCTTGTCTGTCTAGTCTTGTCTGTCTAGTCTTGTCTGTCTAGTCTTGTCTGTCTAGTCTTGTCTGTCTAGTCTTGTCTGTCTAGTCTTGTCTGTCTAGTCTTGTCTGTCTAGTCTTGTCTGTCTAGTCTTGTCTGTCTAGTCTTGTCTGTCTAGTCTTGTCTGTCTAGTCTTGTCTGTCTAGTCTTGTCTGTCTAGTCTTGTCTGTCTAGTCTTGTCTGTCTAGTCTTGTCTGTCTAGTCTTGTCTGTCTAGTCTTGTCTGTCTAGTCTTGTCTGTCTAGTCTTGTCTGTCTAGTCTTGTCTGTCTAGTCTTGTCTGTCTAGTCTTGTCTGTCTAGTCTTGTCTGTCTAGTCTTGTCTGTCTAGTCTTGTCTGTCTAGTCTTGTCTGTCTAGTCTTGTCTGTCTAGTCTTGTCTGTCTAGTCTTGTCTGTCTAGTCTTGTCTGTCTAGTCTTGTCTGTCTAGTCTTGTCTGTCTAGTCTTGTCTGTCTAGTCTTGTCTGTCTAGTCTTGTCTGTCTAGTCTTGTCTGTCTAGTCTTGTCTGTCTAGTCTTGTCTGTCTAGTCTTGTCTGTCTAGTCTTGTCTGTCTAGTCTTGTCTGTCTAGTCTTGTCTGTCTAGTCTTGTCTGTCTAGTCTTGTCTGTCTAGTCTTGTCTGTCTAGTCTTGTCTGTCTAGTCTTGTCTGTCTAGTCTTGTCTGTCTAGTCTTGTCTGTCTAGTCTTGTCTGTCTAGTCTTGTCTGTCTAGTCTTGTCTGTCTAGTCTTGTCTGTCTTGTCTGTCTAGTGTCTGTCTAGTCTTGTCTGTCTAGTCTTGTCTGTCTAGTCTTGTCTGTCTAGTCTTGTCTGTCTAGTCTTGTCTGTCTAGTCTTGTCTGTCTAGTCTTGTCTGTCTAGTCTTGTCTGTCTAGTCTTGTCTGTCTAGTCTTGTCTGTCTAGTCTTGTCTGTCTAGTCTTGTCTGTCTAGTCTTGTCTGTCTAGTCTTGTCTGTCTAGTCTTGTCTGTCTAGTCTTGTCTGTCTAGTCTTGTCTGTCTAGTCTTGTCTGTCTAGTCTTGTCTGTCTAGTCTTGTCTGTCTAGTCTTGTCTGTCTAGTCTTGTCTGTCTAGTCTTGTCTGTCTAGTCTTGTCTGTCTAGTCTTGTCTGTCTAGTCTTGTCTGTCTAGTCTTGTCTGTCTAGTCTTGTCTGTCTAGTCTTGTCTGTCTAGTCTTGTCTGTCTAGTCTTGTCTGTCTAGTCTTGTCTGTCTAGTCTTGTCTGTCTAGTCTTGTCTGTCTAGTCTTGTCTGTCTAGTCTTGTCTGTCTAGTCTTGTCTGTCTAGTCTTGTCTGTCTAGTCTTGTCTGTCTAGTCTTGTCTGTCTAGTCTTGTCTGTCTAGTCTTGTCTGTCTAGTCTTGTCTGTCTAGTCTTGTCTGTCTAGTCTTGTCTGTCTAGTCTTGTCTGTCTAGTCTTGTCTGTCTAGTCTTGTCTGTCTAGTCTTGTCTGTCTAGTCTTGTCTGTCTAGTCTTGTCTGTCTAGTCTTGTCTGTCTAGTCTTGTCTGTCTAGTCTTGTCTGTCTAGTCTTGTCTGTCTAGTCTTGTCTGTCTAGTCTTGTCTGTCTAGTCTTGTCTGTCTAGTCTTGTCTGTCTAGTCTTGTCTGTCTAGTCTTGTCTGTCTAGTCTTGTCTGTCTAGTCTTGTCTGTCTAGTCTTGTCTGTCTAGTCTTGTCTGTCTAGTCTTGTCTGTCTAGTCTTGTCTGTCTAGTCTTGTCTGTCTAGTCTTGTCTGTCTAGTCTTGTCTGTCTAGTCTTGTCTGTCTAGTCTTGTCTGTCTAGTCTTGTCTGTCTAGTCTTGTCTGTCTAGTCTTGTCTGTCTAGTCTTGTCTGTCTAGTCTTGTCTGTCTAGTCTTGTCTCTCGTCTGTCTAGTCTTGTCTGTCTAGTCTTGTCTGTCTAGTCTTGTCTGTCTAGTCTTGTCTGTCTAGTCTTGTCTGTCTAGTCTTGTCTGTCTAGTCTTGTCTGTCTAGTCTTGTCTGTCTAGTCTTGTCTGTCTAGTCTTGTCTGTCTAGTCTTGTCTGTCTAGTCTTGTCTGTCTAGTCTTGTCTGTCTAGTCTTGTCTGTCTAGTCTTGTCTGTCTAGTCTTGTCTGTCTAGTCTTGTCTGTCTAGTCTTGTCTGTCTAGTCTTGTCTGTCTAGTCTTGTCTGTCTAGTCTTGTCTGTCTAGTCTTGTCTGTCTAGTCTTGTCTGTCTAGTCTTGTCTGTCTAGTCTTGTCTGTCTAGTCTTGTCTGTCTAGTCTTGTCTGTCTAGTCTTGTCTGTCTAGTCTTGTCTGTCTAGTCTTGTCTGTCTAGTCTTGTCTGTCTAGTCTTGTCTGTCTAGTCTTGTCTGTCTAGTCTTGTCTGTCTAGTCTTGTCTGTCTAGTCTTGTCTGTCTAGTCTTGTCTGTCTAGTCTTGTCTGTCTAGTCTTGTCTGTCTAGTCTTGTCTGTCTAGTCTTGTCTGTCTAGTCTTGTCTGTCTAGTCTTGTCTGTCTAGTCTTGTCTGTCTAGTCTTGTCTGTCTAGTCTTGTCTGTCTAGTCTTGTCTGTCTAGTCTTGTCTGTCTAGTCTTGTCTGTCTAGTCTTGTCTGTCTAGTCTTGTCTGTCTAGTCTTGTCTGTCTAGTCTTGTCTGTCTAGTCTTGTCTGTCTAGTCTTGTCTGTCTAGTCTTGTCTGTCTAGTCTTGTCTGTCTAGTCTTGTCTGTCTAGTCTTGTCTGTCTAGTCTTGTCTGTCTAGTCTTGTCTGTCTAGTCTTGTCTGTCTAGTCTTGTCTGTCTAGTCTTGTCTGTCTAGTCTTGTCTGTCTAGTCTTGTCTGTCTAGTCTTGTCTGTCTAGTCTTGTCTGTCTAGTCTTGTCTGTCTAGTCTTGTCTGTCTAGTCTTGTCTGTCTAGTCTTGTCTGTCTAGTCTTGTCTGTCTAGTCTTGTCTGTCTAGTCTTGTCTGTCTAGTCTTGTCTGTCTAGTCTTGTCTGTCTAGTCTTGTCTGTCTAGTCTTGTCTGTCTAGTCTTGTCTGTCTAGTCTTGTCTGTCTAGTCTTGTCTGTCTAGTCTTGTCTGTCTAGTCTTGTCTGTCTAGTCTTGTCTGTCTAGTCTTGTCTGTCTAGTCTTGTCTGTCTAGTCTTGTCTGTCTAGTCTTGTCTGTCTAGTCTTGTCTGTCTAGTCTTGTCTGTCTAGTCTTGTCTGTCTAGTCTTGTCTGTCTAGTCTTGTCTGTCTAGTCTTGTCTGTCTAGTCTTGTCTGCTAGTCTTGTCTGTCTAGTCTTGTCTGTCTAGTCTTGTCTGTCTAGTCTTGTCTGTCTAGTCTTGTCTGTCTAGTCTTGTCTGTCTAGTCTTGTCTGTCTAGTCTTGTCTGTCTAGTCTTGTCTGTCTAGTCTTGTCTGTCTAGTCTTGTCTGTCTAGTCTTGTCTGTCTAGTCTTGTCTGTCTAGTCTTGTCTGTCTAGTCTTGTCTGTCTAGTCTTGTCTGTCTAGTCTTGTCTGTCTAGTCTTGTCTGTCTAGTCTTGTCTGTCTAGTCTTGTCTGTCTAGTCTTGTCTGTCTAGTCTTGTCTGTCTAGTCTTGTCTGTCTAGTCTTGTCTGTCTAGTCTTGTCTGTCTAGTCTTGTCTGTCTAGTCTTGTCTGTCTAGTCTTGTCTGTCTAGTCTTGTCTGTCTAGTCTTGTCTGTCTAGTCTTGTCTGTCTAGTCTTGTCTGTCTAGTCTTGTCTGTCTAGTCTTGTCTGTCTAGTCTTGTCTGTCTAGTCTTGTCTGTCTAGTCTTGTCTGTCTAGTCTTGTCTGTCTAGTCTTGTCTGTCTAGTCTTGTCTGTCTAGTCTTGTCTGTCTAGTCTTGTCTGTCTAGTCTTGTCTGTCTAGTCTTGTCTGTCTAGTCTTGTCTGTCTAGTCTTGTCTGTCTAGTCTTGTCTGTCTAGTCTTGTCTGTCTAGTCTTGTCTGTCTAGTCTTGTCTGTCTAGTCTTGTCTGTCTAGTCTTGTCTGTCTAGTCTTGTCTGTCTAGTCTTGTCTGTCTAGTCTTGTCTGTCTAGTCTTGTCTGTCTAGTCTTGTCTGTCTAGTCTTGTCTGTCTAGTCTTGTCTGTCTAGTCTTGTCTGTCTAGTCTTGTCTGTCTAGTCTTGTCTGTCTAGTCTTGTCTGTCTAGTCTTGTCTGTCTAGTCTTGTCTGTCTAGTCTTGTCTGTCTAGTCTTGTCTGTCTAGTCTTGTCTGTCTAGTCTTGTCTGTCTAGTCTTGTCTGTCTAGTCTTGTCTGTCTAGTCTTGTCTGTCTAGTCTTGTCTGTCTAGTCTTGTCTGTCTAGTCTTGTCTGTCTAGTCTTGTCTGTCTAGTCTTGTCTGTCTAGTCTTGTCTGTCTAGTCTTGTCTGTCTAGTCTTGTCTGTCTAGTCTTGTCTGTCTAGTCTTGTCTGTCTAGTCTTGTCTGTCTAGTCTTGTCTGTCTAGTCTTGTCTGTCTAGTCTTGTCTGTCTAGTCTTGTCTGTCTAGTCTTGTCTGTCTAGTCTTGTCTGTCTAGTCTTGTCTGTCTAGTCTTGTCTGTCTAGTCTTGTCTGTCTAGTCTTGTCTGTCTAGTCTTGTCTGTCTAGTCTTGTCTGTCTAGTCTTGTCTGTCTAGTCTTGTCTGTCTAGTCTTGTCTGTCTAGTCTTGTCTGTCTAGTCTTGTCTGTCTAGTCTTGTCTGTCTAGTCTTGTCTGTCTAGTCTTGTCTGTCTAGTCTTGTCTGTCTAGTCTTGTCTGTCTAGTCTTGTCTGTCTAGTCTTGTCTGTCTAGTCTTGTCTGTCTAGTCTTGTCTGTCTAGTCTTGTCTGTCTAGTCTTGTCTGTCTAGTCTTGTCTGTCTAGTCTTGTCTGTCTAGTCTTGTCTGTCTAGTCTTGTCTGTCTAGTCTTGTCTGTCTAGTCTTGTCTGTCTAGTCTTGTCTGTCTAGTCTTGTCTGTCTAGTCTTGTCTGTCTAGTCTTGTCTGTCTAGTCTTGTCTGTCTAGTCTTGTCTGTCTAGTCTTGTCTGTCTAGTCTTGTCTGTCTAGTCTTGTCTGTCTAGTCTTGTCTGTCTAGTCTTGTCTGTCTAGTCTTGTCTGTCTAGTCTTGTCTGTCTAGTCTTGTCTGTCTAGTCTTGTCTGTCTAGTCTTGTCTGTCTAGTCTTGTCTGTCTAGTCTTGTCTGTCTAGTCTTGTCTGTCTAGTCTTGTCTGTCTAGTCTTGTCTGTCTAGTCTTGTCTGTCTAGTCTTGTCTGTCTAGTCTTGTCTGTCTAGTCTTGTCTGTCTAGTCTTGTCTGTCTAGTCTTGTCTGTCTAGTCTTGTCTGTCTAGTCTTGTCTGTCTAGTCTTGTCTGTCTAGTCTTGTCTGTCTAGTCTTGTCTGTCTAGTCTTGTCTGTCTAGTCTTGTCTGTCTAGTCTTGTCTGTCTAGTCTTGTCTGTCTAGTCTTGTCTGTCTAGTCTTGTCTGTCTAGTCTTGTCTGTCTAGTCTTGTCTGTCTAGTCTTGTCTGTCTAGTCTTGTCTGTCTAGTCTTGTCTGTCTAGTCTTGTCTGTCTAGTCTTGTCTGTCTAGTCTTGTCTGTCTAGTCTTGTCTGTCTAGTCTTGTCTGTCTAGTCTTGTCTGTCTAGTCTTGTCTGTCTAGTCTTGTCTGTCTAGTCTTGTCTGTCTAGTCTTGTCTGTCTAGTCTTGTCTGTCTAGTCTTGTCTGTCTAGTCTTGTCTGTCTAGTCTTGTCTGTCTAGTCTTGTCTGTCTAGTCTTGTCTGTCTAGTCTTGTCTGTCTAGTCTTGTCTGTCTAGTCTTGTCTGTCTAGTCTTGTCGTCTTCTGTCTAGTCTTGTCTGTCTAGTCTTGTTTGTCTAGTCTTGTTTGTCTAGTCTTGTCTGTCTAGTCTTGTCTGTCTAGTCTTGTCTGTCTAGTCTTGTCTGTCTAGTCTTGTCTGTCTAGTCTTGTCTGTCTAGTCTTGTCTGTCTAGTCTTGTCTGTCTAGTCTTGTCTGTCTAGTCTTGTCTGTCTAGTCTTGTCTGTCTAGTCTTGTCTGTCTAGTCTTGTCTGTCTAGTCTTGTCTGTCTAGTCTTGTCTGTCTAGTCTTGTCTGTCTAGTCTTGTCTGTCTAGTCTTGTCTGTCTAGTCTTGTCTGTCTAGTCTTGTCTGTCTAGTCTTGTCTGTCTAGTCTTGTCTGTCTAGTCTTGTCTGTCTAGTCTTGTCTGTCTAGTCTTGTCTGTCTAGTCTTGTCTGTCTAGTCTTGTCTTGTCTGTCTAGTCTTGTCTGTCTAGTCTTGTCTGTCTAGTCTTGTCTGTCTAGTCTTGTCTGTCTAGTCTTGTCTGTCTAGTCTTGTCTGTCTAGTCTGTCTGTCTGTCTAGTCTTGTCTGTCTAGTCTTGTCTGTCTAGTCTTGTCTGTCTAGTCTTGTCTGTCTAGTCTTGTCTGTCTAGTCTTGTCTGTCTAGTCTTGTCTGTCTAGTCTTGTCTGTCTAGTCTTGTCTGTCTAGTCTTGTCTGTCTAGTCTTGTCTGTCTAGTCTTGTCTGTCTAGTCTTGTCTGTCTAGTCTTGTCTGTCTAGTCTTGTCTGTCTAGTCTTGTCTGTCTAGTCTTGTCTGTCTAGTGTCTGTCTAGTCTTGTCTGTCTAGTCTGTCTAGTCTTGTCTGTCTAGTCTTGTCTGTCTAGTCTTGTCTGTCTAGTCTTGTCTGTCTAGTCTTGTCTGTCTAGTCTTGTCTGTCTAGTCTTGTCTGTCTAGTCTTGTCTGTCTAGTCTTGTCTGTCTAGTCTTGTCTGTCTAGTCTTGTCTGTCTAGTCTTGTCTAGTCTTGTCTGTCTAGTCTTGTCTGTCTAGTCTTGTCTGTCTAGTCTTGTCTGTCTAGTCTTGTCTGTCTAGTCTTGTCTGTCTAGTCTTGTCTGTCTAGTCTTGTCTGTCTAGTCTTGTCTGTCTAGTCTTGTCTGTCTAGTCTTGTCTGTCTAGTCTTGTCTGTCTAGTCTTGTCTGTCTAGTCTTGTCTGTCTAGTCTTGTCTGTCTAGTCTTGTCTGTCTAGTCTTGTCTGTCTTCTGTCTGTCTAGTCTTGTCTGTCTAGTCTTGTCTGTCTAGTCTTGTCTGTCTAGTCTTGTCTGTCTAGTCTTGTCTGTCTAGTCTTGTCTGTCTAGTCTTGTCTGTCTAGTCTTGTCTGTCTAGTCTTGTCTGTCTAGTCTTGTCTGTCTAGTCTTGTCTGTCTAGTCTTGTCTGTCTAGTCTTGTCTGTCTAGTCTTGTCTGTCTAGTCTTGTCTGTCTAGTCTTGTCTGTCTAGTCTTGTCTGTCTAGTCTTGTCTGTCTAGTCTTGTCTGTCTAGTCTTGTCTGTCTAGTCTTGTCTGTCTAGTCTTGTCTGTCTAGTCTTGTCTGTCTAGTCTTGTCTGTCTAGTCTTGTCTGTCTAGTCTTGTCTGTCTAGTCTTGTCTGTCTAGTCTTGTCTGTCTAGTCTTGTCTGTCTAGTCTTGTCTGTCTAGTCTTGTCTGTCTAGTCTTGTCTGTCTAGTCTTGTCTGTCTAGTCTTGTCTGTCTAGTCTTGTCTGTCTAGTCTTGTCTGTCTAGTCTTGTCTGTCTAGTCTTGTCTGTCTAGTCTTGTCTGTCTAGTCTTGTCTGTCTAGTCTTGTCTGTCTAGTCTTGTCTGTCTAGTCTTGTCTGTCTAGTCTTGTCTGTCTAGTCTTGTCTGTCTAGTCTTGTCTGTCTAGTCTTGTCTGTCTAGTCTTGTCTGTCTAGTCTTGTCTGTCTAGTCTTGTCTGTCTAGTCTTGTCTGTCTAGTCTTGTCTGTCTAGTCTTGTCTGTCTAGTCTTGTCTGTCTAGTCTTGTCTGTCTAGTCTTGTCTGTCTAGTCTTGTCTGTCTAGTCTTGTCTGTCTAGTCTTGTCTGTCTAGTCTTGTCTGTCTAGTCTTGTCTGTCTAGTCTTGTCTGTCTAGTCTTGTCTGTCTAGTCTTGTCTGTCTAGTCTTGTCTGTCTAGTCTTGTCTGTCTAGTCTTGTCTGTCTAGTCTTGTCTGTCTAGTCTTGTCTGTCTAGTCTTGTCTGTCTAGTCTTGTCTGTCTAGTCTTGTCTGTCTAGTCTTGTCTGTCTAGTCTTGTCTGTCTAGTCTTGTCTGTCTAGTCTTGTCTGTCTAGTCTTGTCTGTCTAGTCTTGTCTGTCTAGTCTTGTCTGTCTAGTCTTGTCTGTCTAGTCTTGTCTGTCTAGTCTTGTCTGTCTAGTCTTGTCTGTCTAGTCTTGTCTGTCTAGTCTTGTCTGTTAGTCTTGTCTGTCTAGTCTTGTCTGTCTAGTCTTGTCTGTCTAGTCTTGTCTGTCTAGTCTTGTCTGTCTAGTCTTGTCTGTCTAGTCTTGTCTGTCTAGTCTTGTCTGTCTAGTCTTGTCTGTCTAGTCTTGTCTGTCTAGTCTTGTCTGTCTAGTCTTGTCTGTCTAGTCTTGTCTGTCTAGTCTTGTCTGTCTAGTCTTGTCTGTCTAGTCTTGTCTGTCTAGTCTTGTCTGTCTAGTCTTGTCTGTCTAGTCTTGTCTGTCTAGTCTTGTCTGTCTAGTCTTGTCTGTCTAGTCTTGTCTGTCTAGTCTTGTCTGTCTAGTCTTGTCTGTCTAGTCTTGTCTGTCTAGTCTTGTCTGTCTAGTCTTGTCTGTCTAGTCTTGTCTGTCTAGTCTTGTCTGTCTAGTCTTGTCTGTCTAGTCTTGTCTGTCTAGTCTTGTCTGTCTAGTCTTGTCTGTCTAGTCTTGTCTGTCTAGTCTTGTCTGTCTAGTCTTGTCTGTCTAGTCTTGTCTGTCTAGTCTTGTCTGTCTAGTCTTGTCTGTCTAGTCTTGTCTGTCTAGTCTTGTCTGTCTAGTCTTGTCTGTCTAGTCTTGTCTGTCTAGTCTTGTCTGTCTAGTCTTGTCTGTCTAGTCTTGTCTGTCTAGTCTTGTCTGTCTAGTCTTGTCTGTCTAGTCTTGTCTGTCTAGTCTTGTCTGTCTAGTCTTGTCTGTCTAGTCTTGTCTGTCTAGTCTTGTCTGTCTAGTCTTGTCTGTCTAGTCTTGTCTGTCTAGTCTTGTCTGTCTAGTCTTGTCTGTCTAGTCTTGTCTGTCTAGTCTTGTCTGTCTAGTCTTGTCTGTCTAGTCTTGTCTGTCTAGTCTTGTCTGTCTAGTCTTGTCTGTCTAGTCTTGTCTGTCTAGTCTTGTCTGTCTAGTCTTGTCTGTCTAGTCTTGTCTGTCTAGTCTTGTCTGTCTAGTCTTGTCTGTCTAGTCTTGTCTGTCTAGTCTTGTCTGTCTAGTCTTGTCTGTCTAGTCTTGTCTGTCTAGTCTTGTCTGTCTAGTCTTGTCTGTCTAGTCTTGTCTGTCTAGTCTTGTCTGTCTAGTCTTGTCTGTCTAGTCTTGTCTGTCTAGTCTTGTCTGTCTAGTCTTGTCTGTCTAGTCTTGTCTGTCTAGTCTTGTCTGTCTAGTCTTGTCTGTCTAGTCTTGTCTGTCTAGTCTTGTCTGTCTAGTCTTGTCTGTCTAGTCTTGTCTGTCTAGTCTTGTCTGTCTAGTCTTGTCTGTCTAGTCTTGTCTGTCTAGTCTTGTCTGTCTAGTCTTGTCTGTCTAGTCTTGTCTGTCTAGTCTTGTCTGTCTAGTCTTGTCTGTCTAGTCTTGTCTGTCTAGTCTTGTCTGTCTAGTCTTGTCTGTCTAGTCTTGTCTGTCTAGTCTTGTCTGTCTAGTCTTGTCTGTCTAGTCTTGTCTGTCTAGTCTTGTCTGTCTAGTCTTGTCTGTCTAGTCTTGTCTGTCTAGTCTTGTCTGTCTAGTCTTGTCTGTCTAGTCTTGTCTGTCTAGTCTTGTCTGTCTAGTCTTGTCTGTCTAGTCTTGTCTGTCTAGTCTTGTCTGTCTAGTCTTGTCTGTCTAGTCTTGTCTGTCTAGTCTTGTCTGTCTAGTCTTGTCTGTCTAGTCTTGTCTGTCTAGTCTTGTCTGTCTAGTCTTGTCTGTCTAGTCTTGTCTGTCTAGTCTTGTCTGTCTAGTCTTGTCTGTCTAGTCTTGTCTGTCTAGTCTTGTCTGTCTAGTCTTGTCTGTCTAGTCTTGTCTGTCTAGTCTTGTCTGTCTAGTCTTGTCTGTCTAGTCTTGTCTGTCTAGTCTTGTCTGTCTAGTCTTGTCTGTCTAGTCTTGTCTGTCTAGTCTTGTCTGTCTAGTCTTGTCTGTCTAGTCTTGTCTGTCTAGTCTTGTCTGTCTAGTCTTGTCTGTCTAGTCTTGTCTGTCTAGTCTTGTTGTCTAGTCTTGTCTGTCTAGTCTTGTCTAGTCTTGTCTGTCTAGTCTTGTCTGTCTAGTCTTGTCTGTCTAGTCTTGTCTGTCTAGTCTTGTCTGTCTAGTCTTGTCTGTCTAGTCTTGTCTGTCTAGTCTTGTCTGTCTAGTCTTGTCTGTCTAGTCTTGTCTGTCTAGTCTTGTCTGTCTAGTCTTGTCTGTCTAGTCTTGTCTGTCTAGTCTTGTCTGTCTAGTCTTGTCTGTCTAGTCTTGTCTGTCTAGTCTTGTCTGTCTAGTCTTGTCTGTCTAGTCTTGTCTGTCTAGTCTTGTCTGTCTAGTCTTGTCTGTCTAGTCTTGTCTGTCTAGTCTTGTCTGTCTAGTCTTGTCTGTCTAGTCTTGTCTGTCTAGTCTTGTCTGTCTAGTCTTGTCTGTCTAGTCTTGTCTGTCTAGTCTTGTCTGTCTAGTCTTGTCTGTCTAGTCTTGTCTGTCTAGTCTTGTCTGTCTAGTCTTGTCTGTCTAGTCTTGTCTGTCTAGTCTTGTCTGTCTAGTCTTGTCTGTCTAGTCTTGTCTGTCTAGTCTTGTCTGTCTAGTCTTGTCTGTCTAGTCTTGTCTGTCTAGTCTTGTCTGTCTAGTCTTGTCTGTCTAGTCTTGTCTGTCTAGTCTTGTCTGTCTAGTCTTGTCTGTCTAGTCTTGTCTGTCTAGTCTTGTCTGTCTAGTCTTGTCTGTCTAGTCTTGTCTGTCTAGTCTTGTCTGTCTAGTCTTGTCTGTCTAGTCTTGTCTGTCTAGTCTTGTCTGTCTAGTCTTGTCTGTCTAGTCTTGTCTGTCTAGTCTTGTCTGTCTAGTCTTGTCTGTCTAGTCTTGTCTGTCTAGTCTTGTCTGTCTAGTCTTGTCTGTCTAGTCTTGTCTGTCTAGTCTTGTCTGTCTAGTCTTGTCTGTCTAGTCTTGTCTGTCTAGTCTTGTCTGTCTAGTCTTGTCTGTCTAGTCTTGTCTGTCTAGTCTTGTCTGTCTAGTCTTGTCTGTCTAGTCTTGTCTGTCTAGTCTTGTCTGTCTAGTCTTGTCTGTCTAGTCTTGTCTGTCTAGTCTTGTCTGTCTAGTCTTGTCTGTCTAGTCTTGTCTGTCTAGTCTTGTCTGTCTAGTCTTGTCTGTCTAGTCTTGTCTGTCTAGTCTTGTCTGTCTAGTCTTGTCTGTCTAGTCTTGTCTGTCTAGTCTTGTCTGTCTAGTCTTGTCTGTCTAGTCTTGTCTGTCTAGTCTTGTCTGTCTAGTCTTGTCTGTCTAGTCTTGTCTGTCTAGTCTTGTCTGTCTAGTCTTGTCTGTCTAGTCTTGTCTGTCTAGTCTTGTCTGTCTAGTCTTGTCTGTCTAGTCTTGTCTGTCTAGTCTTGTCTGTCTAGTCTTGTCTGTCTAGTCTTGTCTGTCTAGTCTTGTCTGTCTAGTCTTGTCTGTCTAGTCTTGTCTGTCTAGTCTTGTCTGTCTAGTCTTGTCTGTCTAGTCTTGTCTGTCTAGTCTTGTCTGTCTAGTCTTGTCTGTCTAGTCTTGTCTGTCTAGTCTTGTCTGTCTAGTCTTGTCTGTCTAGTCTTGTCTGTCTAGTCTTGTCTGTCTAGTCTTGTCTGTCTAGTCTTGTCTGTCTAGTCTTGTCTGTCTAGTCTTGTCTGTCTAGTCTTGTCTGTCTAGTCTTGTCTGTCTAGTCTTGTCTGTCTAGTCTTGTCTGTCTAGTCTTGTCTGTCTAGTCTTGTCTGTCTAGTCTTGTCTGTCTAGTCTTGTCTGTCTAGTCTTGTCTGTCTAGTCTTGTCTGTCTAGTCTTGTCTGTCTAGTCTTGTCTGTCTAGTCTTGTCTGTCTAGTCTTGTCTGTCTAGTCTTGTCTGTCTAGTCTTGTCTGTCTAGTCTTGTCTGTCTAGTCTTGTCTGTCTAGTCTTGTCTGTCTAGTCTTGTCTGTCTAGTCTTGTCTGTCTAGTCTTGTCTGTCTAGTCTTGTCTGTCTAGTCTTGTCTGTCTAGTCTTGTCTGTCTAGTCTTGTCTGTCTAGTCTTGTCTGTCTAGTCTTGTCTGTCTAGTCTTGTCTGTCTAGTCTTGTCTGTCTAGTCTTGTCTGTCTAGTCTTGTCTGTCTAGTCTTGTCTGTCTAGTCTTGTCTGTCTAGTCTTGTCTGTCTAGTCTTGTCTGTCTAGTCTTGTCTGTCTAGTCTTGTCTGTCTAGTCTTGTCTGTCTAGTCTTGTCTGTCTAGTCTTGTCTGTCTAGTCTTGTCTGTCTAGTCTTGTCTGTCTAGTCTTGTCTGTCTAGTCTTGTCTGTCTAGTCTTGTCTGTCTAGTCTTGTCTGTCTAGTCTTGTCTGTCTAGTCTTGTCTGTCTAGTCTTGTCTGTCTAGTCTTGTCTGTCTAGTCTTGTCTGTCTAGTCTTGTCTGTCTAGTCTTGTCTGTCTAGTCTTGTCTGTCTAGTCTTGTCTGTCTAGTCTTGTCTGTCTAGTCTTGTCTGTCTAGTCTTGTCTGTCTAGTCTTGTCTGTCTAGTCTTGTCTGTCTAGTCTTGTCTGTCTAGTCTTGTCTGTCTAGTCTTGTCTGTCTAGTCTTGTCTGTCTAGTCTTGTCTGTCTAGTCTTGTCTGTCTAGTCTTGTCTGTCTAGTCTTGTCTGTCTAGTCTTGTCTGTCTAGTCTTGTCTGTCTAGTCTTGTCTGTCTAGTCTTGTCTGTCTAGTCTTGTCTGTCTAGTCTTGTCTGTCTAGTCTTGTCTGTCTAGTCTTGTCTGTCTAGTCTTGTCTGTCTAGTCTTGTCTGTCTAGTCTTGTCTGTCTAGTCTTGTCTGTCTAGTCTTGTCTGTCTAGTCTTGTCTGTCTAGTCTTGTCTGTCTAGTCTTGTCTGTCTAGTCTTGTCTGTCTAGTCTTGTCTGTCTAGTCTTGTCTGTCTAGTCTTGTCTGTCTAGTCTTGTCTGTCTAGTCTTGTCTGTCTAGTCTTGTCTGTCTAGTCTTGTCTGTCTAGTCTTGTCTGTCTAGTCTTGTCTGTCTAGTCTTGTCTGTCTAGTCTTGTCTGTCTAGTCTTGTCTGTCTAGTCTTGTCTGTCTAGTCTTGTCTGTCTAGTCTTGTCTGTCTAGTCTTGTCTGTCTAGTCTTGTCTGTCTAGTCTTGTCTGTCTAGTCTTGTCTGTCTAGTCTTGTCTGTCTAGTCTTGTCTGTCTAGTCTTGTCTGTCTAGTCTTGTCTGTCTAGTCTTGTCTGTCTAGTCTTGTCTGTCTAGTCTTGTCTGTCTAGTCTTGTCTGTCTAGTCTTGTCTGTCTAGTCTTGTCTGTCTAGTCTTGTCTGTCTAGTCTTGTCTGTCTAGTCTTGTCTGTCTAGTCTTGTCTGTCTAGTCTTGTCTGTCTAGTCTTGTCTGTCTAGTCTTGTCTGTCTAGTCTTGTCTGTCTAGTCTTGTCTGTCTAGTCTTGTCTGTCTAGTCTTGTCTGTCTAGTCTTGTCTGTCTAGTCTTGTCTGTCTAGTCTTGTCTGTCTAGTCTTGTCTGTCTAGTCTTGTCTGTCTAGTCTTGTCTGTCTAGTCTTGTCTGTCTAGTCTTGTCTGTCTAGTCTTGTCTGTCTAGTCTTGTCTGTCTAGTCTTGTCTGTCTAGTCTTGTCTGTCTAGTCTTGTCTGTCTAGTCTTGTCTGTCTAGTCTTGTCTGTCTAGTCTTGTCTGTCTAGTCTTGTCTGTCTAGTCTTGTCTGTCTAGTCTTGTCTGTCTAGTCTTGTCTGTCTAGTCTTGTCTGTCTAGTCTTGTCTGTCTAGTCTTGTCTGTCTAGTCTTGTCTGTCTAGTCTTGTCTGTCTAGTCTTGTCTGTCTAGTCTTGTCTGTCTAGTCTTGTCTGTCTAGTCTTGTCTGTCTAGTCTTGTCTGTCTAGTCTTGTCTGTCTAGTCTTGTCTGTCTAGTCTTGTCTGTCTAGTCTTGTCTGTCTAGTCTTGTCTGTCTAGTCTTGTCTGTCTAGTCTTGTCTGTCTAGTCTTGTCTGTCTAGTCTTGTCTGTCTAGTCTTGTCTGTCTAGTCTTGTCTGTCTAGTCTTGTCTGTCTAGTCTTGTCTGTCTAGTCTTGTCTGTCTAGTCTTGTCTGTCTAGTCTTGTCTGTCTAGTCTTGTCTGTCTAGTCTTGTCTGTCTAGTCTTGTCTGTCTAGTCTTGTCTGTCTAGTCTTGTCTGTCTAGTCTTGTCTGTCTAGTCTTGTCTGTCTAGTCTTGTCTGTCTAGTCTTGTCTGTCTAGTCTTGTCTGTCTAGTCTTGTCTGTCTAGTCTTGTCTGTCTAGTCTTGTCTGTCTAGTCTTGTCTGTCTAGTCTTGTCTGTCTAGTCTTGTCTGTCTAGTCTTGTCTGTCTAGTCTTGTCTGTCTAGTCTTGTCTGTCTAGTCTTGTCTGTCTAGTCTTGTCTGTCTAGTCTTGTCTGTCTAGTCTTGTCTGTCTAGTCTTGTCTGTCTAGTCTTGTCTGTCTAGTCTTGTCTGTCTAGTCTTGTCTGTCTAGTCTTGTCTGTCTAGTCTTGTCTGTCTAGTCTTGTCTGTCTAGTCTTGTCTGTCTAGTCTTGTCTGTCTAGTCTTGTCTGTCTAGTCTTGTCTGTCTAGTCTTGTCTGTCTAGTCTTGTCTGTCTAGTCTTGTCTGTCTAGTCTTGTCTGTCTAGTCTTGTCTGTCTAGTCTTGTCTGTCTAGTCTTGTCTGTCTAGTCTTGTCTGTCTAGTCTTGTCTGTCTAGTCTTGTCTGTCTAGTCTTGTCTGTCTAGTCTTGTCTGTCTAGTCTTGTCTGTCTAGTCTTGTCTGTCTAGTCTTGTCTGTCTAGTCTTGTCTGTCTAGTCTTGTCTGTCTAGTCTTGTCTGTCTAGTCTTGTCTGTCTAGTCTTGTCTGTCTAGTCTTGTCTGTCTAGTCTTGTCTGTCTAGTCTTGTCTGTCTAGTCTTGTCTGTCTAGTCTTGTCTGTCTAGTCTTGTCTGTCTAGTCTTGTCTGTCTAGTCTTGTCTGTCTAGTCTTGTCTGTCTAGTCTTGTCTGTCTAGTCTTGTCTGTCTAGTCTTGTCTGTCTAGTCTTGTCTGTCTAGTCTTGTCTGTCTAGTCTTGTCTGTCTAGTCTTGTCTGTCTAGTCTTGTCTGTCTAGTCTTGTCTGTCTAGTCTTGTCTGTCTAGTCTTGTCTGTCTAGTCTTGTCTGTCTAGTCTTGTCTGTCTAGTCTTGTCTGTCTAGTCTTGTCTGTCTAGTCTTGTCTGTCTAGTCTTGTCTGTCTAGTCTTGTCTGTCTAGTCTTGTCTGTCTAGTCTTGTCTGTCTAGTCTTGTCTGTCTAGTCTTGTCTGTCTAGTCTTGTCTGTCTAGTCTTGTCTGTCTAGTCTTGTCTGTCTAGTCTTGTCTGTCTAGTCTTGTCTGTCTAGTCTTGTCTGTCTAGTCTTGTCTGTCTAGTCTTGTCTGTCTAGTCTTGTCTGTCTAGTCTTGTCTGTCTAGTCTTGTCTGTCTAGTCTTGTCTGTCTAGTCTTGTCTGTCTAGTCTTGTCTGTCTAGTCTTGTCTGTCTAGTCTTGTCTGTCTAGTCTTGTCTGTCTAGTCTTGTCTGTCTAGTCTTGTCTGTCTAGTCTTGTCTGTCTAGTCTTGTCTGTCTAGTCTTGTCTGTCTAGTCTTGTCTGTCTAGTCTTGTCTGTCTAGTCTTGTCTGTCTAGTCTTGTCTGTCTAGTCTTGTCTGTCTAGTCTTGTCTGTCTAGTCTTGTCTGTCTAGTCTTGTCTGTCTAGTCTTGTCTGTCTAGTCTTGTCTGTCTAGTCTTGTCTGTCTAGTCTTGTCTGTCTAGTCTTGTCTGTCTAGTCTTGTCTGTCTAGTCTTGTCTGTCTAGTCTTGTCTGTCTAGTCTTGTCTGTCTAGTCTTGTCTGTCTAGTCTTGTCTGTCTAGTCTTGTCTGTCTAGTCTTGTCTGTCTAGTCTTGTCTGTCTAGTCTTGTCTGTCTAGTCTTGTCTGTCTAGTCTTGTCTGTCTAGTCTTGTCTGTCTAGTCTTGTCTGTCTAGTCTTGTCTGTCTAGTCTTGTCTGTCTAGTCTTGTCTGTCTAGTCTTGTCTGTCTAGTCTTGTCTGTCTAGTCTTGTCTGTCTAGTCTTGTCTGTCTAGTCTTGTCTGTCTAGTCTTGTCTGTCTAGTCTTGTCTGTCTAGTCTTGTCTGTCTAGTCTTGTCTGTCTAGTCTTGTCTGTCTAGTCTTGTCTGTCTAGTCTTGTCTGTCTAGTCTTGTCTGTCTAGTCTTGTCTGTCTAGTCTTGTCTGTCTAGTCTTGTCTGTCTAGTCTTGTCTGTCTAGTCTTGTCTGTCTAGTCTTGTCTGTCTAGTCTTGTCTGTCTAGTCTTGTCTGTCTAGTCTTGTCTGTCTAGTCTTGTCTGTCTAGTCTTGTCTGTCTAGTCTTGTCTGTCTAGTCTTGTCTGTCTAGTCTTGTCTGTCTAGTCTTGTCTGTCTAGTCTTGTCTGTCTAGTCTTGTCTGTCTAGTCTTGTCTGTCTAGTCTTGTCTGTCTAGTCTTGTCTGTCTAGTCTTGTCTGTCTAGTCTTGTCTGTCTAGTCTTGTCTGTCTAGTCTTGTCTGTCTAGTCTTGTCTGTCTAGTCTTGTCTGTCTAGTCTTGTCTGTCTAGTCTTGTCTGTCTAGTCTTGTCTGTCTAGTCTTGTCTGTCTAGTCTTGTCTGTCTAGTCTTGTCTGTCTAGTCTTGTCTGTCTAGTCTTGTCTGTCTAGTCTTGTCTGTCTAGTCTTGTCTGTCTAGTCTTGTCTGTCTAGTCTTGTCTGTCTAGTCTTGTCTGTCTAGTCTTGTCTGTCTAGTCTTGTCTGTCTAGTCTTGTCTGTCTAGTCTTGTCTGTCTAGTCTTGTCTGTCTAGTCTTGTCTGTCTAGTCTTGTCTGTCTAGTCTTGTCTGTCTAGTCTTGTCTGTCTAGTCTTGTCTGTCTAGTCTTGTCTGTCTAGTCTTGTCTGTCTAGTCTTGTCTGTCTAGTCTTGTCTGTCTAGTCTTGTCTGTCTAGTCTTGTCTGTCTAGTCTTGTCTGTCTAGTCTTGTCTGTCTAGTCTTGTCTGTCTAGTCTTGTCTGTCTAGTCTTGTCTGTCTAGTCTTGTCTGTCTAGTCTTGTCTGTCTAGTCTTGTCTGTCTAGTCTTGTCTGTCTAGTCTTGTCTGTCTAGTCTTGTCTGTCTAGTCTTGTCTGTCTAGTCTTGTCTGTCTAGTCTTGTCTGTCTAGTCTTGTCTGTCTAGTCTTGTCTGTCTAGTCTTGTCTGTCTAGTCTTGTCTGTCTAGTCTTGTCTGTCTAGTCTTGTCTGTCTAGTCTTGTCTGTCTAGTCTTGTCTGTCTAGTCTTGTCTGTCTAGTCTTGTCTGTCTAGTCTTGTCTGTCTAGTCTTGTCTGTCTAGTCTTGTCTGTCTAGTCTTGTCTGTCTAGTCTTGTCTGTCTAGTCTTGTCTGTCTAGTCTTGTCTGTCTAGTCTTGTCTGTCTAGTCTTGTCTGTCTAGTCTTGTCTGTCTAGTCTTGTCTGTCTAGTCTTGTCTGTCTAGTCTTGTCTGTCTAGTCTTGTCTGTCTAGTCTTGTCTGTCTAGTCTTGTCTGTCTAGTCTTGTCTGTCTAGTCTTGTCTGTCTAGTCTTGTCTGTCTAGTCTTGTCTGTCTAGTCTTGTCTGTCTAGTCTTGTCTGTCTAGTCTTGTCTGTCTAGTCTTGTCTGTCTAGTCTTGTCTGTCTAGTCTTGTCTGTCTAGTCTTGTCTGTCTAGTCTTGTCTGTCTAGTCTTGTCTGTCTAGTCTTGTCTGTCTAGTCTTGTCTGTCTAGTCTTGTCTGTCTAGTCTTGTCTGTCTAGTCTTGTCTGTCTAGTCTTGTCTGTCTAGTCTTGTCTGTCTAGTCTTGTCTGTCTAGTCTTGTCTGTCTAGTCTTGTCTGTCTAGTCTTGTCTGTCTAGTCTTGTCTGTCTAGTCTTGTCTGTCTAGTCTTGTCTGTCTAGTCTTGTCTGTCTAGTCTTGTCTGTCTAGTCTTGTCTGTCTAGTCTTGTCTGTCTAGTCTTGTCTGTCTAGTCTTGTCTGTCTAGTCTTGTCTGTCTAGTCTTGTCTGTCTAGTCTTGTCTGTCTAGTCTTGTCTGTCTAGTCTTGTCTGTCTAGTCTTGTCTGTCTAGTCTTGTCTGTCTAGTCTTGTCTGTCTAGTCTTGTCTGTCTAGTCTTGTCTGTCTAGTCTTGTCTGTCTAGTCTTGTCTGTCTAGTCTTGTCTGTCTAGTCTTGTCTGTCTAGTCTTGTCTGTCTAGTCTTGTCTGTCTAGTCTTGTCTGTCTAGTCTTGTCTGTCTAGTCTTGTCTGTCTAGTCTTGTCTGTCTAGTCTTGTCTGTCTAGTCTTGTCTGTCTAGTCTTGTCTGTCTAGTCTTGTCTGTCTAGTCTTGTCTGTCTAGTCTTGTCTGTCTAGTCTTGTCTGTCTAGTCTTGTCTGTCTAGTCTTGTCTGTCTAGTCTTGTCTGTCTAGTCTTGTCTGTCTAGTCTTGTCTGTCTAGTCTTGTCTGTCTAGTCTTGTCTGTCTAGTCTTGTCTGTCTAGTCTTGTCTGTCTAGTCTTGTCTGTCTAGTCTTGTCTGTCTAGTCTTGTCTGTCTAGTCTTGTCTGTCTAGTCTTGTCTGTCTAGTCTTGTCTGTCTAGTCTTGTCTGTCTAGTCTTGTCTGTCTAGTCTTGTCTGTCTAGTCTTGTCTGTCTAGTCTTGTCTGTCTAGTCTTGTCTGTCTAGTCTTGTCTGTCTAGTCTTGTCTGTCTAGTCTTGTCTGTCTAGTCTTGTCTGTCTAGTCTTGTCTGTCTAGTCTTGTCTGTCTAGTCTTGTCTGTCTAGTCTTGTCTGTCTAGTCTTGTCTGTCTAGTCTTGTCTGTCTAGTCTTGTCTGTCTAGTCTTGTCTGTCTAGTCTTGTCTGTCTAGTCTTGTCTGTCTAGTCTTGTCTGTCTAGTCTTGTCTGTCTAGTCTTGTCTGTCTAGTCTTGTCTGTCTAGTCTTGTCTGTCTAGTCTTGTCTGTCTAGTCTTGTCTGTCTAGTCTTGTCTGTCTAGTCTTGTCTGTCTAGTCTTGTCTGTCTAGTCTTGTCTGTCTAGTCTTGTCTGTCTAGTCTTGTCTGTCTAGTCTTGTCTGTCTAGTCTTGTCTGTCTAGTCTTGTCTGTCTAGTCTTGTCTGTCTAGTCTTGTCTGTCTAGTCTTGTCTGTCTAGTCTTGTCTGTCTAGTCTTGTCTGTCTAGTCTTGTCTGTCTAGTCTTGTCTGTCTAGTCTTGTCTGTCTAGTCTTGTCTGTCTAGTCTTGTCTGTCTAGTCTTGTCTGTCTAGTCTTGTCTGTCTAGTCTTGTCTGTCTAGTCTTGTCTGTCTAGTCTTGTCTGTCTAGTCTTGTCTGTCTAGTCTTGTCTGTCTAGTCTTGTCTGTCTAGTCTTGTCTGTCTAGTCTTGTCTGTCTAGTCTTGTCTGTCTAGTCTTGTCTGTCTAGTCTTGTCTGTCTAGTCTTGTCTGTCTAGTCTTGTCTGTCTAGTCTTGTCTGTCTAGTCTTGTCTGTCTAGTCTTGTCTGTCTAGTCTTGTCTGTCTAGTCTTGTCTGTCTAGTCTTGTCTGTCTAGTCTTGTCTGTCTAGTCTTGTCTGTCTAGTCTTGTCTGTCTAGTCTTGTCTGTCTAGTCTTGTCTGTCTAGTCTTGTCTGTCTAGTCTTGTCTGTCTAGTCTTGTCTGTCTAGTCTTGTCTGTCTAGTCTTGTCTGTCTAGTCTTGTCTGTCTAGTCTTGTCTGTCTAGTCTTGTCTGTCTAGTCTTGTCTGTCTAGTCTTGTCTGTCTAGTCTTGTCTGTCTAGTCTTGTCTGTCTAGTCTTGTCTGTCTAGTCTTGTCTGTCTAGTCTTGTCTGTCTAGTCTTGTCTGTCTAGTCTTGTCTGTCTAGTCTTGTCTGTCTAGTCTTGTCTGTCTAGTCTTGTCTGTCTAGTCTTGTCTGTCTAGTCTTGTCTGTCTAGTCTTGTCTGTCTAGTCTTGTCTGTCTAGTCTTGTCTGTCTAGTCTTGTCTGTCTAGTCTTGTCTGTCTAGTCTTGTCTGTCTAGTCTTGTCTGTCTAGTCTTGTCTGTCTAGTCTTGTCTGTCTAGTCTTGTCTGTCTAGTCTTGTCTGTCTAGTCTTGTCTGTCTAGTCTTGTCTGTCTAGTCTTGTCTGTCTAGTCTTGTCTGTCTAGTCTTGTCTGTCTAGTCTTGTCTGTCTAGTCTTGTCTGTCTAGTCTTGTCTGTCTAGTCTTGTCTGTCTAGTCTTGTCTGTCTAGTCTTGTCTGTCTAGTCTTGTCTGTCTAGTCTTGTCTGTCTAGTCTTGTCTGTCTAGTCTTGTCTGTCTAGTCTTGTCTGTCTAGTCTTGTCTGTCTAGTCTTGTCTGTCTAGTCTTGTCTGTCTAGTCTTGTCTGTCTAGTCTTGTCTGTCTAGTCTTGTCTGTCTAGTCTTGTCTGTCTAGTCTTGTCTGTCTAGTCTTGTCTGTCTAGTCTTGTCTGTCTAGTCTTGTCTGTCTAGTCTTGTCTGTCTAGTCTTGTCTGTCTAGTCTTGTCTGTCTAGTCTTGTCTGTCTAGTCTTGTCTGTCTAGTCTTGTCTGTCTAGTCTTGTCTGTCTAGTCTTGTCTGTCTAGTCTTGTCTGTCTAGTCTTGTCTGTCTAGTCTTGTCTGTCTAGTCTTGTCTGTCTAGTCTTGTCTGTCTAGTCTTGTCTGTCTAGTCTTGTCTGTCTAGTCTTGTCTGTCTAGTCTTGTCTGTCTAGTCTTGTCTGTCTAGTCTTGTCTGTCTAGTCTTGTCTGTCTAGTCTTGTCTGTCTAGTCTTGTCTGTCTAGTCTTGTCTGTCTAGTCTTGTCTGTCTAGTCTTGTCTGTCTAGTCTTGTCTGTCTAGTCTTGTCTGTCTAGTCTTGTCTGTCTAGTCTTGTCTGTCTAGTCTTGTCTGTCTAGTCTTGTCTGTCTAGTCTTGTCTGTCTAGTCTTGTCTGTCTAGTCTTGTCTGTCTAGTCTTGTCTGTCTAGTCTTGTCTGTCTAGTCTTGTCTGTCTAGTCTTGTCTGTCTAGTCTTGTCTGTCTAGTCTTGTCTGTCTAGTCTTGTCTGTCTAGTCTTGTCTGTCTAGTCTTGTCTGTCTAGTCTTGTCTGTCTAGTCTTGTCTGTCTAGTCTTGTCTGTCTAGTCTTGTCTGTCTAGTCTTGTCTGTCTAGTCTTGTCTGTCTAGTCTTGTCTGTCTAGTCTTGTCTGTCTAGTCTTGTCTGTCTAGTCTTGTCTGTCTAGTCTTGTCTGTCTAGTCTTGTCTGTCTAGTCTTGTCTGTCTAGTCTTGTCTGTCTAGTCTTGTCTGTCTAGTCTTGTCTGTCTAGTCTTGTCTGTCTAGTCTTGTCTGTCTAGTCTTGTCTGTCTAGTCTTGTCTGTCTAGTCTTGTCTGTCTAGTCTTGTCTGTCTAGTCTTGTCTGTCTAGTCTTGTCTGTCTAGTCTTGTCTGTCTAGTCTTGTCTGTCTAGTCTTGTCTGTCTAGTCTTGTCTGTCTAGTCTTGTCTGTCTAGTCTTGTCTGTCTAGTCTTGTCTGTCTAGTCTTGTCTGTCTAGTCTTGTCTGTCTAGTCTTGTCTGTCTAGTCTTGTCTGTCTAGTCTTGTCTGTCTAGTCTTGTCTGTCTAGTCTTGTCTGTCTAGTCTTGTCTGTCTAGTCTTGTCTGTCTAGTCTTGTCTGTCTAGTCTTGTCTGTCTAGTCTTGTCTGTCTAGTCTTGTCTGTCTAGTCTTGTCTGTCTAGTCTTGTCTGTCTAGTCTTGTCTGTCTAGTCTTGTCTGTCTAGTCTTGTCTGTCTAGTCTTGTCTGTCTAGTCTTGTCTGTCTAGTCTTGTCTGTCTAGTCTTGTCTGTCTAGTCTTGTCTGTCTAGTCTTGTCTGTCTAGTCTTGTCTGTCTAGTCTTGTCTGTCTAGTCTTGTCTGTCTAGTCTTGTCTGTCTAGTCTTGTCTGTCTAGTCTTGTCTGTCTAGTCTTGTCTGTCTAGTCTTGTCTGTCTAGTCTTGTCTGTCTAGTCTTGTCTGTCTAGTCTTGTCTGTCTAGTCTTGTCTGTCTAGTCTTGTCTGTCTAGTCTTGTCTGTCTAGTCTTGTCTGTCTAGTCTTGCTGTCTTGTCTGTCTAGTCTTGTCTGTCTAGTCTTGTCTGTCTAGTCTTGTCTGTCTAGTCTTGTCTGTCTAGTCTTGTCTGTCTAGTCTTGTCTGTCTAGTCTTGTCTGTCTAGTCTTGTCTGTCTAGTCTTGTCTGTCTAGTCTTGTCTGTCTAGTCTTGTCTGTCTAGTCTTGTCTGTCTAGTCTTGTCTGTCTAGTCTTGTCTGTCTAGTCTTGTCTGTCTAGTCTTGTCTGTCTAGTCTTGTCTGTCTAGTCTTGTCTGTCTAGTCTTGTCTGTCTAGTCTTGTCTGTCTAGTCTTGTCTGTCTAGTCTTGTCTGTCTAGTCTTGTCTGTCTAGTCTTGTCTGTCTAGTCTTGTCTGTCTAGTCTTGTCTGTCTAGTCTTGTCTGTCTAGTCTTGTCTGTCTAGTCTTGTCTGTCTAGTCTTGTCTGTCTAGTCTTGTCTGTCTAGTCTTGTCTGTCTAGTCTTGTCTGTCTAGTCTTGTCTGTCTAGTCTTGTCTGTCTAGTCTTGTCTGTCTAGTCTTGTCTGTCTAGTCTTGTCTGTCTAGTCTTGTCTGTCTAGTCTTGTCTGTCTAGTCTTGTCTGTCTAGTCTTGTCTGTCTAGTCTTGTCTGTCTAGTCTTGTCTGTCTAGTCTTGTCTGTCTAGTCTTGTCTGTCTAGTCTTGTCTGTCTAGTCTTGTCTGTCTAGTCTTGTCTGTCTAGTCTTGTCTGTCTAGTCTTGTCTGTCTAGTCTTGTCTGTCTAGTCTTGTCTGTCTAGTCTTGTCTGTCTAGTCTTGTCTGTCTAGTCTTGTCTGTCTAGTCTTGTCTGTCTAGTCTTGTCTGTCTAGTCTTGTCTGTCTAGTCTTGTCTGTCTAGTCTTGTCTGTCTAGTCTTGTCTGTCTAGTCTTGTCTGTCTAGTCTTGTCTGTCTAGTCTTGTCTGTCTAGTCTTGTCTGTCTAGTCTTGTCTGTCTAGTCTTGTCTGTCTAGTCTTGTCTGTCTAGTCTTGTCTGTCTAGTCTTGTCTGTCTAGTCTTGTCTGTCTAGTCTTGTCTGTCTAGTCTTGTCTGTCTAGTCTTGTCTGTCTAGTCTTGTCTGTCTAGTCTTGTCTGTCTAGTCTTGTCTGTCTAGTCTTGTCTGTCTAGTCTTGTCTGTCTAGTCTTGTCTGTCTAGTCTTGTCTGTCTAGTCTTGTCTGTCTAGTCTTGTCTGTCTAGTCTTGTCTGTCTAGTCTTGTCTGTCTAGTCTTGTCTGTCTAGTCTTGTCTGTCTAGTCTTGTCTGTCTAGTCTTGTCTGTCTAGTCTTGTCTGTCTAGTCTTGTCTGTCTAGTCTTGTCTGTCTAGTCTTGTCTGTCTAGTCTTGTCTGTCTAGTCTTGTCTGTCTAGTCTTGTCTGTCTAGTCTTGTCTGTCTAGTCTTGTCTGTCTAGTCTTGTCTGTCTAGTCTTGTCTGTCTAGTCTTGTCTGTCTAGTCTTGTCTGTCTAGTCTTGTCTGTCTAGTCTTGTCTGTCTAGTCTTGTCTGTCTAGTCTTGTCTGTCTAGTCTTGTCTGTCTAGTCTTGTCTGTCTAGTCTTGTCTGTCTAGTCTTGTCTGTCTAGTCTTGTCTGTCTAGTCTTGTCTGTCTAGTCTTGTCTGTCTAGTCTTGTCTGTCTAGTCTTGTCTGTCTAGTCTTGTCTGTCTAGTCTTGTCTGTCTAGTCTTGTCTGTCTAGTCTTGTCTGTCTAGTCTTGTCTGTCTAGTCTTGTCTGTCTAGTCTTGTCTGTCTAGTCTTGTCTGTCTAGTCTTGTCTGTCTAGTCTTGTCTGTCTAGTCTTGTCTGTCTAGTCTTGTCTGTCTAGTCTTGTCTGTCTAGTCTTGTCTGTCTAGTCTTGTCTGTCTAGTCTTGTCTGTCTAGTCTTGTCTGTCTAGTCTTGTCTGTCTAGTCTTGTCTGTCTAGTCTTGTCTGTCTAGTCTTGTCTGTCTAGTCTTGTCTGTCTAGTCTTGTCTGTCTAGTCTTGTCTGTCTAGTCTTGTCTGTCTAGTCTTGTCTGTCTAGTCTTGTCTGTCTAGTCTTGTCTGTCTAGTCTTGTCTGTCTAGTCTTGTCTGTCTAGTCTTGTCTGTCTAGTCTTGTCTGTCTAGTCTTGTCTGTCTAGTCTTGTCTGTCTAGTCTTGTCTGTCTAGTCTTGTCTGTCTAGTCTTGTCTGTCTAGTCTTGTCTGTCTAGTCTTGTCTGTCTAGTCTTGTCTGTCTAGTCTTGTCTGTCTAGTCTTGTCTGTCTAGTCTTGTCTGTCTAGTCTTGTCTGTCTAGTCTTGTCTGTCTAGTCTTGTCTGTCTAGTCTTGTCTGTCTAGTCTTGTCTGTCTAGTCTTGTCTGTCTAGTCTTGTCTGTCTAGTCTTGTCTGTCTAGTCTTGTCTGTCTAGTCTTGTCTGTCTAGTCTTGTCTGTCTAGTCTTGTCTGTCTAGTCTTGTCTGTCTAGTCTTGTCTGTCTAGTCTTGTCTGTCTAGTCTTGTCTGTCTAGTCTTGTCTGTCTAGTCTTGTCTGTCTAGTCTTGTCTGTCTAGTCTTGTCTGTCTAGTCTTGTCTGTCTAGTCTTGTCTGTCTAGTCTTGTCTGTCTAGTCTTGTCTGTCTAGTCTTGTCTGTCTAGTCTTGTCTGTCTAGTCTTGTCTGTCTAGTCTTGTCTGTCTAGTCTTGTCTGTCTAGTCTTGTCTGTCTAGTCTTGTCTGTCTAGTCTTGTCTGTCTAGTCTTGTCTGTCTAGTCTTGTCTGTCTAGTCTTGTCTGTCTAGTCTTGTCTGTCTAGTCTTGTCTGTCTAGTCTTGTCTGTCTAGTCTTGTCTGTCTAGTCTTGTCTGTCTAGTCTTGTCTGTCTAGTCTTGTCTGTCTAGTCTTGTCTGTCTAGTCTTGTCTGTCTAGTCTTGTCTGTCTAGTCTTGTCTGTCTAGTCTTGTCTGTCTAGTCTTGTCTGTCTAGTCTTGTCTGTCTAGTCTTGTCTGTCTAGTCTTGTCTGTCTAGTCTTGTCTGTCTAGTCTTGTCTGTCTAGTCTTGTCTGTCTAGTCTTGTCTGTCTAGTCTTGTCTGTCTAGTCTTGTCTGTCTAGTCTTGTCTGTCTAGTCTTGTCTGTCTAGTCTTGTCTGTCTAGTCTTGTCTGTCTAGTCTTGTCTGTCTAGTCTTGTCTGTCTAGTCTTGTCTGTCTAGTCTTGTCTGTCTAGTCTTGTCTGTCTAGTCTTGTCTGTCTAGTCTTGTCTGTCTAGTCTTGTCTGTCTAGTCTTGTCTGTCTAGTCTTGTCTGTCTAGTCTTGTCTGTCTAGTCTTGTCTGTCTAGTCTTGTCTGTCTAGTCTTGTCTGTCTAGTCTTGTCTGTCTAGTCTTGTCTGTCTAGTCTTGTCTGTCTAGTCTTGTCTGTCTAGTCTTGTCTGTCTAGTCTTGTCTGTCTAGTCTTGTCTGTCTAGTCTTGTCTGTCTAGTCTTGTCTGTCTAGTCTTGTCTGTCTAGTCTTGTCTGTCTAGTCTTGTCTGTCTAGTCTTGTCTGTCTAGTCTTGTCTGTCTAGTCTTGTCTGTCTAGTCTTGTCTGTCTAGTCTTGTCTGTCTAGTCTTGTCTGTCTAGTCTTGTCTGTCTAGTCTTGTCTGTCTAGTCTTGTCTGTCTAGTCTTGTCTGTCTAGTCTTGTCTGTCTAGTCTTGTCTGTCTAGTCTTGTCTGTCTAGTCTTGTCTGTCTAGTCTTGTCTGTCTAGTCTTGTCTGTCTAGTCTTGTCTGTCTAGTCTTGTCTGTCTAGTCTTGTCTGTCTAGTCTTGTCTGTCTAGTCTTGTCTGTCTAGTCTTGTCTGTCTAGTCTTGTCTGTCTAGTCTTGTCTGTCTAGTCTTGTCTGTCTAGTCTTGTCTGTCTAGTCTTGTCTGTCTAGTCTTGTCTGTCTAGTCTTGTCTGTCTAGTCTTGTCTGTCTAGTCTTGTCTGTCTAGTCTTGTCTGTCTAGTCTTGTCTGTCTAGTCTTGTCTGTCTAGTCTTGTCTGTCTAGTCTTGTCTGTCTAGTCTTGTCTGTCTAGTCTTGTCTGTCTAGTCTTGTCTGTCTAGTCTTGTCTGTCTAGTCTTGTCTGTCTAGTCTTGTCTGTCTAGTCTTGTCTGTCTAGTCTTGTCTGTCTAGTCTTGTCTGTCTAGTCTTGTCTGTCTAGTCTTGTCTGTCTAGTCTTGTCTGTCTAGTCTTGTCTGTCTAGTCTTGTCTGTCTAGTCTTGTCTGTCTAGTCTTGTCTGTCTAGTCTTGTCTGTCTAGTCTTGTCTGTCTAGTCTTGTCTGTCTAGTCTTGTCTGTCTAGTCTTGTCTGTCTAGTCTTGTCTGTCTAGTCTTGTCTGTCTAGTCTTGTCTGTCTAGTCTTGTCTGTCTAGTCTTGTCTGTCTAGTCTTGTCTGTCTAGTCTTGTCTGTCTAGTCTTGTCTGTCTAGTCTTGTCTGTCTAGTCTTGTCTGTCTAGTCTTGTCTGTCTAGTCTTGTCTGTCTAGTCTTGTCTGTCTAGTCTTGTCTGTCTAGTCTTGTCTGTCTAGTCTTGTCTGTCTAGTCTTGTCTGTCTAGTCTTGTCTGTCTAGTCTTGTCTGTCTAGTCTTGTCTGTCTAGTCTTGTCTGTCTAGTCTTGTCTGTCTAGTCTTGTCTGTCTAGTCTTGTCTGTCTAGTCTTGTCTGTCTAGTCTTGTCTGTCTAGTCTTGTCTGTCTAGTCTTGTCTGTCTAGTCTTGTCTGTCTAGTCTTGTCTGTCTAGTCTTGTCTGTCTAGTCTTGTCTGTCTAGTCTTGTCTGTCTAGTCTTGTCTGTCTAGTCTTGTCTGTCTAGTCTTGTCTGTCTAGTCTTGTCTGTCTAGTCTTGTCTGTCTAGTCTTGTCTGTCTAGTCTTGTCTGTCTAGTCTTGTCTGTCTAGTCTTGTCTGTCTAGTCTTGTCTGTCTAGTCTTGTCTGTCTAGTCTTGTCTGTCTAGTCTTGTCTGTCTAGTCTTGTCTGTCTAGTCTTGTCTGTCTAGTCTTGTCTGTCTAGTCTTGTCTGTCTAGTCTTGTCTGTCTAGTCTTGTCTGTCTAGTCTTGTCTGTCTAGTCTTGTCTGTCTAGTCTTGTCTGTCTAGTCTTGTCTGTCTAGTCTTGTCTGTCTAGTCTTGTCTGTCTAGTCTTGTCTGTCTAGTCTTGTCTGTCTAGTCTTGTCTGTCTAGTCTTGTCTGTCTAGTCTTGTCTGTCTAGTCTTGTCTGTCTAGTCTTGTCTGTCTAGTCTTGTCTGTCTAGTCTTGTCTGTCTAGTCTTGTCTGTCTAGTCTTGTCTGTCTAGTCTTGTCTGTCTAGTCTTGTCTGTCTAGTCTTGTCTGTCTAGTCTTGTCTGTCTAGTCTTGTCTGTCTAGTCTTGTCTGTCTAGTCTTGTCTGTCTAGTCTTGTCTGTCTAGTCTTGTCTGTCTAGTCTTGTCTGTCTAGTCTTGTCTGTCTAGTCTTGTCTGTCTAGTCTTGTCTGTCTAGTCTTGTCTGTCTAGTCTTGTCTGTCTAGTCTTGTCTGTCTAGTCTTGTCTGTCTAGTCTTGTCTGTCTAGTCTTGTCTGTCTAGTCTTGTCTGTCTAGTCTTGTCTGTCTAGTCTTGTCTGTCTAGTCTTGTCTGTCTAGTCTTGTCTGTCTAGTCTTGTCTGTCTAGTCTTGTCTGTCTAGTCTTGTCTGTCTAGTCTTGTCTGTCTAGTCTTGTCTGTCTAGTCTTGTCTGTCTAGTCTTGTCTGTCTAGTCTTGTCTGTCTAGTCTTGTCTGTCTAGTCTTGTCTGTCTAGTCTTGTCTGTCTAGTCTTGTCTGTCTAGTCTTGTCTGTCTAGTCTTGTCTGTCTAGTCTTGTCTGTCTAGTCTTGTCTGTCTAGTCTTGTCTGTCTAGTCTTGTCTGTCTAGTCTTGTCTGTCTAGTCTTGTCTGTCTAGTCTTGTCTGTCTAGTCTTGTCTGTCTAGTCTTGTCTGTCTAGTCTTGTCTGTCTAGTCTTGTCTGTCTAGTCTTGTCTGTCTAGTCTTGTCTGTCTAGTCTTGTCTGTCTAGTCTTGTCTGTCTAGTCTTGTCTGTCTAGTCTTGTCTGTCTAGTCTTGTCTGTCTAGTCTTGTCTGTCTAGTCTTGTCTGTCTAGTCTTGTCTGTCTAGTCTTGTCTGTCTAGTCTTGTCTGTCTAGTCTTGTCTGTCTAGTCTTGTCTGTCTAGTCTTGTCTGTCTAGTCTTGTCTGTCTAGTCTTGTCTGTCTAGTCTTGTCTGTCTAGTCTTGTCTGTCTAGTCTTGTCTGTCTAGTCTTGTCTGTCTAGTCTTGTCTGTCTAGTCTTGTCTGTCTAGTCTTGTCTGTCTAGTCTTGTCTGTCTAGTCTTGTCTGTCTAGTCTTGTCTGTCTAGTCTTGTCTGTCTAGTCTTGTCTGTCTAGTCTTGTCTGTCTAGTCTTGTCTGTCTAGTCTTGTCTGTCTAGTCTTGTCTGTCTAGTCTTGTCTGTCTAGTCTTGTCTGTCTAGTCTTGTCTGTCTAGTC
>CALYMW010000514.1:0-13479 GCA_944588485.1 Phosphuga atrata
CAAGTGTCGCTGGAGAAAACTGAATTCTTCACCAACATCAGAGAAGCAAACAGAGAGATGTTACTAGAACAGGGAAACATCAAGAGGACTGAGAAATTGAGAAGTATCTCGGCGAATGGATTGAACCCAACTTATCAGATAGAGCATCATTATAAAATAGTGTCAATAAGTTAGAACTACCCTATCAACTGACTAAGAACACTTACAATAAGAAATGCTTGTCGCGCAACCTGAAACTTAAGCACTACACATCAATCTTACGACCAGAAGCCCTGTCTGCCATGGAGTATCTTTCCTTGAAGCGAAGAGGTCTAGTAGAGAAATGGAAAATCAGAGAGAGGAGAATCCTCAGGAAGACCCTAGGCCCGGTAAAGGAAGATGGGGAATTCAGCAGGCGGCATAACTCTGAGCTCTACGAACATATTGAGATGCTCTCTGACTGTGCAAAGAAAAGAAGGATAGCTTTCTATGGCCACGTTGCAAGATTGCCTCTAAACCGACTAACCAACCGTCTCTTCGCCTTCTGGCAAAACAAGAAGATTCGTACCACTTGGTTTACAGAAACGCAGAAGGATATTAAAGAACTGGGGATAACAGATCTCAAAAACAAACAGTCTGTGAGACGCAGCCTGAAGGAAGTCCGTGGATTTCAGGAAAAGCCCCGTAAGAAAGGTACCCTTTGGACAGAAGAGAGAAAGAAGTTACATTGGCAGAAGATGCGACATTACTGGGCAAAGGTCAAAGCCCAACAGTTGAACAAGCGTGGTCCAGAGTAGGCCTATTCGAAAGAAGAAGAAGAAGAAACTGTGATTGACATATTTCTTTTAGCTATGTGCTTGAGTAAGGAAATAAATTAATTTTGATTTTTTTATTTTGACCAGATATAGAAAACCAGACAGACAAGACTATACAGACAAACTAGACGGAGAAGACTTAGACAGATAAGACTGTCCTCCTCGGTGGTGTGGTTGACAGCATACCCGCCTTTCAATGCCGGAGACCCGGATTCGAATCCTGGTCGAGGAGACGAAAACTAGGACGGTTTTCACTAACCGTCCGGGCTGCCCTCTATGAATGAATGCCTAATATGATATACGGGGGTGGCGCATACTAAAAGCCAAGGTGGAATGAGGGGTTTAGTGAGAGCTTCCGCCGAACCACTTTAATGAGACAAATAAGACTAGACATACAAGACTAGACAGACAAGACTAGAGAGACAAGACTAGACAAACAAGACTAGAGAGACAAGACTAGAGAGACAAGACTAGAGAGACAAGACTAGACATACAAAACTAGACAGACAAGACTAGAGAGACAAGTCTAGACAGAGAAGACTAGACAGACAAGAGTGGACAGACAGGACTAGACAGACAAGACTACACAAACAATTTTACAAAGACATGAGTCAACAGACAAGGCTGGATATATAGGAATGGACAGACAAGACTGGGCGAACAAGAGAGGATAGACGAGAATTAATATGTTATTTCAAATAAGTTTTCAGTATTATCAATATATTATTAAATATTTTATATTTAGCATGTGACATATATCAGTAAATACCAATTACTTTATATATATATATATATATATATATATATATATATATATATATATATATATATATATATATATATTTGTGTGTGTGTGTGTGTGTGTGTGTGTATACTATAACATATACCATACCATAATGAATTCCTTATACTTAATGAAACATTTAAATTTAATTTTTCTCGGTTGAATCGCATTCATACATTTTGTTGAGCTTAGCGATATCGATTGGGCTGATTCTCTCTCGTTGTCCAATTTGTGCATTTGGATCCTAAAACAGAATTATTTTAGAAAAACAATTATACTCAATGAAAATTTTCTCCAAAGTGAGCAATTCTTTTTAAATCTGAAGTAATCTTAAGGTAATTATTAGTTATATTATATGATATTCTGTAGCATTATGTTTTTAGTTCTAGTCCTCTGGCCTCTTATACACTATGTACATTTAAATTTGTTCATCCTGTGATTTAATCTTAAGATTACTAAATATTTAGTGTACTAAATTATTCCTAAACGTCTTTCTAGCTTTATCATTCGTATTCTATAAACTATTTAAAAATTTTTACCTTTGGTATAATGGTCTTTTCTCCATTGATAGTGAAAGCATTATCTGAATAATGCATGATGCTTCCGTAATCATATTTCTCTCCGAAGTTAGTGACGTCGGTACTAGAGAATTTTTCAAAGTTATATTTCTCTTTTTCGGCAATATTTTCCCATTTGATTTCAACGTAATCATCTCTTTCGTAAGAGCTATGTTGGTGAACGAATCCGAAAGAGTGCAAGAGCTCGTGGATTATGGTGCCTGGATTGAAGCAACCAAGTACCAAAAAGGGAGGTTGAAGGTTGAGTCGTTGTTGACCGCCTTGATGACCGATGTGAGCAAAACAACCAGACCACTCAGTCTGAAAAAAGAAAATTAATTAATTTATTGTAAGGAATTAAAGTTGGTTGCTTATTTAATTACTGTGATATAAACGTAGTCTACTTCTTCTGTTCTCGGTTTGGTTTTTACACAGCTTACTTCTTCGATAGTTTTGAAGACACGTTCGATGAATTGGATATAAACTTCGTCTGCATCAAATCAACAAATAACCTATTTAGACTTATGTGGACTTATGATGGACTATAGATGCATATTGCATTCAGTAATTAAACAATTGCAGTATTTGTCAAAATAACCAGTAGGTACTGATTGTATTGGTTAGGGGTTTAAGGAGCTTCTCTGCACAAGAAATTTACTGGAGCACTTGATAGTTGTTTGTTATGAAGCTTCCTCAATGGAGCATATTTTAAACATTTAAATTACAAAATTAATGTTGTTTTCATTTTCGAAAATGTTTGTTTTGGCAAACGGGTATAAATAAATACTATATTAGTATTTTGACTTACTGACTGACGGATCAAAGGCATACGGAATGGTCTTGTTTGGCCATCTGAACCTTTCATAGTTCAATCCATTCCTTTGTATGGCGCCCAAGATCATGTCTCCTTCAAACTGTCCACTAAGTTCCCAAATATTTTGTTTGTCTTCTTCCTTCCAATTTGCTAATCTCTCAACTATAAAAAATTATAAAATACATTCTTGTTATATAATGAGTGGTAGATTGTGGATTGTTAAGAGTATATTAGTATTCATTTCATATTATCTACCCATTTGATCCTGATGCTTACTTATTTTTGATATTTTTTTTTAATTATGCCTAGTTCATGGACTAGATATACCCGAAAAATCTTTTCTAACGACTGGACTTCTCTGGAGATGGAAATCTCTCAAGAGAAATAATTAAATAAACCATTTTAATAAACCATTGATTTATATGGTAACAAATATAAGGTGAACTGCTTCAATTATATTTTCTTGTGTTAGCCTTATACCTCATCCGTTTCAATGAAAATATTTAAAAGAAATTATTACAGCATATATTTTTTTCGATTTTATCTTATCATTTTCTCTCTAAGCTTCTTTCTCTATCGAATTCAAAAAATGTGTCTTTATTTAATCTTTTATTTAATCTTTGTAATTCTAGTAGTATACTTTTCTCATCTGCACGTGATGTTTTGAATGTTTTGAAACAATAAAATTCCTTGCGATTTAAAATAGTTATTATTTACCTTGGGCTGGAGTTAGTTTTTTGATTGAAGCGTTGGCTACAGCCAGGAGTGTGAGAGCTAATACAAGGTTTGCCATTTCGAAATGAATTACAATTATTGAGTAGTTAAACACAGCTTATAGACACATATTTATACTTAATGATATTTTTTATCTCGTAGCAAATCTATTGGTAGGGCTAGAAAATATTGATAAAAACTATCACTCAAAAATGGTCAAAGTTTAATACATTTATTTTTTTGATGTTTTTTATTTATTGAGACCATTAATTCAGATTTTCAAAGCGATTGTATATCGAATTTAATAATAACCTCCCAAGTAATCTCTTTTCGCAATCAATACAAAAATATATCCAATTATATTTGTGATAACTATTTACAAGGTCACCAAAATAAACTGTATAATCAAGATAAGAATCATAACAAATGTTTTTTTCGTATAATTGCTGTTTTTATCTACTTTAAAATTTCAAAAGTACTTTTTAGGGCATTTTCTTATCGAATATAATTGCTATTGCTATTATGCAATTGCTAATGCTTGCGTAACTATATAGTGTGGAAACTTTAACTGGAATAAATTTCATAACTTCGTTAAAGGCGTTTTTTTTGGGGTGGGCTTTGACCACGTGATAAAAAAAAGAAAATCAATTTTATAACTTCAATACTATTTAATGCAACAAATGTTGAAAATGGGCACAGTTTCTTTCTGGGGAAAGGGTAAATCGAAGATAACAAGCATCTCTAATGTTTTGTAACATTTCTGATGTGACTTGCGTTTTTAATGCCTAATACGTTACTTAAGGTCCTCAATGTCGTTGGGTATCAAGATTACCATCGAAGAATACTGGTCCTACAATCTGATCACCTATTATTCCAGCCCATGGGCATGTATGCATACATTGACTTTTTCCGAAACTGAGTATGCAATAGCGTGTACGTGGGTCAGACAGGACGAAGTTTTTTAACAAGGTTTTTAGAACATTCTTGCTTTTCGTCTGAAAAAAGACATGATCTTTATCAAACCAATGTCTCGAATGTAATCAAAAATTCCCAGAAATAGGCTATCTAAAAATCTTGCATAATTGCAACAAAGGCCCATCACTTTCAAACAAAGCCGTAAGCCATCCGTTAATCCCCTTAATGAGTAAACCAATTTAATCTTTTCGCAAATTTTTAATCTAGCTCAATCGTCTCCAGGTTATTCCCTAATTGCAAAAAGACACCTCCCCCGCTAAGAACCCGTTGTATAAATACCTTCAATTATCAATTTGTCATCACTTGAAAAGACCTTCAACAGTCGAAACTCGAGTCGTGATAAGTGTAAAAATGTATATAACTGTGAATGCTATGTTATGATTTAAAGATATTGATTGAAGCAATCTGTTTAAGTGAATAACCAGCCATCTATTCATTTAAGGTAAATAGAAATAATTGATCTTAAAAACAATTTTATATATCTGGTTCTCGTTTAGTAATACGAAAGTGTATTGGGGCTAGTAATAACATACTAATGTCTGTAGTATAATTTAATATCCTGCGTGGTATTAGCAAGGGAAGTAGTTGTTTCAACATTTGTTTGGTAGTCTTAATTAGACTTAATATTATAGAGCTACAGACAGGTTTAATATATTTATTTATTCAGGCTTATATTTCATCTTTAATAAGTTCTATTATTTTTTTTTTTATGAGAAAGAATGGTAAATTATTGCAACACAAAAAATACAAAATATAAATAGTTAAATAAAAACGATAACAAAGCTTGGTCTATGTTCTTATTATAGATTGGGATAGTGAAAACTGTGAAAAGCTAATTTTCATAAAACTTACAATGGGAAAATTTATGCAAAATCTAACAATGGGCTCGCGCGAGCCCCCGCGAGCCCATTCCAGCGCACCATTGATCTTACCCTATACTTCCCAGACTTCCAACATTACTACTTAAAGTTGTCACATAAAATAAAAATTTTAAGTAATCCCCGTCGCAAGAAAACCTTTAAAACATATTTTGTTATTAATGAAGATTATTGAATATCATGTAATGATAGCTTAAATTATATTCGTAATAAAGTGATAACATTTTTAAACATTTTTTGAAAGTTAATTAAGTCTTAATGTATTAGTTGCAATAAGCTTTATTAGTAATATATGTTCATTTTTTTATTCTTTGTGAGCATTTGAGGATAAATCCTAATTCACTGCCCGAGTGGATGGTCGGCCGAAATTATCTAGATTTACTTTTATTCGCCTCTTGGGTCCTCTTCAACCCGACATGATTTTGCTTATCATCCGGGAGAACTTGGCGACTTTTTATTTTACGTTAAATCGATATCAAATTTTCTTATGAAAACAGTAGTCAATAGTTGTTTCCCCAATAATACATGTTCCCAGGATTTTTTATTGCATATAATATTTGCTCTAATAAAATTTCATAAATCTAATTTAGATTTAGATACATTTTTTGTTGTATTTTGATCTATAATAGAATAGACAAACATACTTCTTGTCTTGTCTGTCTAGTCTCTGTCTAGTCTTGTCTGTCTAGTCTTGTCTGTCTAGTCTTGTCTGTCTAGTCTGTCTGTCTAGTCTTGTCTGTCTAGTCTTGTCTGTCTAGTCTTGTCTGTCTAGTCTTGTCTGTCTAGTCTTGTCTGTCTAGTCTTGTCTGTCTAGTCTTGTCTGTCTAGTCTTGTCTGTCTAGTCTTGTCTGTCTAGTCTTGTCTGTCTAGTCTTGTCTGTCTAGTCTTGTCTGTCTGGTCTCTTGTCTGTCTAGTCTTGTCTGTCTAGTCTTGTCTGTCTAGTCTTGTCTGTCTAGTCTTGTCTGTCTAGTCTTGTCTGTCTAGTCTTGTCTGTCTAGTCTTGTCTGTCTAGTCTTGTCTGTCTAGTCTTGTCTGTCTAGTCTTGACTGTCTAGTCTTGTCTGTCTAGTCTTGTCACGTGTGTTCTAGTCTTGTCTGTTTAGTCTTGTCTGTCTTGTCTTGTCTGTCTAGTCTTGTCTGTCTAGTCTTGTCTGTCTAGTCTTGTCTGTCTAGTCTTGTCTGTCTAGTCTTGTCTGTCAAGTCTTGTCTGTCTAGTCTTGTCTGTCTAGTTTTGTCTGTCTAGTCTTGTCTGTCTAGTCTTGTCTGTCTAGTCTTGTCTGTCTAGTCTTGTCTGTCTAGTCTTCTCTGTCTAGTCTTGTCTGTCTAGTCTTGTCTGTCTAGTCTTGTCTGTCTAGTCTTGTCTGTCTAGTCTTGTCAGTCTAGTTTTGTCTGTCTAGTCTTGTCTGTCTAGTCTTGTCTGTCTAGTCTTGTCTGTCTAGTCTTGTCTGTCTAGTCTTGTCTGTCTAGTCTTGTCTGTCTAGTCTTGTCTGTCTAGTCTTGTCTGTCTAGTCTTGTCTGTCTAGTCTTGTCTGTCTAGTCTTGTCTGTCTAGTCTTGTCTATCTAGTCTTGTCTGTCTAGTCTTGTCTCTCTAGTCTTGTCTGTCTAGTCTTGTCTGTCTAGTCTTGTCTGACTAGTCTTGTCTGTCTAGTCTTGTCTGTCTAGTCTTGTCTGTCTAGTCTTGTCTGTCTAGTCTTGTCTGTCTAGTCTGGTCTGTCTAGTCTTCTCTGTCTAGTCTTGTCTGTCTAGTCTTGTCTGTCTAGTCTTGTCTGTCTAGTCTTGTCTGTCTAGTCTTGTCTGTCTAGTCTTGTCTGTCTAGTCTTGTCTGTCTAGTCTTGTCTGTCTAGTCTTGTCTGTCTAGTCTTGTCTGTCTAGTCTTGTCTGTCTAGTCTTGTCTGTCTAGTCTTGTCTGTCTAGTCTTGTCTGTCTAGTCTTGTCTGTCTAGTCTTGTCTGTCTAGTCTTGTCTGTCTAGTCTTGTCTGTCTAGTCTTGTCTGTCTAGTCTTGTCTGTCTAGTCTTGTCTGTCTAGTCTTGTCTGTCTCGTCTTGTCTGTCTAGTCTGTCTGTCTAGTCTTGTCTGTCTAGTCTTGTCTGTCTAGTCTTGTCTGTCTAGTCTGTCTGTCTAGTCTTGTCTGTCTAGTCTTGTCTGTCTAGTCTTGTCTGTCTAGTCTTGTCTGTCTAGTCTTGTCTGTCTAGTCTTGTCTGTCTAGTCTTGTCTGTCTAGTCTTGTCTGTCTAGTCTTGTCTGTCTAGTCTTGTCTGTCCTAGTCTTGTCTGTCTAGTCTTGTCTGTCTAGTCTTGTCCTGTCTAGTCTTGTCTGTCTAGTCTTGTCTGTCTTGTCTTGTCTGTCTAGTCTTGTCTGTCTAGTCTCTGTCCTGGTCTAGTCTTGTCTGTCTAGTCTTGTCTGTCTAGTCTTGTCTGTCTAGTCTTGTCTGTCTAGTCTTGTCTGCTCTAGTCTTGTCTGTCTAGTTTGTCTGTCTAGTCTTGTCTGTCTAGTCTTGTCTGTCTAGTCTTGTCTGTCTAGTCTTGTCTGTCTAGTCTTGTCTGTCTAGTCTTGTCTGTCTAGTCTTGTCTGTCTAGTCTTGTCTGTCTAGTCTTGTCTGTCTAGTCTTGTCTGTCTAGTCTTGTCTGTCTATCTTGTCTGTCTAGTCTTGTCTGTCTAGTCTTGTCTGTCTAGTCTTGTCTGTCTAGTCTTGTCTGTCTAGTCTTGTCTGTCTAGTCTTGTCTGTCTAGTCTTGTCTGTCTAGTCTTGTCTGTCTAGTCTTGTCTGTCTAGTCTTGTCTGTCTAGTCTTGTCTGTCTAGTCTTGTCTGTCTAGTCTTGTCTGTCTAGTCTTGTCTGTCTAGTCTTGTCTGTCTAGTCTTGTCTGTCTAGTCTTTGTCTGTCTAGTCTTGTCTGTCTAGTCTTGTCTGTCTAGTCTTGTCTGTCTAGTCTTGTCTGTCTAGTCTTGTCTGTCTAGTCTTGTCTGTCTAGTCTTGTCTGTCTAGTCTTGTCTGTCTAGTCTGTCTGTCTAGTCTTGTCTGTCTAGTCTTGTCTGTCTAGTCTTGTCTGTCTAGTCTTGTCTGTCTAGTCCTTGTCTGTCTATTCTTGTCTGTCTAGTCTTGTCTGTCTAGTCTTGTCTGTCTAGTCTTGTCTGTCTAGTCTTGTCTGTCTTAGTCTTGTCTGTCTAGTCTTGTCTGTCTTAGTCTTGTCTGTCTAGTCTTGTCTGTCTAGTCTTGTCTGTCTAGTCTTGTCTGTCTAGTCTTGTCTGTCTAGTCTTGTCTGTCTAGTCTTGTCTGTCTAGTCTTGTCTGTCTAGTCTTGTCTGTCTAGTCTTGTCTGTCTAGTCTTGTCTGTCTAGTCTTGTCTGTCTAGTCTTGTCTGTCTAGTCTTGTCTGTCCTAGTCTTGTCTGTCTAGTCTTGTCTGTCTAGTCTTGTCTGTCTAGTCTTGTCTGTCTAGTCTTGTCTGTCTAGTCTTGTCTGTCTAGTCTTGTCTGTCTAGTCTTGTCTGTCTAGTCTTGTCTGTCTAGTCTTGTCTGTCTAGTCTTGTCTGTCTAGTCTTGTCTGTCTAGTCTTGTCTGTCTAGTCTTGTCTGTCTAGTCTTGTCTGTCTAGTCTTGTCTGTCTAGTCTTGTCTGTCTAGTCTTGTCTGTCTAGTCCTTGTCTGTCTAGTCTTGTCTGTCTAGTCTTGTCTGTCTAGTCTTGTCTGTCTAGTCTTGTCTGTCTAGTCTTGTCTAGTCTCTAGTCTTGTCTGTCTAGTCTTGTCTGTCTAGTCTTGTCTGTCTAGTCTTGTCTGTCTAGTCTTGTCTGTCTAGTCTTGTCTGTCTAGTCTTGTCTGTCTAGTCTTGTCTGTCTAGTCTTGTCTGTCTAGTCTTGTCTGTCTAGTCTTGTCTGTCTAGTCTTGTCTGTCTAGTCTTGTCTGTCTAGTCTTGTCTGTCTAGTCTTGTCTGTCTAGTCTTGTCTGTCTAGTCTTGTCTGTCCTAGTCTTGTCTGTCTAGTCTTGTCTGTCTAGTCTTGTCTGTCTAGTCTTGTCTGTCTAGTCTTGTCTGTCTAGTCTTGTCTGTCTAGTCTTGTCTGTCTAGTCTTGTCTGTCTAGTCTTGTCTGTCTAGTCTTGTCTGTCTAGTCTTGTCTGTCTAGTCTTGTCTGTCTAGTCTTGTCTGTCTAGTCTTGTCTGTCTAGTCTTGTCTGTCTAGTCTTGTCTGTCTAGTCTTGTCTGTCTAGTCTTGTCTGTCTAGTCTTGTCTGTCTAGTCTTGTCTGTCTAGTCTTGTCTGTCTAGTCTTGTCTGTCTAGTCTTGTCTGTCTAGTCTTGTCTGTCTAGTCTTGTCTGTCTAGTCTTGTCTGTCTGGTCTTGTCTGTCTAGTCTTGTCTGTCTAGTCATGTCTGTCTAGTCTTGTCTGTCTAGTCTTGTCTGTCTAGTCTTGTCTGTCTAGTCTTGTCTGTCTAGTCTTGTCTGTCTAGTCTTGTCTGTCTAGTCTTGTCTGTCTAGTTTGTCTGTCTAGTCTTGTCTGTCTAGACTGCTGTCTAGTCTTGTCTGTCTAGTCTTGTCTGTCTAGTCTTGTCTGTCTAGTCTTGTCTGTCTAGTCTTGTCTGTCTAGTCTTGTCTGTCTAGTCCTTGTCTGTCTAGTCTTGTCTGTCTAGTCTTGTCTGTCTAGTCTTGTCTGTCTAGTCTTGTCTGTCTAGTCTTGTCTGTCTAGTCTTGTCTGTCTAGTCTTGTCTGTCTAGTCTTGTCTGTCTAGTCTTGTCTGTCTAGTCTTGTCTGTCTAGTCTTGTCTTTCTAGTCTTGTCTGTCTAGTCTTGTCTGTCTAGTCTTGTCTGTCTAGTCTTGTCTGTCTAGTCTTGTCTGTCTAGTCTTATCTGTATAGTCTTGTCTGTCAAATCTTGTCTGTCTAGTCTTGTCTGTCTAGTCTTGTCTGTCTAGTCTTGTCTGTCTAGTCTTGTCTGTCTAGTCTTGTCTGTCTAGTCTTGTCTGTCTAGTCTTGTCTGTCTAGTCTTGTCTGTCTAGTCTTGTCTGTCTAGTCTTGTCTGTCTAGTCTTGTCTGTCTAGTCTTGTCTGTCTAGTCTTGTCTGTCTAGTCTTGTCTGTCTAGTCTTGTCTGTCTAGTCTTGTCTGTCTAGTCTTGTCTGTCTAGTCTTGTCTGTCTAGTCTTGTCTGTCTAGTCTTGTCTGTCTAGTCTTGTCTGTCTAGTCTTGTCTGTCTAGTCTTGTCTGTCTAGTCTTGTCTGTCTAGTCTTGTCTGTCTAGTCTTGTCTGTCTAGTCTTGTCTGTCTAGTCTTGTCTGTCTAGTCTTGTCTGTCTAGTCTTGTCTGTCTAGTCTTGTCTGTCTAGTCTTGTCTGTCTAGTCTTGTCTGTCTAGTCTTGTCTGTCTAGTCTTGTCTGTCTAGTCTTGTCTGTCTAGTCTTGTCTGTCTAGTCTTGTCTGTCTAGTCTTGTCTGTCTAGTCTTGTCTGTCTAGTCTTGTCTGTCTAGTCTTGTCTGTCTAGTCTTGTCTGTCTAGTCTTGTCTGTCTAGTCTTGTCTGTCTAGTCTTGTCTGTCTAGTCTTGTCTGTCTAGTCTTGTCTGTCTAGTCTTGTCTGTCTAGTCTTGTCTGTCTAGTCTTGTCTGTCTAGTCTTGTCTGTCTAGTCTTGTCTGTCTAGTCTTGTCTGTCTAGTCTTGTCTGTCTAGTCTTGTCTGTCTAGTCTTGTCTGTCTAGTCTTGTCTGTCTAGTCTTGTCTGTCTAGTCTTGTCTGTCTAGTCTTGTCTGTCTAGTCTTGTCTGTCTAGTCTTGTCTGTCTAGTCTTGTCTGTCTAGTCTTGTCTGTCTAGTCTTGTCTGTCTAGTCTTGTCTGTCTAGTCTTGTCTGTCTAGTCTTGTCTGTCTAGTCTTGTCTGTCTAGTCTTGTCTGTCTAGTCTTGTCTGTCTAGTCTTGTCTGTCTAGTCTTGTCTGTCTAGTCTTGTCTGTCTAGTCTTGTCTGTCTAGTCTTGTCTGTCTAGTCTTGTCTGTCTAGTCTTGTCTGTCTAGTCTTGTCTGTCTAGTCTTGTCTGTCTAGTCTTGTCTGTCTAGTCTTGTCTGTCTAGTCTTGTCTGTCTAGTCTTGTCTGTCTAGTCTTGTCTGTCTAGTCTTGTCTGTCTAGTCTTGTCTGTCTAGTCTTGTCTGTCTAGTCTTGTCTGTCTAGTCTTGTCTGTCTAGTCTTGTCTGTCTAGTCTTGTCTGTCTAGTCTTGTCTGTCTAGTCTTGTCTGTCTAGTCTTGTCTGTCTAGTCTTGTCTGTCTAGTCTTGTCTGTCTAGTCTTGTCTGTCTAGTCTTGTCTGTCTAGTCTTGTCTGTCTAGTCTTGTCTGTCTAGTCTTGTCTGTCTAGTCTTGTCTGTCTAGTCTTGTCTGTCTAGTCTTGTCTGTCTAGTCTTGTCTGTCTAGTCTTGTCTGTCTAGTCTTGTCTGTCTAGTCTTGTCTGTCTAGTCTTGTCTGTCTAGTCTTGTCTGTCTAGTCTTGTCTGTCTAGTCTTGTCTGTCTAGTCTTGTCTGTCTAGTCTTGTCTGTCTAGTCTTGTCTGTCTAGTCTTGTCTGTCTAGTCTTGTCTGTCTAGTCTTGTCTGTCTAGTCTTGTCTGTCTAGTCTTGTCTGTCTAGTCTTGTCTGTCTAGTCTTGTCTGTCTAGTCTTGTCTGTCTAGTCTTGTCTGTCTAGTCTTGTCTGTCTAGTCTTGTCTGTCTAGTCTTGTCTGTCTAGTCTTGTCTGTCTAGTCTTGTCTGTCTAGTCTTGTCTGTCTAGTCTTGTCTGTCTAGTCTTGTCTGTCTAGTCTTGTCTGTCTAGTCTTGTCTGTCTAGTCTTGTCTGTCTAGTCTTGTCTGTCTAGTCTTGTCTGTCTAGTCTTGTCTGTCTAGTCTTGTCTGTCTAGTCTTGTCTGTCTAGTCTTGTCTGTCTAGTCTTGTCTGTCTAGTCTTGTCTGTCTAGTCTTGTCTGTCTAGTCTTGTCTGTCTAGTCTTGTCTGTCTAGTCTTGTCTGTCTAGTCTTGTCTGTCTAGTCTTGTCTGTCTAGTCTTGTCTGTCTAGTCTTGTCTGTCTAGTCTTGTCTGTCTAGTCTTGTCTGTCTAGTCTTGTCTGTCTAGTCTTGTCTGTCTAGTCTTGTCTGTCTAGTCTTGTCTGTCTAGTCTTGTCTGTCTAGTCTTGTCTGTCTAGTCTTGTCTGTCTAGTCTTGTCTGTCTAGTCTTGTCTGTCTAGTCTTGTCTGTCTAGTCTTGTCTGTCTAGTCTTGTCTGTCTAGTCTTGTCTGTCTAGTCTTGTCTGTCTAGTCTTGTCTGTCTAGTCTTGTCTGTCTAGTCTTGTCTGTCTAGTCTTGTCTGTCTAGTCTTGTCTGTCTAGTCTTGTCTGTCTAGTCTTGTCTGTCTAGTCTTGTCTGTCTAGTCTTGTCTGTCTAGTCTTGTCTGTCTAGTCTTGTCTGTCTAGTCTTGTCTGTCTAGTCTTGTCTGTCTAGTCTTGTCTGTCTAGTCTTGTCTGTCTAGTCTTGTCTGTCTAGTCTTGTCTGTCTAGTCTTGTCTGTCTAGTCTTGTCTGTCTAGTCTTGTCTGTCTAGTCTTGTCTGTCTAGTCTTGTCTGTCTAGTCTTGTCTGTCTAGTCTTGTCTGTCTAGTCTTGTCTGTCTAGTCTTGTCTGTCTAGTCTTGTCTGTCTAGTCTTGTCTGTCTAGTCTTGTCTGTCTAGTCTTGTCTGTCTAGTCTTGTCTGTCTAGTCTTGTCTGTCTAGTCTTGTCTGTCTAGTCTTGTCTGTCTAGTCTTGTCTGTCTAGTCTTGTCTGTCTAGTCTTGTCTGATCTAGTCTTGTCTGTCTAGTCTTGTCTGTCTAGTCTTGTCTGTCTAGTCTTGTCTGTCTAGTCTTGTCTGTCTAGTCTTGTCTGTCTAGTCTTGTCTGTCTAGTCTTGTCTGTCTAGTCTTGTCTGTCTAGTCTTGTCTGTCTAGTCTTGTCTGTCTAGTCTTGTCTGTCTAGTCTTGTCTGTCTAGTCTTGTCTGTCTAGTCTTGTCTGTCTAGTCTTG
>CALYMW010000515.1:0-43802 GCA_944588485.1 Phosphuga atrata
ACAAGACTAGTTAGACAAGACCGGACGGACAAGACTAGACAGACAAGACTAGACAGACAAGACTAGACAGACAAGACTAGACAGACAAGACTAGACAGACAAGACTAGACAGACAAGACTAGACAGACAAGACTAGACAGACAAGACTAGACAGACAAGACTAGACAGACAAGACTAGACAGACAAGACTAGACAGACAAGACTAGACAGACAAGACTAGACAGACAAGACTAGACAGACAAGACTAGACAGACAAGACTAGACAGACAAGACTAGACAGACAAGACTAGACAGACAAGACTAGACAGACAAGACTAGACAGACAAGACTAGACAGACAAGACTAGTTAGACAAGACCGGACGGACAAGACTAGACAGACAAGACTAGACAGACAAGACTAGACAGACAAGACTAGACAGACAAGACTAGACAGACAAGACTAGACAGACAAGACTAGACAGACAAGACTAGACAGACAAGACTAGACAGACAAGACTAGACAGACAAGTCTAGACAGATAAGACTAGACAGACAAGACAAGTTAGACAAGACCGGACGGACAAGACTAGACAGACAAGACTAGACAGACAAGACTAGACAGACAAGACTAGACAGACAAGACTAGACAGACAAGACTAGACAGACAAGACTAGACAGACAAGACTAGACAGACAAGACTAGACAGACAAGACTAGACAGACAAGACTAGACAGACAAGACTAGACAGACAAGACTAGACAGACAAGACTAGACAGACAAGACTAGACAGACAAGACTAGACAGACAAGACTAGACAGACAAGACTAGACAGACAAGACTAGACAGACAAGACTAGACAGACAACACTAGACAGACAAGACTAGACAGACAAGACTAGACAGACAAGACTAGACAGACAAGACTAGACAGACAAGACTGGACAGACAAGACTAGACAGACAAGACAAGACAGACAACACTAGACAGACAAGACTAGACAGACAAGACTTGACAGACAAGACTATACAGACAAGACTAGACAGACAAGACTAGACAGACAAGACTAGACAGACAAGACTAGACAGACAAGACTAGACAGACAAGACTAGACAGACAAGACTAGACAGACAAGACTAGACAGACAACACTAGACAGACAAGACTAGACAGACAAGACTAGACAGACAAGACTAGACAGACAAGACTAGACAGACAAGACTAGACAGACAAGACTAGACAGACAAGACTAGACAGACAAGACTAGACAGACAAGACTAGACAGACAAGACTAGACAGACAAGACTAGACAGACAAGACTAGACAGACAAGACTAGACAGACAAGACTAGACAGACAAGACTAGACAGACAAGACTAGACAGACAAGACTAGACAGACAAGACTAGACAGACAAGACTAGACAGACAAGACTAGACAGACAAGACTAGACAGACAAGACTAGACAGACAAGACTAGACAGACAAGACTAGACAGACAAGACTAGACAGACAAGACTAGACAGACAAGACTAGACAGACAAGACTAGACAGACAAGACTAGACAGACAAGACTAGACAGACAAGACTAGACAGACAAGACTAGACAGACAAGACTAGACAGACAAGACTAGACAGACAAGACTAGACAGACAAGACTAGACAGACAAGACTAGACAGACAAGACTAGACAGACAAGACTAGACAGACAAGACTAGACTGACAAGACTAGACAGACAAGACTAGACAGACAAGACTAGACAGACAAGACTAGACAGACAAGACTAGACAGACAAGACTAGACAGACAAGACTAGACAGACAAGACTAGACAGACAAGACTAGACAGACAAGACTAGACAGACAAGACTAGACAGACAAGACTAGACAGACAAGACTGGACAGACAAGACTAGACAGACAAGACAAGACAGACAACACTAGACAGACAAGACTAGACAGACAAGACTTGACAGACAAGACTATACAGACAAGACTAGACAGACAAGACTAGACAGACAAGACTAGACAGACAAGACTAGACAGACAAGACTAGACAGACAAGACTAGACAGACAAGACTAGACAGACAAGACTAGACAGACAAGACTAGACAGACAAGACTAGACAGACAAGACTAGACAGACAAGACTAGACAGACAAGACTAGACAGACAAGACTAGACAGACAAGACTAGACAGACAAGACTAGACAGACAAGACTAGACAGACAAGACTAGACAGACAAGACTAGACAGACAAGACTAGACAGACAAGACTAGACAGACAAGACTAGACAGACAAGACTAGACAGACAAGACTAGACAGACAAGACTAGACAGACAAGACTAGACAGACAAGACTAGACAGACAAGACTAGACAGACAAGACTAGACAGACAAGACTAGACAGACAAGACTAGACAGACAAGACTAGACAGACAAGACTAGACAGACAAGACTAGACAGACAAGACTAGACAGACAAGACTAGACAGACAAGACTAGACAGACAAGACTAGACAGACAAGACTAGACAGACAAGACTAGACAGACAAGACTAGACAGACAAGACTAGACAGACAAGACTAGACAGACAAGACTAGACAGACAAGACTAGACAGACAAGACTAGACAGACAAGACTAGACAGACAAGACTAGACAGACAAGACTAGACAGACAAGACTAGACAGACAAGACTAGACAGACAAGACTAGACAGACAAGACTAGACAGACAAGACTAGACAGACAAGACTAGACAGACAAGACTAGACAGACAAGACTAGACAGACAAGACTAGACAGACAAGACTAGACAGACAAGACTAGACAGACAAGACTAGACAGACAAGACTAGACAGACAAGACTAGACAGACAAGACTAGACAGACAAGACTAGACAGACAAGACTAGACAGACAAGAATAGACAGACAAGACTAGACAGACAAGACTAGACAGACAAGACTAGACAGACAAGACTAGACAGACAAGACTAGACAGACAAGACTAGACAGACAAGACTAGACAGACAAGAATAGACAGACAAGACTAGACAGACAAGACTAGACAGACAAGACTATACAGACAAGACTAGACAGACAAGACTAGACAGACAAGACTAGACAGACAAGACTAGACAGACAAGACTAGACAGACAAGACTAGACAGACAAGACTAGACAGACAAGACTAGGCAGACAAGACTAGGCAGACAAGACTAGACAGACAAGACTAGACAGACAAGAGTAGACAGACAAGACTAGACAGACAAGACTAGACAGACAAGACTAGACAGACAAGACTAGACAGACAAGACTAGACAGACAAGACTAGACAGACAAGACTAGACAGACAAGACTAGACAGACAAGACTAGACAGACAAAACTGGGCTGACAAGACTGAACAGAAAAGATTGAACAGACCAGATTAGACAAACAAGACTATATAGAGAAGACTAGACAGACGAGACTTTATAGAGAACACTAGACAGACAAGACTACACAGGATAGACTAGTCAGACAAGACTAGACAGACAAGACTAGACAGACAAGACTAGACAGACAGGACTAGACAGACAAGACTAGACAGACAAGACTAGACAGACAAGACTAGACAGACAAGACTAGACAGACAAGACTAGACAAACAAGACTAGACAGACAAGACTAGACAGACAAGACTAGACAGACAAGACTAGACAGACAAGACTAGACAGACAAGACTAGACAGACAAGACTAGACAGACAAGACTAGACAGACAAGACTAGACAGACAAGACTAGACTGACAAGACTAGACAGACAAGACTAGACAGACAAGACTAGACAGACAAGACTAGACAGACAAGACTAGACAGACAAGACTAGACAGACAAGACTAGACAGACAAGACTAGACAGACAAGACTAGACAGACAAGACTAGACAGACAAGACTAGACAGACAAGACTAGACAGACAAGACTAGACAGACAAGACTAGACAGACAAGACTAGACAGACAAGACTAGACAGACAAGACTAGACAAACAAGATTAGACAAACAAGACTAGACAGATAGGACTAGACAGACAAGACTAGACAGACAAGACAAGACAGACAAAGCTAGATAGACAAGGCTAGACAGACAAGACTAGACAGTCAAGACTAGACAGATAGGACTAGACAGACAAGACTAGACAGACAAGACTAAACAGGCAAGACTAGACAGTCAACACTGGACAGACAAGACTAGACAGTCAAGACTAGACAAACAAGACTAAACAAGGTAAGACAAGACCAGACAGATAAGACTAGACAAACAATACTAGACAGACAAGACTTCATAGAATACTAGACAGACAAGACTACATAAACAAGAATACATAGACAAGACTACGCAGATAATACTTGACAGACAAAACTAAATAGACAAGACTAGACATATAAGACTAGACAGACCAGACTAGGCAAACAAGACTAGACAGTCTAGACTATACAGACAAGTTTAGACAGGTTACACTGGACAGACAAGACATTTTATTTGGTTTTTGTATATAATCTGCTGCAAATTATTATCGAGGCAAATGGAAAACAAAATCGGAAAACTAAGAAAATTGGAAAACGGATTTATAGACTATAAATAAACTGAAGGAGAACCTTCTCAGAAGTAAATAATTATAATAAATATTTAACATGTTTTTCCGTCGTTTCAATAAAATTTAATTAGAATTTTCCGAAACGGTTCCCTGCGAGATTTGAATACGCGATGTTATCAGTACATGAATAATGCAAGAGATGGCCAAAAAAATGCACAGAATACTAAAATAAGTTTCGCGGAATAGGAAAAATCAAAATCGAAGATTGATTAAGATTTTGGTCAATGGTCCCGTAATTTTGTAATTTACCCGAGGTCAGGACGTCTTCTAGACCTTGACTTCCCGGCGCCACAATCCGTCCGTCGCTCTGACGTCATCTGATCGTACGCATAACACAACCAATTTTCCTCAAAAAAAAAAATAGTATTTCGGAAAATTTATAAACTTTTTTTAAAGTAATTTATTAAACAGTTGTTTTTTTGCCAAAAAATAGTTGGTAGAAGAAATTTCTTTAAAATAAGAAATGATTTTAAATTTTACCTTCTTGTTGGATGCGACGAGTTGAGACGTGATGTGTCGTCCGGCGCTCATTTGCCCGCACTAAATCACTTAGATTATTCACAAATTATCCAATGTAAAATGTTTCTCTTCTTACGGCAGGCACTATGTACAAATCGATACTACGCATACACCGTATATCCTAAATGGCGCCTCCCTGTTACAAATAGAAGCGTCGGCGTCTAAAATTTCAAATGCGATTTTGCGCGTTGCGCACCAAACATTTAATTGATTCATTACTTTATCTTTATTACCTATCTTATTTCCCAGTGATAATAGATACATAGAAAAGTAATATGTCTATTTGTAATAAATTAAATTTCCCGATTACCTATATTAAAACGGCAGTTATCTAGGATTTGTAAAAGGCGCGTGTTTAATTTGTGCGCAACAGGAATTTTAAAGTTCATTCAAAGGATTCCGAGAACGCACATGGAGCAGATATGAAAACTTAAATACATGTTTGATTTACATGCAAAATAACTCTGGGAAAGCAAATAATTGAGATAAGGCTCACAAAACAAACAAAATTAGCTTGAGTCAGATACTTTTTTAAATTTATATTTATTTGCCGCTTTTGAATTGTTACTATTATCTGATAAAGTAGATTACGGATTGTTTAAAGGAAGCAAGATTTCACTAATCTACGATTCTCTGAAAATGTAATTTAAATCATTTTCTTACCACTAAAGCTTTAAACTAGCGGGGAAGATTACCATCGATGGGATAGACCTCTCAACATTTTCTCAAACGTCAACGACCTCAATGAAGACGAGGTGATAAGGGCATGTAAAACAATAAAGTTGGGCAAGTCTCCCGGCCCGGATGAAGCAGTAAAGGCAGTTATAAGCAGTAAAACGGAATACTTTGTAATCTTCTTCAACTCCCTGCTGGAGTCGAACCGGTTTCCCGATACATGGAAACTCTAAAAATTGATCTTGATTTGATAAACCTAGGAAAACAGTGGACTATGCAGTTATATATAGACCAATATGTCTTATCAATGTGCTGGCTCAGGTGTACGAAAATATTGTAAACCAGAGAATCCACGAGGAAATTGAGGCAAACGAGGTTCTCCATAGAAATCAGTACGGATTTGGTAGAGGGAAAACCACCATTTGTGCGGTAGAGCACGTTATCCGCAATGCAGAGAAGGAAATGCAATAAGGCCTATGGAGTGCCCTTGTACTCATTGACTACAAGAGCCTTCAATTCTGCCCGATGGAACATAATCCTATCCAAACTTGAAAAGAGCGGAGTTAGCCAGTACCTAATTAACACTGTTCAATCATACTTCAGAAATCGCGTCATACAGATAACATCAAAGATGAAATAGAAAATTCTGGGTGGTGTACCGCAAGGTTCGGTCCTCGGGCCAACCCTATTTAACGTTTTTTATGACGATGTCATGTCTGTGGATACGGAGGAGGGAGTCGAACTTGTGTGCTACGCGGACGACCTGGCCATATTGGTGTCTGCAAAAAAACCCGAAGAGCTGGTACTCAAGATGAATGTAACGTTAAGCACTATAGGCAGGTGGATGAAACGGAACGAATTGAAAGTGGCCGTGAATAAAACCGTGACAATAGTCCTAAATAGGAAGAAACTTCCTCCTATAAAGTTTATGGGCATGACAGGAGAAGATATCTATTCCGTGCGACAGATAAAATATCTGGGCATGGTAATAGATAGGGGGCCATCGTTTGGGGGACATATTCACTATGCCTGCGAGAAGGCGAGACGCACGATGAAGGCACTAGGCAGCATATTGCCTAATATTAGAGGTCCAGGACAACAGAAAAGGAAGGTGCTATCTATGGCAATGGAGTCGATAGTGGGCTCCGCTATGAGTCGGGGCAGCAAGACGTCAAATCCATAGGAAAAAAATCACGTCCACCCAAAGATGAATGGCCTGAGAGTATGTAGTGCATACCGCACAACATGCAGACTCTGCGCTCGTAGTGGCAGGCCTCGTACCGTTACACCTCCTTGCCGAAGAGAGAAAGCGACTATATGACCTACACAGGATAATAACAATAACAGATCCGAAGGAACAGAGGGAAATGACTTACAGAAGTGGCAGACAGAATGGGACCTCGCTTAAGTCGGAAGGTGGACCCACAGGATGAAACCGGCCATCGAGAAATGGGTAGAGAGAAAGCATGCCTCGGCAAACTTCCACATTACACAGTGCCTTACAGGACACGGAGTCTTCTGCTCCTACACGGAGAGAATTGGAAGAAAGGGGAGTGCACAATGCCGATACTGTACAGAACAAGTAAATTATACTCCAGAACACACAATATTCCATTGTGGGAATTGGGGTAACGAAAGGGACAATATAAAAAGAAACCCACCTGCGGCAGCCATGTCCCCGGAAAGCATAATAGAGGAAGTGATCGGAATGACAAGGGCAGCTGGGAAACTGTGAAGAATTTTGTAGAAGAAGTGATGCGTAAAAAGGCAAAAGATGAACTACAAGAACAGAGCAGAGAAAGAGGCAACACCTGAGAAAAGGATCTTAAGACCATACCTGTAGGACATAAGGCTGAAAGGCGGAAACACTACAGGAGATAAATAAGGAGGGGATGGTTTTAGTGGTTATTACTGCCTTAGAGGGCTGGTGAGCCCCACACTCCAAAATTGAAACCATAGATGGGGGTGCGTAAAAGCATTTCCTCTCTGTGAAAAAAAGGATGACGTCATAGGGCACGTTCAATATTATTTACTATATGCATAGACCAGGCCTGCACAACATACGGCCCGCCCGCACTCAGACGGCGACCCGCGAAGCCATTTGTGTAAGTTGTGCAAACTCGGTATGTTCGAGCAGGGAAGTGTAGGATCCACGCGAGGCCAGCCCCGAACGAAAACACACGAGTGCGCTAACATGCTGGCTGTAGGAATGTTAGCAGGGATGTTAGACGTACCAATTTCTTGGTACGCGTACCAACTTTCGGGGTCTTGTACCTTGTACCAAGTTAAAATTGTATTGGTACAGAATTATACCAACTTAATAAAGTGTACCAACTTTTTTCAGCTTTTAGCGACTTCTGTATCAGGTTTATTAAGCCACTATCTAACATCACTGGTCTACCGTAGGCTACAGCTAGCTTAGTTGCGCAATTGTGTTCGAAGAGTAGTGTAATCTGTGAGTATTCCGTGCTTTTATTTCATTTAAATACAAGTGCCCTCTTTTAAGAAAAAAATGAATGAAAACAGGTAAAGGAAAATTGAAACAGAGCACAGAGTTTTCCATCCTGAGTGAACAAAAAAGTATTTTTGTATCGTGTTCAAATTCAAAATACTGTACCTCAATGTTTCCTAAAGTGTGGGTCGCGACCCGGTACCGGGTCGCGGAAAAATTTTGCCGGGTCGCGAAAATAAATTGTAAAAACACAAATTTTTCTTTTCTTTTTTGCTGATAAGAAAAGGAATTGATTGCTGCTAAAAAAATAGTGAAAAGATCACTCCTTCCTCAACAGTCAAATAAAAACCTCTCTTTGGCAGCTTTTGAAATTTCCAAATTAATAGCCGAGACTGGGTATCCTCAGTCGAGTTCGAGGAAAATAAATACTTCCAGCTTTAAAAATTGTCGCAAATAATTTATGCGGAATAAAGGAAAAAACTTTATTTTTAACAATCTACATCATCATCGTATAGCCGTCGTTGTCCACTGCTGACCATAGGCCTCCTCTAAGTTTGTCCATGTCTCTCGATTCTGGACCGTTAGTATCCAATTCCCAGCGATTCTCTTTATATCATCGCTTCAGCGTGTCGGTGGTCTACCTCTATTTCGTTTATCTTCTCGTGATCGTCATTTCGATATTCTTTTAGTCCACCTGTTGTCTGATATTCTCGCCATATGACTGCCCATCTCCATTTCATTCGATTTATGTGTCCAACTATGTATTTAAAATTAGTTCTTTGTCTCATAGTATTATTTGGGTATTTTATCTCTTTTAGTGATTCCAAGTAATGCTCTATCCATTGCTCTTTGACGTGCTATTAACAAAATCTAATGACTTTTTTGTTAATGTCACAATCTCCGCTCCATATGTTATTACCGGTAGTACCCAGGCATCTCTTCAGACATCACTTTTAAATACGTCTCTTAGTTTGCCAAATGCAACCCAAATCCTTTACAATTACTACGCTGTATCTCGTGCGTTTGATAGATCTCCCCAATTTGTATTTCGTGCCCGAGGTTTTTGTACATATGTGTCTCCTTTATCACACTTTTAAATACGTCTCTTAGTTTGCCAAATGCAAGCCAAATCCTTTACAATTACTACGCTGTATCTCGTGCGTTTGATAGATCTCCCCAATTTGTATTTCGTGCCCGAGGTTTTTGTACATATGCGTCTCCTTTATCTCGGAGTCGCCTACTCTGATGTTTTGTACAAGCACTAGATTGGTCATTGTTTGGGTTTTACTTGCATTTATTCAGAGATCGACTATTGCTAAAATCTGTATTATTTTTTCAGGCATCTGTTTTGAATCGCCGATGGTATCTGTGATAATATCGATATCATCTGCTAATCTGAGGTGTGTCAGCCTTTCATCATCGATATTGGTGCCTCCATTCTCGCAAAGCAATGATTTCGTTGAGTATTCGAGGACAGCTGTTAAAAGTTTAAGCGAATTGTGGTCCTCTTGTCGAATTCCTCGGTCTACTGTAATTTCGTCTGTTGTTTCATGAAGTTTTACAGTTGTGAGGGCATTACTGTATATGTATTCTGTATGCCTTATATATCTATAATCTATCCTACACTGTTTTGAGAACCAGTTCGTTTTCATGTCACTAGATATCATTTCACTGTCGGAGCTAGAGAAATAACATTGTTTTTAAAAATCATTTCTATCTATTTAAATAAAGTGAATAAACTATCTGCAGATGCGTTTCGAGATCAATCTCTCATCAGTGCGGCTTTGCTCTTTTGAATTATGAAATGGAATAGACTTATATTAGCTTGAACACCATGTGCCCCATGTGTGTAGAAAGAGCTGAACTTAGTTTCAGTTATTGATTTAATTCAATAACTGAATTTAAATCAATAACTGAAACTAAGTTCAGGTCTTTCTACCTATACGTGTGAAGCTGCGCCTCAGCTTTGGAGTACTTAGCAAATAAGTTGTTATATTTTTATAAAACGAAACAGATTGGACGTCGAACCTAATTTGCGAATGAAATAAACATCATTACTTCCTAATTTGAAATTGTTATGTGATGACAAACAACATCATCCTTCGCACTAAGTGAGGTATGTAAAACAAAGTTTACTTCATTTACTAATGTTTTAAATGAATATATTTGTTATTTTTTTAATTATTACTAATATATTTCTTATTTTGCAATTTTTGTGTATGAAATAAACAAACAAATAACTTGATCTTTCCTTAAAGTTTTTTTTCCTAAGGTGGGTCGCGAAAAATTTTGTAACAACGTACTGGGCCGCGGTAAACAAAGTTTGGGAAATGCTGCTGTACCTTGTATGTCGTGGAAGAATTGCCATACCGAAGGAATACAATATCTAAACATTCTGATTTTGCAAGTTCGAAATGAAAAAATAATTAAAGCAGAGAAACTATTGAAAAGCCTTGGCGAAGTGCAGCAATTTAAAAAAATAGTGCAGTGAAAATGTGATGGCTACCAAGATAAGCTTTTAGATTTCTCAGAAAATTAAAACTGCTGGGAAATGAGTTTGTAAAGAAGTTCATATTGATTGCTCTGTCTCAATTGTGTCCTGAAAAACTTCAATTATTTCAGAATATGTGTTTATCACGGATGGCAGTGCAAAGAATATTAACTGATACTTCCAGTAAACTTCAAAGTCAATTAATACAGAACGCTAGTAAATTCTGCTTTCATTCTCTCGCTATGGATGGAAAGCACATATGCAACACATACCGCTCAACTTCTCATCTTCATTACAGGTGTTGACAAAATTTTGAAATTACCGAAGAATTCGCTGGATTGTGCTCAATATCAGGTCGCACAACCCGAAAAGATATTTCTAGTGAAGTGATAAAGTGCTTGAATGATGAAAGATAAATTGTAATTAAATAATGTTGTGTACTTTTATAAACTCATCTTTGTAATAATTGTGCCATTCATTAGACAGATTCATTATGATGTCTGTCATAAATATAAGAATAAGGCTTGTTAGTATGCTCAAATACCTAATTGTTGTGATCTCAGTAGATTTTGCAAAGTTTATTATATTATATTTAATTCCATCGATCCGGCCGGATCTAACCGGATCCCGCCGGATTGGTGGAAATTTGGCCGGATCCGGCCTGATTGAAAATAACACCGGATTGCAATCCACACTTATTATACCATGCAGAAGTGAGATGGTTAAGTCGAGGAAGAGTCCTTCAGAGTTTCATTGCCCTGAAGCAGAAAATATCAAGATCCCTTGAAAACGAAGCAAAGGAATTCCCTGATCTTAAAAATGAGTCCTGGAATTATGACCTCTTCTCCTTTTGTGACATAACAACGCATTTAAATGGCCTTAACGTTCAAGGAAAAAAATCAGCTCGTGTTTGAAATGTTTGCTGCAGTGAAATCTTTTCAAATAAAAATTAAACTTTTCAAAACTCTGTTGAAAAAAAAAACACTTTACTAAAATCACTCTACATGTGCACAATATATTCCTCGTAACAAGCACCTTATGTTAATTAATTATGTCAAATTAATCTTTTGATTTAAGAATTTGAGAGAAGATTTACTCTGTCCAAAGAAGAAGACATTCAGTTAAAATTAATTGAAGATCCTTTTTCTGTAGATCCGGAATAGCTTCCAATTTGTTTGCACTTGGAGGTTATTGAATTGCAGTGTTCTGTAGTTTATCAAAATAAGCACAGAGAGAGCAGCGCAGGAATTCTACAAAAATCTAAAAGGTACAAGAACCTTATCGAAGTTGCGTTGAAAACTTTCTGTATATTTGGAACAACTTATATATGCGAACAAACATTCCCAATTACGAACATTAATAAAAACAAGCAACGCTCGTGTTTGAGTGACGATCATTTGGTAGATATCTTAAAAACAGCTAAAAACGATGTAATGTTTTTCATTCAATTCATTTCATAATGAACAAAGTATTGTATATTTTCTGTTTTTTTTTCCTAAAAGCGTTTCACACCTATCCTATTTTTTACGGCCCGCGGCTTCTTTCTGTAAAGCATTATGGCCCTTATATCGGTATGAATTGTGCACCCCTGGCATGCAGTTACTCGTTAAATATTTTCATTTTTAATCATCATCATCAATCAGCCTTTTGCAACCACTGCTGGAAATAGGCCTCCCCAATTTCTGCCACTTTCCTCTATTTTGAGCGCTCTGCATCCAGTTTGTGGTTATTCTTTTGATATCGTCCGTCCATCGCATGGGTGGTCTTCCCCTGTGTCTCTTGTCAGCTCTTGGTCTCCACTCGAGCTGCCCTTTTGTCCATCGCCTATCTGCCATGGGGGCCGCATGTCCAGCCCAGATCCACTTGAGCTCAGCCACCTGGTAGATAATATCCGTGACTCCCTTTCTCGCCCGTCCTCATTTCTAATGTGGTCACGAAGTGACACACCGAGCATCGATCTTTCGATTCGTTGTGTTATTCTCAGCTTCTTAGCAGATTTGACTGTCGGAGTTAAAGTTTCGGCGCTGTAGGTCATAACCAGTAGAATGCACTGATTAAAAACCATTCGTTTTAAACAAATAGGGAAAATTACTCTCAAACACATCCTCAAGTCTGTCATATGCAGCCCAAGAGAGCGTAATTCTTCTTTTTAACTCGAATGTTTGGTTGTCTCTCGAGATTCTTATTTCATGACCAAGATACGTGTACCTATACCATCAACCATCAACTCCACCTCACAGTCACCAATAGCAATATTTCCACTAGAGACCAGCTTCGTCATAAATTTCGTTTTTGATGTATTAATTTTTAGCCCGACCCGAGCACACACTTCCGGAAGAACTTCCAGCATTTCCCTGATATCTTGTAGGTTGTCAGACAACAAAGCTATATCATCTGCGAAGCGCAGATTTGTAAGGTTTAAGCCATCTATATTTAAACCTTTTCCGCTGCATTCAAGCATCCCGAAGGCGTATTCCAGAACGGTGATAAACAGTTTGGGTGATATAGTATCACCCTGTCGTACTACTCTACCGATTCTTATGGGGTTGGTGTTTTCATGCAGTTTTACTATCATGGTATTTTGGTTATGTTATATATTAGTTTAGTGTAACGATAGTCGACACGACATTTTTGTAAGGAGTCTAAGACTGTACTCAACTCAATGGTGTCAAAGGCCTTGTGGAAGTCAACAAAGGCAATGACAAGCGGTCAATTGCATTCGATTGATTTTTCGATCACAGTTTTGATGCCTTGAAGATGGTCATTGGTTCCAAATCCTCTACGGAACTCGGCCTGTTCCACTGGTTGGTAAAAATTTAATTTGTTTTCCAGTCGTGTAGTAATAATTCTCGTGAAGATTTTATAAAGATGATTGAGTAAGCCTATTGGTCGATAGTTTTCCAGTTCGGCTTTATCTCCTTTCTTTTGAAACAAGATAACGATGGAGTCGCACCACCTCTCTGGTAAGGTGTTGTTAAAAAGACAGAGATTACAAAGTTTTGCTATTTTCTTGAGTAAACAGTTTAACTGCATCGGCAGCTATGCAGTCCTCCCCAGGAGCCATATTGTTTTTTGTTTCCCTCAGTGCCAGCTTTATTTCCTCCAGAGTAATATCAGGCAGTAATTCTGACCCTTGATTAACGATTCCTTTTTCACTTGTCAATATCTCTAGTTTTGTTTCCGAGTCTAAATTTACTTCATTGTGGCTTTTATATAACATTTGGTAAAATTCCTCAACTATTTTTAGAATACCTACCCGGTTGGTTGTAATATGCCTCTGTTTGTCCTTTACTTTCTTCATTTGCTTTTTTCTGCTTTCCAGTTTTCTACGTAAGGCCTTCATGCTTTTATTGCTTTCTATTGTTTGTTCGATCTGATTCTGGTTGTGTGTTTTAATTTAAGGTTGTGCGTCTTATAGCTTTTGATACTTCGTTGTTAATTTGTCTTAGCTCTTCAGCAGTAGTCAGTTCTTCACTTCACATGTCTCTTCTTTGTTTCATTTTCGGCAAAGTAGCTTCGCTTATTTTCGATTCTTTCTTGATTGTTGGGCAGTATCCGTTTTGGCTCTCTAGCAGGGCAGTAGTGATGGTCTCGTTTAAGACATCGATGTTCTCTTCTGCTTCAGTGCCATTTAGCTTATTTGTGATGCATTGCTGGAAGCCAACCATGTCCGATGTGCCCTTCCATGGTCTGTTGCTGTCGGCCTTCTTGATCAGTTTATGCCGTTCTCTACGGACGTCAATCATTAATTTGACTCATACAATCATGTGGTCACTTCCGGTGCCCTTGTATAGTACTGACACATCTTCCACCTTGTTTAGTACTGACACGTCTTTAACTATGTATCTTTTGTCGGTGATTATGAAGTCCATTTCATTTTTTGTTCATCCATCCGGGCTTCTCTATGTCTATCTCCTATTGGGTCTTATAGGAAATAAGATATTCATCTGGAAGAAGTTGTTTTGCAGCAGGAAACCAAGCAATGTTTCACCCCTATCATTTCTTTCTTCCAGTCCATGGTTTCCCAGTGAAAACTCAACAACGTCCGACCTTGTTCCCATCTTGGCATTGAAATCACCACCTAAAATAGTATAATGTGCCTGTTGATCGCTGAGAGCATCTCTGATGTCGTCGTAAAACAAATCTACTTCTTCGTCAGTATAATTTGAGGTAGGCGCGTAAACTTGTATTATTTTGATATTATATCTGGTGTTCAGTTTGAGGACAAGGCATATTACTCTTGTGGAGATTTTCTTCAGAGACTAAAATGTTTGTTCTGTGGCGCTTATGTATCAGAAAGCCAGTTCCTCCGAATGAGCTATTGTCATCTCCTACGTAAAAAAAACTGTGCCTAGATTTTAAGGTAATAAGCTATTCCCCATGGCTTCTAACTTCGCTAAGACCGACGATATTCCATTTGATATTTTCTAATTCGCTCTCAAGTTCAGTTAACCGTTCTTCCGGCAATAATGACAGTGCATTGTATGTTGCGATGTACATAATTTTATTCATTTTACATCTCTTAGGTATCTTCGCCAGATGATTGTCCCCCCAGAATTCATGGGGCAGACTGATTTACCATCAGTTCGAGATTCTGAAGATAATCTTCTTCTCGCCTGGGGTACTTGAGTCTTTATATCTGGCATTTTCATATGGTGTATTTAGCCATAGAACACCACGCTGGCTAGACGTATTGGTGAACGTGTATTTCAGCCGCCCAACCTAGGTCAGACGCTGTTTGCAGCCGTACACTCTGGGTCAGACGCTGCAGGTTCACCATATCTGGCTATCCCCACTTAGTTTAGCCTGCATGTCGATGCAGTTGCCCGGGATGTGGCACGTGGAGCCATAAGTGAGAATTGGGAGCCCTGTGAGGACCATTCATCGCCGACTACTCATTGACTATGTCATTGAGTCCGAACGTCTTGATGAAATGTTCTACCTCTACAGCACAACCCCATAAACCCCCAGTTTTAATCGCTATTTCGATAATGGAAAAAGCTACAAAAAAACATTTTATAGATATTTTCTAGTACCGCAATTCCAACATCAAGAATAACAAAGATTGTTTCTCAATTTCATAGATGGTTCAAGCTAAATTTAGCCATATTAAGCAACTTTGTCGATGTCTATTAATGGATAGACTTTAATGATGCATTTGGAAATTGAAATCACTTACAATTAAATGTTTTACTAATATTGACTGGCTGAAATTGGGTAAATCTGTCCAAGGTTAAAAAATGGTTTATTTACACATGTTCATCAAATATTATATAGTATTAGGCAATACTGCACAAGATTAGATTAAACCAGATAATGTTAAATTAGACTAAACAAAACCATCCATTCCACAGATCAGCGTTTCCCAAAGTGTGGGTCGTGACTCGCGACCCGGTACCGGGTCACAGAAACATTTTGCCGGGTCGCGAAAAAAGAATGTAAAAACATAAAAATATAAAAAACAGAAAAAGGAATTGATTGCGGCTAAAAAAAATGAAAAAGCACTCTTTCCTCACAAAACAAAAATTGATAGCTAAGACTGCGTATCCTCATATTGGCGGAGAAAAATTAATACTTCCCGCTTTAAAAATTGTCGCAAATAATTTATGCGAAATTCCTAATTAACATTAATAGATTTCGTATCCTTGGTCACTGGTCACCTCCCTCTGCCTCTGGTCCAAATCGGCTTTGGCCTGCCAGGTCCTTCCACAACCGCTTCGATTCGTTCTCACTCTGCTGAATTATCGGCAACACTTGCTTCTTCACAATCCTCAACTTTTTGACGTCAATAAACTCCTCAGCATCTTTATCTTTCGTCCGCGGTGGTTTTGTGCTTCTTGTGAAGGATCGACCTGCCGTAACCATGGGGGAATGTCACAATGTAGTGTTCATCGTGAACCAGCAGGGAAACCATACCCTGACTGATGTTGCACACGCAGATCGAGGGAATTTCGACTTGGTGTAGACGTTGAACATGATCCACTTGTTGCAGTGTTTCGAAACACTGAGACTTGTTCGGCGATGAAGGAAAGTTGGTTCACGGCGAGCCAATTTATTGATTGGATGTGTGTTAGTCTAATTGTAAGTAGCGACGTGAAATGGCAGGTAGTCATAAAGGTTTGTTTAAACAAATTTAAGAATTAGCCATTAATTGTGTATGGGTGCACGGTAGTATATATAGACAAGTTTAAAATCTCGTCCATTAAATAGCAGACTTTTTACCGCAAGGAAATATGGTAATATGATCCTTGCCTCCTATACAGAAGGAGGAGTGTTAAGCACCTCCTTTTTTATTGCAATTCACAATGCCTTTCAAAAGGTAACGTTTTCAAACGTTTGTTTGAGCTACGAGACGAAGCTTTGGTATTTCTGAAATGAACACCCATCTAAAAATGATGCAAGAAAAAAGCGTTTGAAACTGTACAAATAATTAATTTTTAGTATACAAGTATCCAAACTTAAGAGAAAAAGTGATACAATTTCTAATGCCTTTTCTCACAACTTATACGTATGAAGCTCCCCTTCGCTCGTGCTTTAAACTTCGCAACTCATGCACAAAAGCCCTTCTTCATACACTTGTATCAGAAACTACATTTATTTACAATATACGTGTGTGAAAGACTTTTGTACTCTTGTATCATAAACTAATTTAAGGTTGTGCGTCTTATAGCTTTTGATACTTCGTTGTTAATTTGTCTTAGCTCTTCAGCAGTAGTCAGTTCTTCACTTCACATGTCTCTTCTTTGTTTCATTTTCGGCAAAGTAGCTTCGCTTATTTTCGATTCTTTCTTGATTGTTGGGCAGTATCCGTTTTGGCTCTCTAGCAGGGCAGTAGTGATGGTCTCGTTTAAGACATCGATGTTCTCTTCTGCTTCAGTGCCATTTAGCTTATTTGTGATGCATTGCTGGAAGCCAACCATGTCCGATGTGCCCTTCCATGGTCTGTTGCTGTCGGCCTTCTTGATCAGTTTATGCCGTTCTCTACGGACGTCAATCATTAATTTGACTCATACAATCATGTGGTCACTTCCGGTGCCCTTGTATAGTACTGACACATCTTCCACCTTGTTTAGTACTGACACGTCTTTAACTATGTATCTTTTGTCGGTGATTATGAAGTCCATTTCATTTTTTGTTCATCCATCCGGGCTTCTCTATGTCTATCTCCTATTGGGTCTTATAGGAAATAAGATATTCATCTGGAAGAAGTTGTTTTGCAGCAGGAAACCAAGCAATGTTTCACCCCTATCATTTCTTTCTTCCAGTCCATGGTTTCCCAGTGAAAACTCAACAACGTCCGACCTTGTTCCCATCTTGGCATTGAAATCACCACCTAAAATAGTATAATGTGCCTGTTGATCGCTGAGAGCATCTCTGATGTCGTCGTAAAACAAATCTACTTCTTCGTCAGTATAATTTGAGGTAGGCGCGTAAACTTGTATTATTTTGATATTATATCTGGTGTTCAGTTTGAGGACAAGGCATATTACTCTTGTGGAGATTTTCTTCAGAGACTAAAATGTTTGTTCTGTGGCGCTTATGTATCAGAAAGCCAGTTCCTCCGAATGAGCTATTGTCATCTCCTACGTAAAAAAAACTGTGCCTAGATTTTAAGGTAATAAGCTATTCCCCATGGCTTCTAACTTCGCTAAGACCGACGATATTCCATTTGATATTTTCTAATTCGCTCTCAAGTTCAGTTAACCGTTCTTCCGGCAATAATGACAGTGCATTGTATGTTGCGATGTACATAATTTTATTCATTTTACATCTCTTAGGTATCTTCGCCAGATGATTGTCCCCCCAGAATTCATGGGGCAGACTGATTTACCATCAGTTCGAGATTCTGAAGATAATCTTCTTCTCGCCTGGGGTACTTGAGTCTTTATATCTGGCATTTTCATATGGTGTATTTAGCCATAGAACACCACGCTGGCTAGACGTATTGGTGAACGTGTATTTCAGCCGCCCAACCTAGGTCAGACGCTGTTTGCAGCCGTACACTCTGGGTCAGACGCTGCAGGTTCACCATATCTGGCTATCCCCACTTAGTTTAGCCTGCATGTCGATGCAGTTGCCCGGGATGTGGCACGTGGAGCCATAAGTGAGAATTGGGAGCCCTGTGAGGACCATTCATCGCCGACTACTCATTGACTATGTCATTGAGTCCGAACGTCTTGATGAAATGTTCTACCTCTACAGCACAACCCCATAAACCCCCAGTTTTAATCGCTATTTCGATAATGGAAAAAGCTACAAAAAAACATTTTATAGATATTTTCTAGTACCGCAATTCCAACATCAAGAATAACAAAGATTGTTTCTCAATTTCATAGATGGTTCAAGCTAAATTTAGCCATATTAAGCAACTTTGTCGATGTCTATTAATGGATAGACTTTAATGATGCATTTGGAAATTGAAATCACTTACAATTAAATGTTTTACTAATATTGACTGGCTGAAATTGGGTAAATCTGTCCAAGGTTAAAAAATGGTTTATTTACACATGTTCATCAAATATTATATAGTATTAGGCAATACTGCACAAGATTAGATTAAACCAGATAATGTTAAATTAGACTAAACAAAACCATCCATTCCACAGATCAGCGTTTCCCAAAGTGTGGGTCGTGACTCGCGACCCGGTACCGGGTCACAGAAACATTTTGCCGGGTCGCGAAAAAAGAATGTAAAAACATAAAAATATAAAAAACAGAAAAAGGAATTGATTGCGGCTAAAAAAAATGAAAAAGCACTCTTTCCTCACAAAACAAAAATTGATAGCTAAGACTGCGTATCCTCATATTGGCGGAGAAAAATTAATACTTCCCGCTTTAAAAATTGTCGCAAATAATTTATGCGAAATTCCTAATTAACATTAATAGATTTCGTATCCTTGGTCACTGGTCACCTCCCTCTGCCTCTGGTCCAAATCGGCTTTGGCCTGCCAGGTCCTTCCACAACCGCTTCGATTCGTTCTCACTCTGCTGAATTATCGGCAACACTTGCTTCTTCACAATCCTCAACTTTTTGACGTCAATAAACTCCTCAGCATCTTTATCTTTCGTCCGCGGTGGTTTTGTGCTTCTTGTGAAGGATCGACCTGCCGTAACCATGGGGGAATGTCACAATGTAGTGTTCATCGTGAACCAGCAGGGAAACCATACCCTGACTGATGTTGCACACGCAGATCGAGGGAATTTCGACTTGGTGTAGACGTTGAACATGATCCACTTGTTGCAGTGTTTCGAAACACTGAGACTTGTTCGGCGATGAAGGAAAGTTGGTTCACGGCGAGCCAATTTATTGATTGGATGTGTGTTAGTCTAATTGTAAGTAGCGACGTGAAATGGCAGGTAGTCATAAAGGTTTGTTTAAACAAATTTAAGAATTAGCCATTAATTGTGTATGGGTGCACGGTAGTATATATAGACAAGTTTAAAATCTCGTCCATTAAATAGCAGACTTTTTACCGCAAGGAAATATGGTAATATGATCCTTGCCTCCTATACAGAAGGAGGAGTGTTAAGCACCTCCTTTTTTATTGCAATTCACAATGCCTTTCAAAAGGTAACGTTTTCAAACGTTTGTTTGAGCTACGAGACGAAGCTTTGGTATTTCTGAAATGAACACCCATCTAAAAATGATGCAAGAAAAAAGCGTTTGAAACTGTACAAATAATTAATTTTTAGTATACAAGTATCCAAACTTAAGAGAAAAAGTGATACAATTTCTAATGCCTTTTCTCACAACTTATACGTATGAAGCTCCCCTTCGCTCGTGCTTTAAACTTCGCAACTCATGCACAAAAGCCCTTCTTCATACACTTGTATCAGAAACTACATTTATTTACAATATACGTGTGTGAAAGACTTTTGTACTCTTGTATCATAAACTACTATATTAATATAATCATTTTGGTGTATGAGTAGATAAAGAGTTTTTAAAGGTGCGTCGCGAAAAATTTTAAAACCTCGTACCGGGCCGCGGTCACACAAAGTTTGGGAAACGCTGGCATAGATGATTAAAGCTGAATTTAGCCTTATTAACCAACATTACTAATGTCCATTCATCGACAAACTTGACTGATGCCTGCTGATCGACAGACTGGTCGACTTTACTGATGATATTGAAAATGAAAATCACTTAGTTGTTTTACGATTATTGAACAAAACTGGACCTGATTGAATTTATTTATCCTATAATATAATATCATTTAAATGAAAGGGGAAAGGGTTTGGAATTGCTGAGATGGGTGAGAAAATGGAAAGAGCAAACTGGTAATGGAGAGTTAGAGAATGAAAAATAACTGTAACTGTAAATAACTGTTATGTAAAAAAGCTTAATAATATGATATAATTTGAATGAAAGGGGAAAAGGGTTTGGAATTGCTGAGATGGGTGGAAAATGGAAAGGGCAAACGGGTAATGGAGAGTTATAGAATGAAAAATAACTGTAACTGTAAATAACTGTAATGTAAAAAGCCGAATAAACTTAAAAAACCACCAAATATGAACTGGATCTGGAGAAGCCCAGATAATAAAGTGAGAAATGAAATCGACTTCGTGCTTGCTACGGACAAATGCCTGTGTTCGGACGTGTCGGTTTTAAATAGGTTTGATACCGGCAGTGACCACAGATTGGTGAGGTCAAAGATCCGAATCGACACCCGGCTACAGAGAAAGCGACAAATGGAAAAGAAAATCCACCCCACAATGATCGAACTTAAAGGGAAGGAAGAAGAGTATAGCGAACAGATTGATGAGAGGTTACGACCAACTGAACTACGACCAACTTAACACGTTCTTCGCCGCGTCACCCGTATCTGGGTGACGGGTGTACTGCCGTTAGGGCTCTCTCTTCTTTTTTCAAGTTAAATAGGATTTTTAATTGGATTTTTGAAAGCAATTTAAGGGAATAGGTACAGAAATATAAATATAGTTTTTCATCCTGATTTTTCTGGCGTTCGACAGTTTCCCTATCCCTCTGGTAATATAGAACGCACGTTTTTCTTATAGGCTTTTTATATAGGCAGATTGTTGTGAATCACTATATGACGTATTACTTTCATTGCTTTCTTTTTATTAAAGTCAGGAGCAATAATTTCGGGTAACCACTATTCGGTAAAGAGAAGTTAAGAGAAGTTAATTTCTGTTAATTTCTATTTTGTTATTTGTGGCTCTATGGTACACGATATGAACATTTTCTGATGTGTGGACAAAAAGGAGACGATAGAGAACTTGCTGAATGAATTCGTAGAACTGAGAGATATGAGAGTAGAGAAGAAATTTTGAACGAGGATGGAAGATGGGTCGAATGGATGAAGAAAGTTAAGGGGAGAAGAATAACAATATGTGGGGCGGGAAGCTGCTAATCTGTTTTTTTAGTGATAGGAAATAGTGATTTATTTAGTTTTATTAGCTATAAATTATATGTATTGTTTTATGTGGAAATGTATAGAATTTGGATTTTGTTTAAACCTGTAAAGGGAATAAATAACTTAAAAAAACATAGTACTACTATAGTTGCTCCCAAGAGTAAATGTAGGGCTAATTTCCGATACCACTTGATGCTTTTCCGTATCCTTGTGGTATATGACACCATTTGGTCGCTCCTATATGCTTCTGGACTGCATGAAGGATCTTGAATAGCTGCAGTGAGATTCCTCGCAGACCTCTAGCCGAAAATGATTCTTTCTCCATTTTGGAACGGAACACTGTATCTGTTATAATGAAAAGGCTTACTTAAGTTGCATCTTTGCTATTCCCGTTTATCACAATGTATCTCTGTCCATGTTTACTTTCTGGCGCGCCGACAGTCGGATTTGGGCCCCGTAAGAAACTCGGCCGAATCCCGTTGGGCGACGAACGTGTTAACGCGTTGTCAACTAAAACCACAACAAGCATCCATATGGCAGTAAAGAAAGTCTGCACAAACTGATAAATATAAGAATCAGCCCGGAGATTGAGGTGATAATCCATGAGCGACGAAGAACTAGCAGGTGCTCGCCGAGATAGGCAGACCTGAATAAGAGCGTGGAAAAAGCTATTAGAAGGGACTGTAGAACGTACAACACCAAAATAATCAAAGCAACTTCTTCTTATTATTATTAAGCTAATAACTTGTTCATTCCAGATTATCTTTCCACCTTTTATTGGTCTTCCGGGGCTGCGCTTCCCGTGGGGTCTTCTATTTCTTGCGGTCCTAACTTATCTGGCCTCGTACATTCTGGATATGTGCTGATTTCATTTATCTCTGCGCTATTCTAACCATTCTCCATTCTTTTGAATATTATATTCTTGTCTAATGTCTTCGCTTCGGATATGATCTCTGAGGGATTTGTAATTTTTCGAAGTGTCTTCATTTTCACAGTTTTCAACATCAGTTTTGTTCTAACTGTATTCGCACGTGTTTCTGAGTCATATGTCAGTACCCGTCATACTGCTGACTTGTACCTTCAATTCTGGTTTTAAGTACTTATTTTCCCATATGTAATCGTTCAGGCATCCAGATATTCTCAAGGCTTTATTGACTTGTCTTTACACTTCGTCATTCAATCTTCTTTCGCTCGTTATTTCTGTCCCTAGGTAGTGGAAGCTGTGTAATTGTTCTCTTGTTTGCCCGTCTAATTCTAGTTTACATCGGATAGGTTCTCTACTTATTGTTAGGCATTTGGTTTGGTTAGTGGCAACGATTAATCCGAATCTCTTACAGCTATTTGAGAAATGAGATAATAGTCTCTGTAGATTATCCTCGTTGTCAGCAGCTGGCGCTGCATCGTCGGCGTAACATATTATTTCGTCATCTCTCATTCGGTAGCTTTGTCTATTTTTGATATTTTGAATTATTTAATCCATTATCATATTAAATGGCATCGGATTTAATGAATGTCCTTGATTTACCATTTTTACCATTAAATTTACCATTTTTTCTAAGGGTTAGGTATAGTACACAAAATGAAAAACGAAAAGCAGAAGATTGTCACAGATAAGGTTAAAATTACGAGAAATATCGAAAATTTTTAGCATAATCTTTATCAACGTGCAGCTCTACCTGGAGACGAGAAGCTCCAAATGAACTACAGAGCGTAAATGAAAATAGCATTTGGCCAGTTAAAAAACGGCAAGGCACCTGGTGAAGATAGAGTGACGAACTGCTGAAGGCCTGAGGAGAAACAATAAAACAAGCAATTTTGATACTCCTAATTAGGTGTCTCGATAAAGGCAAAATTTCTGAGATGTTATCGCCTTGTTGGACGCCACCCCTGACCGATATTTCTCCCGTAAAATAATCCTCTTCCAGCTTGACATACAAGGTAGCATGTTCGTAGATATATTGAATCAAGCTTGAGTATCTAAAGTCTATGCGAGAACTATCCATCGCCCTGACCCTTGGCTGAACTCACAAGTTATCTTGCTCTTCAAAAATTGTGACTGTGCGATTATCGAAAATTATAGACCAATCAGCCTAATATCCACCCTTTATAAGCTGTTATCCAAAATCATAACCAAACGTCTTACCCAGAAATTCCACTTTTACGAGCCCATCGAACTGGCTCACTTCAGCACGATTTACCATATCCAAACTGTGCACACATTAATCTAAAGATGCAGGGAATATAACATTCCTCTTTATATAGCATTTGTGGACTAACAGAAAGTCTTGGACTCGATTGAAACCTGCTTTTAAGCACAGGGCAGTGCTTAGGGCGATGGATAGTTCTCGCATAGACTCTAGATACTCAAGCTTGATTCAATATACCTACGAACATATTACCTTGTATGTCAAGCTGGAAGAGGATTGGGTTACGGGAGAAATATCGGTCAGGAGGGGCGCCCGACAAGGCGATAACATCTCATCCAAACGTTGGAGAACGTATTTAAAAATCTTTCTTGAGAGCGAAAGCGAGTCGACATCGACGGAAGCTGCCTTAATCACCTACGCTTTGCCGACGACTTTGTACTTACCAGAAGCGACCCAGATGAACTAGGGATACTGCTACGTGAACTCGAAGAATTTTCCCAAGCGGTGGCGCTAAAAATGAATCTTCAGAAAACTAAAATCATGTGTCCGAGCAATATAAAGGTCACCATCGGTAATTATACTCTTGAGAAAATCGATGAGTATGTACAGGGTGGCTCAAAATTACCGAAGCGGTTTAAGTTCATTATAACTTTTTATTTAAGACATAGTTATTATTTTTTTTTTTAAATACTGTATCTTCTTCTTTCGAATAGACCTACTTTGGACCACACTTGATCAACTGTTGGGCTTTGATCTTTGCCCAGCATTGTCGCATCTTTTGCCGGTGTAACTCCTTTCTCTCTTCAGTCCAGGGGGTACCTTTCCTTCGAGGTTTTTTCTGAAATCCACGGACTTCCTTTAGGGTGCGTCTCACAAGCTGTCTGTTTTTGGGATCTGTTATTCCCAGTTCTTTAATATCCTTCTCGGTCTCTGTCAACCAAGTGGTGCGAAGCTGCTTGTTTTGCCAGAAGGTGAACAGACGGTTGGTTACTCGGTTTGGAGGTAATCTTGCAATGTGGCCATAGAAAGCTACCCTTATTTTCCTTCCACAGTCAGAGAACATCTCAATATATTCGTAGAGCTCAGAGTTATGCCGTCTTCGGAATTCGCCATCTTCCTTTACCGGGCCTAGGATCTTCCTGAGGATTCTCCTCTCTCTGATTTCCAATTTCTCTATAAGACCTCTTCGGTTCAAGGAAAGACACTCCATGGCATATAGGGCTTCTGGTCGTAAGACTGATTTTTAGTGCTTAAGTTTCAAGTTGCGTGACAGGCATGTCTTATTGTAAGTGTTCTTAGTCAGCCGATAGGCAAGTTCTAACTTGCTGACTCTCTTGGATAATGATGCTCTTTCTGATAAGTTGGGATCAATACATTCGGCGAGATACTTAAATTTCTCAGTCCTCTTGATGTTTCTCTGTTCTAGTAACATCTCTCTGTTTGCTTCTCTAATGTTGGTGAAGAATTCTGTTTTCTCCAGCGACACTTGAAGACCCACTTTGGCAGCCTGTTTTCTGAGGCAGTTTACCTGCATTGTTGCCATCTCAAGAGAATCAGCAAACAGTGCCATGTCATATTCAAAGGCCAGGCAATCTACAACCAGTCCATCGGTCTTACGTCCCAGGTACTCTGAGCACACAAATTGTTCACTTCCTTGCGCCATTCTCTCATAACCTTTTCAAGGACAAAGTTGAAGAGAAGTGGGGAAAGCCCATCTCCTTGTCTCACTCCAGTTTTTATTTCGAAGCTTTCTGAAATGTCGCCTCTAAATTTAACCTTGGAATGGGTGTTGGTCAAAGTTTTTAGGATTAGTCTACGGGATTTGTTGTCTAGTGCTAGTTCCTGGAGTACTTTGTTAAGCGTTTCTCTATCGATGGAATCGTAGGCCTTCCTAAAATCAACAAAGGTGACGACCACCTTGCGGTTTCTTATCTTGGAGTATGCAAGTACAGTTTTAAGGTTGAGGATCTGTTCAACACAGGATCGGGTCTTCCTGAAGCCCCCCTGGTATTCTCCCAGTTGACTATCCAACTGATTTTCGGCCCTTGTTTGTAACGCCTTCGAGAGAATCTTGTATGTTACCGGGACGAGAGAAATTCCACGGTGGTTGTTTAGATCCGTAAAATCTCCCTTTTTGTGAAGCGGATGGATCAGAGCAGATTTTCAATCGGGTGGTAATTTCTCTGTATCCCAGATGTCCTGGATGATCTCGGTTAGCTTGCGCACGGCATTGTTTCCAGCACCTTTCCACAGTTCAGCAACGATAGAGTTCTCTCCAGCTGCCTTATTATTCTTAAGAAGTTGAATGATCTGGCCAACTTCTTCCAATGAAGGGGGAAGCGAGTCCGGGTTTGGTGTGGTTTGTTTATAGTCGAAGTCTTCGCTGGGTGGGTCACAGTTGAGTAGATTTACAAGTACTGAGCCAAAAGGTGGCAGTTGTCCTTGTCGTTATAAGCCAGTTTGCCTTGTGTGTCTCTGAAGTGGAGGCTTGGCGGAGCGTATTTTCTGAGTACCTGCTTAAAGGTTCCAAAGAAATCTCTGGAATTATTCTTAGCAAAGCTCTCTTCGATTTGGGTTAGTTGGTTTTGTGTGAAGGTTCGTTTTGTTCCTCGAATTATCTTGGCTGTAACCTTTCTTTGTTCCAAAAATTTATGCCAACTTTCCTTGGTCTTTTTAGAATTCCACTTCAGCCAGGCTATCTGTCTTTGGGCTATTGCATTGTCACAGTCTTCAGTCCACCACGGATGCTTCCTTCTTCTAGCGAGAGGGGCGAGTTCATTGGCCGCCTTGACAAGAGTCTCTTTCAGTTGGTCCCAGTTGTTTAGGTCTGTGTTGTTCAGTCTCTGAATTAGTTCTTGAATGTTCTTGAGTCGCTCGACGTCAAATCTTACCATTTTGGAGGTTCTGTGTAATCTAGTGTTTCTAGGCTGAAGTCTTATTTTAATCTTAGAGAGGTAGTGGTCTGAGTCCAGATTGACGCTTCTTAGTACCTTCATGTTTTGTATTTCCTTTTGAGATTTTCGTGAAATGGCCACATGATCTATCTGAAATTCACCCAGGTGGGTATTAGGTGAAATCCAAATCTTCTGCTTCCTTGGCAAGTGTTTGAAGGCTGTAGACTTCATAATCAACCCAAAAGTCCTACACAGATCTACCAATCGTTTTCCGTTGCGGTTGGTTCGCTTATGCACCGGATAATTGCCCACTATGTTTCTGTATTTTTTCTCTCTTCCCAATTGAGCATTGAAGTCACCAAGCAGTATGACGGTGTGTCTCTCTGGAAGTTTAGAGATAATTTCTTCTAAGTCTTCCCAGAATTTATCAGTTCTGTCTGGATTGCGTCTGTTGTCCTGGTTGATTGGGGCATGCACATTGACTATACTGTAGCCCTTATTTGCGCATTTGAGAGAGAGGATGGATACACGACTACTCGGGGAGGTGACCTGTGACTGATTATAAATCCTGTACCTAAGTGGGGTACGTTTTTCATTACCCGCTGACCCACTTTTCCTTTGAGGATTCTGTAGCCTTGGGACTCGAAGGCATGTTCGTCCGTAAATCTGGTTTCCTGTACTGCTGTCAGTATTATGTTGTGTCGTGTTAAAGAATCAGTCAATTGTTTCAGCTTACCCACTTTTAGCAGTGAGTTGGCATTAAATGTTGCGAAGAAGCTTTGTCGTCTTGGTCTGAGTTTACGTCCGGTGATTTCAGGATGCTCCGACTCATCCTTAAAGCATGTTGATGCGGACTCCCCAGAATCCGAAGGTCCGCTAACGTCACCATAGGTGACGGTGGATTGGTTACCACCTGGGGTAGTGCATATAGCGAGATTTTTCTTCATGCTCAGTGTAAGAATATTCTTCATGGGACAGTGGTGAGCCACTGTCCAAGATACTACCCAAGTTGTTAGCTTGGGAGGCTTATTATTCGGGGTTGTCACCCCTAGACAGGTCGCCTTCACTAAGGCTAAGGAGTCCTGTCCACCCTTATATATATATATATACAATAATAATACTGTATATTAATGGAGAATATTTTTTATTTAATTATGAAAAATTATATCTCGCAAGTGGTGGCCATTTTCTGCTTCGCATATTCGTGCTCTTTCCAAAACATTTTCCATAATCTTTCGCAAAACTTCAGGTTTTATGTTGTTGATTTCGTCGCGTATATTGTTTTTTAATTGCTGGAAGGTTCTACACTTATTAATATAGACTTTTCCTTTCAAATAACCCCAAAGGAAACAGTCTGGAGCAGTTAAATCCGCTGAACGCGGAGGCTAATTGAGATCGCTTTTACGCGAAATAATTCGTACACCAAAGATGTCGCGTAAAAGAGCCATTGTGTTCCTCGCAGTGTGCGCTGTGGCTCCATCCTGTTGGAACCATACTTGCGGATGGTTTTCCATAGCTGGCCTTAAGAAAAAATCCAACATTGTCCGATATCGATCACCAGTGATGGAAACGGCGACACCGTGTTCATTTTAAAATAAATATGGGTCAATTATACTTTCCGACGAAACACGGCACCAAACAGTACAATTAAATGGGTGTAATTGTCGCTGTTGAACTACTCTTAGATTTCCGTAGTCCATATCCTGCAGTTTTGCCTATTTTACCCATTTAATTGGAAATGGGCTTCGTCGCTCATAATTAAATTATGAATAAAATCATGATTTTCTTCTGCTTTTTGCCTGAAATAAATTGCATAATCAAGTGGTTGCTGGTAATCTGTCGGTTTCAATTCTTGGACAAGCTGAATTTCGTATGGAAACATTCTTATTGTATGCAAAATTCTCTGCAGCGACACTTGTGAGAGGCTAAGTTGTGTCGAACGTCTCCTGGTTGACGTTTCTCCATCTTCCCGAATACTCACCTGTACCCGTTCAATATTGTCATCCGTGTGCACCGTTCGTCGTCTTCCGGCACCAGGAAGGTTCCTTACTGCCCCTTGTTGTCGAAAATTTGCAACCAGGCGGTGTATTGTTAACTCTGAGGGTCCAACCCACACATTATAATAACGACGACATGAACGCTGAGTCAAAAGAATGGACCGTTGATTTTAGAAATATTGTTCAACAATTTGGGCACATTGTTCAATTGTGTACTGTTCCATTTTAAACTCTCCCAGTCTTCTTTACAAAATACTGAAAGAAATAATAAAAAATATATATAATCAAAAAGTTATAAGGATTTCAAACCCCTTCGCTAATTTTGGGCCACCTTGTATATCTGGGACACAACATCAAGTTGGGAAAGGACAATCAGACAACAGAAATCACCAGACGTATCGGCTTGACCTGGGCGGTGTTTGGCAGGCTCAGCTAGATTCTCCGAGAACCACGCATCTATATAAACCTTAAGGGGAAGGTTTATGACTCATACACCTTGCCGGTCGCAACGTATGGGCTCGAGACTGTAACTCGCAAATCGACTTCGAGAAATCGCAAATCTACCAGCGAGCGATGGAGCAAGCGATGGAGCGAGCAATGCTGGGAATCAGCCTCAGGGAAAAAAATCGAAATGAAGAAATCAGGAGCAGAACAGGTGTCGTGGATGTGTTGGAGCGAGTGGAGCGTCTTAAATACGCTTTATACTACGAATAACCAAGACGAGACAAGACAACAAAGAAAACTTAATAATATAAAATGGGATAAGATTCGACCAGGTTAGAACGAAGGAACGAGATCGGGCAAGATATTATAAAAGCGATTTACGTGTAATATATAAGTATGACAGGGACATTATTAGAGAATCTACAATCTGCATCTAGAGAGGGTTCCAAGAAAAATTACGTAACTGACATTATAAATCATTTCCACGAGAGATTTTCGCGAGAGAGAAGAGTAGAGAGATTGCTCAATGAAAAAGTAACATTTGCAGACGGCATAAAATGGTTACGATTGGAGGAATTTGAGTCGTATTTATATAAAGAAACCTAGGATCATTTAAAACAGCTTTTGAGTTAAGGCGAAAACATTTTTTCCCTTGTTGACTATAAATAAAAGCTTTTATGTGCAGTAAACATGGGAAAAAATATTTCTCTCACAAACTTTTTAGTACATTTTAATAAAAACGTGGTTTTAAAAAACCTTTTTATAGTATGTTTTGTAACTAGGGCGTTAGGTTGTCAATTGTCAAGAAGTGAGTGCGCACATTCACTCGAGAGGGCAATTGACAATACCACCCGTGAAAACACTATATTTTATTACTCATGTAATGGGAGGTATCTTACAAGTTTGGGATCCAGGTGCCATCCAAAAAAAAATAGAATGAAAAATGGAGAATTTGCTTTTTCAATTGTCTCCGGTTGTGTGGATTCGTCATAAGAACTCTCCTCAGTCTCCGGTATCATCATAAAATGTACACTCATTTTAAAACGTTTCCTTAAATTTTTATTTTTATTTTATACCGAAAAAAAATCACTTTCAGTCACTTTTTTAGTATTGAGGTCTTGATTGTGTTTATTATATCTATTTAATTGATTTTTTTTTAATATAACCTAGCGATATTGAATATTTTCGTGCATTGCCCAAGTTTTGTTGTAATACAACCAAAAGTTTAAATTTTTTACTTTAATGCATGAGTAATAAAAAATATATTGCATCCTAAAATCTTTTGAAGATTTTCTAACTTTTACTAACCTGATTTTCAAGCCAAATTAATTTCGCATGTGTGTTTTTCGCATATCGTAAATGAATTTCGAATTTCAAGAAGCTCCATTTGCAACTCTGTAATGTAAGAAAAAGTTCTAATAATTAAACCTCAGTGAAAGTAATATAAATTGCATCACTTCTTCTTGATCACTTCTACGTTGAAATCTGCTAGTAAAGTAATCTAAATACATTTTGTCATACATTTTATAATCCATTTTCTTTTGATTTGGAAGACTCATTCATTTGTGATAATTTGTGATAAATGATAGACTCAGTCTACCATTTATTTAATGTGACCAGGCGTCTGGTCGTGGAATGTAGTCTATATTGTCCAATTTTTAGGCACTGCATTTGTATTGCCTTTCTCTAAGATGTACTGCTTTGCGTAATATTGTAAATATTAATAATTATAACTGGGATTTTATGCATTTCCAAAGCGAACATTTTGCTCACAATTCATTATTGCTAATATTCGCAAAGCAACAATAACAAAACATTGCAAGAGTGTTAAACATAACACTCAGATTAATGCAGCAGGCCTGGGATAAATGGGTCGTATAAAAGGCCCGCGAAGATCATTCAAATTTTCGTTATCAATTTTTTTGTAAAGCACATGCATAACCATTACCCCTCCATCCTCATCCAACGTATTGCTTTCGCGTTTAAATAATCTGAAAATAGATAAAGGTAAGTGGCCACTGTCAATTTTTCTTCCAAAATTAGGTGGAATAATGAACGCTAACTTTCAATTCTAGAACGTTTGACCTTGAAAGTTTTAAAAAATGCGCCTAGGCCGCTATTTTAAAAATCCCCATATCTCAAATAGCTTATGTACTGCTTTCGCGTTTATAAAAATCTCGTAACCTTACATTTATTGCATATTAAAATATACAAACTCGTCTTTAGGAATATCTTTCAAAATTTATACTCAAGACAATATATACAGGACAGACGAGGCTGGGCAGACAAAAAAATCAGACTGACAGGCTACTATGCAATTAAGATTAATATTAAAGCTTTTAATACATTTAGATCCATTTTAATCGATCCACTTTAAACTCTTTTGAAGCTCGAACCGATTGAAAAACATGAGAATCTATTAATAAAAATGATTTAGTTTTCGTTATATAAATTACATCATACGCCCTCAACGAGTAATCACGAACATGTGTTTCGCATGTTGGCATAACGTTGTAATTACTTACTGTAACAATTAAAAGACGCAAGTAAATGTAGGCAAGTGTCAACAAGGGCGCAGCGAGCCGCGTTGTCGTATATATCTTCACGTGGTAAACGCAAGATACAAATCTAAGCATTACATTATTGTCCGGATAATGGAAACTCGAGGAAAATTACAACAAATGTTACATTCTGGGAAAGTGTTCTTAAATTAATTAAAACTACACCCACGTATCTCAGTCTAGTCTTTTCGGTCTAGTCTTGTCTGTCTAGTCTTGTCTGTCTACTCTTGTCTGTCTACTCTTGTCTATCTAGTCTTGTCTGTCTAGTCTTATATGTCTAGTCTTGCCTATCTAGTCTTGTCTGTCTAGTCTTGTCTGCCTTGTATTGTCTGTCTAGTCTTGTCTGTCTAGTCTTGTCTGTCTAGTCTTGTCTGTCTAGTCTTGTCTGTCTAGTCTTGTCTGTCTAGTCTTGTCTGTCTAATCTTGTCTGTCTAGTCTTGTCTGTCTAGTCTTATATGTCTAGTCTTGCCTATCTAGTCTTGTCTGTCTAGTCTTGTCTATCTAGTCTTGTCTGTCTAGTCTTGTCTGTCTAGTCTTGTCTGTCTAGTCTTGTCTGTCTAGTCTTGTCTGTCTAGTCTTGTCTGTCTAGTCTTGTCTGTCTAGTCTTGTCTGTCTAATCTTGTCTGTCTAGTCTTGTCTGTCTAGTCTTATATGTCTAGTCTTGCCTATCTAGTCTTGTCTGTCTAGTCTTGTCTATCTAGTCTTGTCTGTCTAGTCTTGTCTGTCTAGTCTTGTCTGTCTAGTCTTGTCTGTCTAGTCTTGTCTGTCTAGTCTTGTCTGTCTAGTCTTGTCTGTCTAGTCTTGTCTGTCTAGTCTTGTCTGTCTAGTCTTGTCTGTCTAGTCTTGTCTGTCTAGTCTTGTCTGTCTAGTCTTGTCTGTCTAGTCTTGTCTGTCTAGTCTTGTCTGTCTAGTCTTGTCTGTCTAGTCTTGTCTGTCTAGTCTTGTCTGTCTAGTCTTGTCTGTCTAGTCTTGTCTGTCTAGTCTTGTCTGTCTAGTCTTGTCTGTCTAGTCTTGTCTGTCTAGTCTTGTCTTGTCTAGTCTTGTCTGTCTAGTCTTGTCTGTCTAGTCTTGTCTGTCTAGTCTTGTCTGTCTAGTCTTGTCTGTCTAGTCTTGTCTGTCTAGTCTTGTCTGTCTAGTCTTGTCTGTCTAGTCTTGTCTGTCTAGTCTTGTCTGTCTAGTCTTGTCTGTCTAGTCTTGTCTGTCTAGTCTTGTCTGTCTAGTCTTGTCTGTCTAGTCTTGTCTGTCTAGTCTTGTCTGTCTAGTCTTGTCTGTCTAGTCTTGTCTGTCTAGTCTTGTCTGTCTAGTCTTGTCTGTCTAGTCTTGTCTGTCTAGTCTTGTCTGTCTAGTCTTGTCTGTCTAGTCTTGTCTGTCTAGTCTTGTCTGTCTAGTCTAATCTGTCTAGTCTTGTCTGTCTAGGCTTGTCTGTCTAGTCTTGTCTGTCTAGTCCTGTCTGTCTAGTCCTGTCTGTCTAGTCTTGTCTGTCTAGTCTTGTCTGTCTAGTCTTGTCTGTCTAGTCTTGTCTGTCTAGTCTTGTCTGTCTGGTCTTGTCTGTCTAGTCTTGTCTGTCTAGTCTTGTCTGTCTAGTCTTGTCTGTCTAGTGTTGTCTGTCTAGTCTTGTCTGTCTAGTCTTGTCTGTCTAGTCTTGTCTGTCTAGTCTTGTCTGTCTAGTCTTGTCTGTCTAATCTTGTCTGTCTAGTCTTGTCTGTCTAGTCTTATATGTCTAGTCTTGCCTATCTAGTCTTGTCTGTCTAGTCTTGTCTGTTTAGTCTTGTCTGTCTAGTCTTGTCTGTCTAGTCTTGTCTGTCTAGTCTTGTCTGTCTAGTCTTGTCTGTCTAGTCTTGTCTGTCTAGTCTTGTCTGTCTAGTCTTGTCTGTCTAGTCTTGTCTGTCTAGTCTTGTCTGTCTAGTCTTGTCTGTCTAGTCTTGTCTGTCTAGTCTTGTCTGTCTAGTCTTGTCTGTCTAGTCTTGTCTGTCTAGTCTTCTCTGTCTAGTCTTGTCAGTCTAGTCTTGTCTGTCTAGTCTTGTCTGTCTAGTCTTGTCTGTCTAGTATTGTCTGTCTAGTATTGTCTGTCTAGTCTTGTCTGTCTAGTCTTGTCTGTCTAGTCTTGTCTGTCTAGTCTTGTCTGTCTAGTCTTGTCTGTCTAGTCTTGTCTGTCTAGTCTTGTCTGTCTAGTCTTGTCTGTCTAGTCTTGTCTGTCTAGTCTTGTCTGTCTAGTCTTGTCTGTCTAGTCTTGTCTGTCTAGTCTTGTCTGTCTAGTCTTGTCTGTCTAGTCTTGTCTGTCTAGTCTTGTCTGTCTAGTCTTGTCTGTCTAGTCTTGTCTGTCTAGTCTTGTCTGTCTAGTCTTGTCTGTCTAGTCTTGTCTGTCTAGTCTTGTCTGTCTAGTCTTGTCTGTCTAGTCTTGTCTGTCTAGTCTTGTCTGTCTAGTCTTGTCTGTCTAGTCTTGTCTGTCTAGTCTTGTCTGTCTAGTCTTGTCTGTCTAGTCTTGTCTGTCTAGTCTTGTCTGTCTAGTCTTGTCTGTCTAGTCTTGTCTGTCTAGTCTTGTCTGTCTAGTCTTGTCTGTCTAGTCTTGTCTGTCTAGTCTTGTCTGTCTAGTCTTGTCTGTCTAGTCTTGTCTGTCTAGTCTTGTCTGTCTAGTCTTGTCTGTCTAGTCTTGTCTGTCTAGTCTTCTCTGTCTAGTCTTGTCTGTCTAGTCTTGTCTGTCTAGTCCTGTCTGTCTAGTCTTGTCTGTCTAGTCTTGTCTGTCTAGTCTTGTCTGTCTAGTCTTGTCTGTCTAGTCTAATCTGTCTAGTCTTGTCTGTCTAGGCTTGTCTTTCTAGTCTTGTCTGTCTAGTCTTGTCTGTCTAGTCCTGTCTGTCTAGTCTTGTCTGTCTAGTCTTGTCTGTCTAGTCTTGTCTGTCTAGTCTTGTCTGTCTAGTCTTGTCTGTCTAGTCTTGTCTGTCTAGTCTTGTCTGTCTAGTCTTGTCTGTCTAGTCTTGTCTGTCTAGTGTTGTCTGTCTAGTCTTGTCTGTCTAGTCTTGTCTGTCTAGTCTTGCCTGTCTAGTCTTGTCTGTCTAGTCTTGTATGTCTAGTCTTGTCTGTCTAGTCTTGTCTGTCTAATCTTGTCTCTCTAGTCTTGTCTGTCTAGTCTTGTCTGTCTAGTCTTGTCTGTCTAGTCTTGTCTGTCTAGTCTTGTCTGTCTAGTCTTGTCTGTCTAGTCTTGCCTATCTAGTCTTGTCTGTCTAGTCTTTTTTATTTAAAATTTTTTTTATTTCTATTCCATTGGGTTCTCTGGAGCATAGTGTTAGATTGCTTTTTGGCGTATATAATTTTAAGCAATTTCTGGTGTTTGTAATTATGCTTATCACTGTTTAACTTGAAGGATTCCAGGTTCCTGTGCATATGACATGCCACCTCCCATATATATAGGGATGGTACCGTTAGTATTCCTAGCTCTTTGAAATGGGGTTTGCATGAAGATTTCCTCGATATGCCAGTTATTGCCCTTACTACTCTTTTTTGAGCCAAAAAGATTGCTGTCAGATGTGTTGAAGATCCCCAAACTAGAATTCCATATGCCAGCGTAGCATTAATCTCTGCATGATAAACATTCATAATTGCCGACTTAGGTAAGATTTGCCGTATAGTACGAATAAGATATGCCTTCGAGTTTATTTTGCTGATAATATGTTCAGCCATTTTGTTCCACGTAAGATGCTCCTCCAGCAGTATGCCCAGGAACTTTATCTGCCCCGTTCTCTGTATAGTATGGTTTCCAACAGTTACGGATAAATCTGCAGATCTTACCCGTCTTGCTGATTGAAACCTAATATATTTGGTTTTTTCTCCATTTAATAGTAAGTTATTGGCAGAACACCACGTATATAACTTACTTATTACGTCAGCGGCTTCCAATTGGAGTACTTCTGAGCTGTTATTTGAGACAAGTACACTGGCATCATCGGCATAGAGAGTAATCCTGTCTCCTGCCACATAAATAATCAGATCGGCCGTGTATATCGAGAACAGGATGGGTGCTAACACACTTCCCTGTGGGAGCCCTACATAAGTTGAAATAGTGTTGGAATTCATTTGCCCCAACCTTACAAATTGTTTTCTATTAGTTAGGTAGGATTTAAACCACCTCCCAGTTTTACCTCGTATGCCATACCTGGCAAGTTTATCTAATGCCTTATGTGAAACACAGTCAAAAGCTTTACTCAAGTCACAGAAAATGACAATTGAGCATCTTCCGCTGTCCACCTCTGAAATTATTTTTCCGTATACTTCTTGAATAGCTGTCATTGTGGATTTGTTCCTACAGAAACCATGTTGTTGTCTTGGAATGACATTGTATTTAAACAGAAATGACGAGAGTCTGCTTTCCATGGTGTATTCGATAATCTTGGCTATTACTGATAAAAGGGCGACCGGTCTATAGTTGTTGATTATTTGTCTGTCCCCTTTTTTGAACACTGGTACAATAGCACATAGATTTAAAATATTAGGATATGTTTCACTTTCAAAAGAGCAGTTAATTATATTGTCTATTGGCTCACTTAGTTCTACACAAAATTGTCTAATCACGTGGCAGGGTAGCTGGTCTGGCCCACTACTTCTTTTATTTTTCAATTTTAATATTATATTTATCACCTCATTTTTCGTCACATCGTATAAAAAACATGGTTTTACTGTTAACAGGTATATGTCTTTTGTCTATGCAGGTAGGTTGAATATTTGTGCAAACCGTCTCGGGTGCAGTTTTCAAAAAAATTATTAAAATTCGTGGCTATCACTTTTGGATTAGTTAATATTTTATTGCCTATTTTGAGTTCAGTAATTGATTGATTTTGCTTTTTATTGGAGCACTTGTTGATTATTTGCCACATTGTTTTTTGTTTATTATTTGATTTGTTGATCATTTCGCCGTAGTAGTTTCTTTTTGTGTCTATAATTAACTTATGATGTTTTATTGTTTCTTGCTGGTATTTACTTTTTAAGATTCTAAACTGTTTTTGAAGAATAAATAGATCTTTTAATTTACTACTAGACAGTTTGAACTCAGTTGTTATCCAGGATTTCCAATTCGACTTTATTACAATTTTATTGACACTTTACGAGTGGAAAACATTAGTCTTGTCTGTCTTGTCTTGTCTGTCTAGTCTTGTCTGTCTAGTCTTGTCTGTCTAGTCTTGTCTGTCTAGTCTTGTCTGTCTAGTCTTGTCTGTCTAGTCTTGTCTGTCTAGTCTTGTCTGTCTAGTCTTGTCTGTCTAGTCTTGTCTGTCTAGTCTTGCCTATCTAGTCTTGCCTATCTAGTCTTGTCTGTCTAGTCTTCTCTGTCTAGTCTTGTCTGTCTAGTCTTGTCTGTCTAGTCTTGTCTGTCTAGTCTTGTCTGTCTAGTCTTGTCTGTCTAGTCTTGTCTGTCTAGTCTTGTCTGTCTAGTCTTGTCTGTCTAGTCTTGTCTGTCTAGTCTTGTCTGTCTAGTCTTGTCTGTCTAGTCTTGTCTGTCTAGTCTTGTCTGTCTAGTCTTGTCTGTCTAGTCTTGTCCGTCTAGTCTTGTCTGTCTAGTCTTGTCTGTCTAGTCTTGTCTGTCTAGTCTTGTCTGTCTAGTCTTGTCTGTCTAGTCTTGTCTGTCTAGTCTTGTCTGTCTAGTCTTGTCTGTCTAGTCTTGTCTGTCTAGTCTTGTCTGTCTAGTCTTGTCTGTCTAGTCTTGTCTGTCTAGTCTTGTCTGTCTAGTCTTGTCTGTCTAGTCTTGTCTGTCTAGTCTTGTCTGTCTAGTCTTGTCTGTCTAGTCTTGTCTGTCTAGTCTTGTCTGTCTAGTCTTGTCTGTCTAGTCTTGTCTGTCTAGTCTTGTCTGTCTAGTCTTGTCTGTCTAGTCTTGTCTGTCTAGTCTTGTCTGTCTAGTCTTGTCTGTCTAGTCTTGTCTGTCTAGTCTTGTCTGTCTAGTCTTGTCTGTCTAGTCTTGTCTGTCTAGTCTTGTCTGTCTAGTCTTGTCTGTCTAGTCTTGTCTGTCTAGTCTTGTCTGTCTAGTCTTGTCTGTCTAGTCTTGTCTGTCTAGTCTTGTCTGTCTAGTCTTGTCTGTCTAGTCTTGTCTGTCTAGTCTTGTCTGTCTAGTCTTGTCTGTCTAGTCTTGTCTGTCTAGTCTTGTCTGTCTAGTCTTGTCTGTCTAGTCTTGTCTGTCTAGTCTTGTCTGTCTAGTCTTGTCTGTCTAGTCTTGTCTGTCTAGTCTTGTCTGTCTAGTCTTGTCTGTCTAGTCTTGTCTGTCTAGTCTTGTCTGTCTAGTCTTGTCTGTCTAGTCTTGTCTGTCTAGTCTTGTCTGTCTAGTCTTGTCTGTCTAGTCTTGTCTGTCTAGTCTTGTCTGTCTAGTCTTGTCTGTCTAGTCTTGTCTGTCTAGTCTTGTCTGTCTAGTCTTGTCTGTCTAGTCTTGTCTGTCTAGTCTTGTCTGTCTAGTCTTGTCTGTCTAGTCTTGTCTGTCTAGTCTTGTCTGTCTAGTCTTGTCTGTCTAGTCTTGTCTGTCTAGTCTTGTCTGTCTAGTCTTGTCTGTCTAGTCTTGTCTGTCTAGTCTTGTCTGTCTAGTCTTGTCTGTCTAGTCTTGTCTGTCTAGTCTTGTCTGTCTAGTCTTGTCTGTCTAGTCTTGTCTGTCTAGTCTTGTCTGTCTAGTCTTGTCTGTCTAGTCTTGTCTGTCTAGTCTTGTCTGTCTAGTCTTGTCTGTCTAGTCTTGTCTGTCTAGTCTTGTCTGTCTAGTCTTGTCTGTCTAGTCTTGTCTGTCTAGTCTTGTCTGTCTAGTCTTGTCTGTCTAGTCTTGTCTGTCTAGTCTTGTCTGTCTAGTCTTGTCTGTCTAGTCTTGTCTGTCTAGTCTTGTCTGTCTAGTCTTGTCTGTCTAGTCTTGTCTGTCTAGTCTTGTCTGTCTAGTCTTGTCTGTCTAGTCTTGTCTGTCTAGTCTTGTCTGTCTAGTCTTGTCTGTCTAGTCTTGTCTGTCTAGTCTTGTCTGTCTAGTCTTGTCTGTCTAGTCTTGTCTGTCTAGTCTTGTCTGTCTAGTCTTGTCTGTCTAGTCTTGTCTGTCTAGTCTTGTCTGTCTAGTCTTGTCTGTCTAGTCTTGTCTGTCTAGTCTTGTCTGTCTAGTCTTGTCTGTCTAGTCTTGTCTGTCTAGTCTTGTCTGTCTAGTCTTGTCTGTCTAGTCTTGTCTGTCTAGTCTTGTCTGTCTAGTCTTGTCTGTCTAGTCTTGTCTGTCTAGTCTTGTCTGTCTAGTCTTGTCTGTCTAGTCTTGTCTGTCTAGTCTTGTCTGTCTAGTCTTGTCTGTCTAGTCTTGTCTGTCTAGTCTTGTCTGTCTAGTCTTGTCTGTCTAGTCTTGTCTGTCTAGTCTTGTCTGTCTAGTCTTGTCTGTCTAGTCTTGTCTGTCTAGTCTTGTCTGTCTAGTCTTGTCTGTCTAGTCTTGTCTGTCTAGTCTTGTCTGTCTAGTCTTGTCTGTCTAGTCTTGTCTGTCTAGTCTTGTCTGTCTAGTCTTGTCTGTCTAGTCTTGTCTGTCTAGTCTTGTCTGTCTAGTCTTGTCTGTCTAGTCTTGTCTGTCTAGTCTTGTCTGTCTAGTCTTGTCTGTCTAGTCTTGTCTGTCTAGTCTTGTCTGTCTAGTCTTGTCTGTCTAGTCTTGTCTGTCTAGTCTTGTCTGTCTAGTCTTGTCTGTCTAGTCTTGTCTGTCTAGTCTTGTCTGTCTAGTCTTGTCTGTCTAGTCTTGTCTGTCTAGTCTTGTCTGTCTAGTCTTGTCTGTCTAGTCTTGTCTGTCTAGTCTTGTCTGTCTAGTCTTGTCTGTCTAGTCTTGTCTGTCTAGTCTTGTCTGTCTAGTCTTGTCTGTCTAGTCTTGTCTGTCTAGTCTTGTCTGTCTAGTCTTGTCTGTCTAGTCTTGTCTGTCTGTCTAGTCTTGTCTGTCTAGTCTTGTCTGTCTAGTCTTGTCTGTCTAGTCTTGTCTGTCTAGTCTTGTCTGTCTAGTCTTGTCTGTCTAGTCTTGTCTGTCTAGTCTTGTCTGTCTAGTCTTGTCTGTCTAGTCTTGTCTGTCTAGTCTTGTCTGTCTAGTCTTGTCTGTCTAGTCTTGTCTGTCTAGTCTTGTCTGTCTAGTCTTGTCTGTCTAGTCTTGTCTGTCTAGTCTTGTCTGTCTAGTCTTGTCTGTCTAGTCTTGTCTGTCTAGTCTTGTCTGTCTAGTCTTGTCTGTCTAGTCTTGTCTGTCTAGTCTTGTCTGTCTAGTCTTGTCTGTCTAGTCTTGTCTGTCTAGTCTTGTCTGTCTAGTCTTGTCTGTCTAGTCTTGTCTGTCTAGTCTTGTCTGTCTAGTCTTGTCTGTCTAGTCTTGTCTGTCTAGTCTTGTCTGTCTAGTCTTGTCTGTCTAGTCTTGTCTGTCTAGTCTTGTCTGTCTAGTCTTGTCTGTCTAGTCTTGTCTGTCTAGTCTTGTCTGTCTAGTCTTGTCTGTCTAGTCTTGTCTGTCTAGTCTTGTCTGTCTAGTCTTGTCTGTCTAGTCTTGTCTGTCTAGTCTTGTCTGTCTAGTCTTGTCTGTCTAGTCTTGTCTGTCTAGTCTTGTCTGTCTAGTCTTGTCTGTCTAGTCTTGTCTGTCTAGTCTTGTCTGTCTAGTCTTGTCTGTCTAGTCTTGTCTGTCTAGTCTTGTCTGTCTAGTCTTGTCTGTCTAGTCTTGTCTGTCTAGTCTTGTCTGTCTAGTCTTGTCTGTCTAGTCTTGTCTGTCTAGTCTTGTCTGTCTAGTCTTGTCTGTCTAGTCTTGTCTGTCTGTCTAGTCTTGTCTGTCTAGTCTTGTCTGTCTAGTCTTGTCTGTCTAGTCTTGTCTGTCTAGTCTTGTCTGTCTAGTCTTGTCTGTCTAGTCTTGTCTGTCTAGTCTTGTCTGTCTAGTCTTGTCTGTCTAGTCTTGTCTGTCTAGTCTTGTCTGTCTAGTCTTGTCTGTCTAGTCTTGTCTGTCTAGTCTTGTCTGTCTAGTCTTGTCTGTCTAGTCTTGTCTGTCTAGTCTTGTCTGTCTAGTCTTGTCTGTCTAGTCTTGTCTGTCTAGTCTTGTCTGTCTAGTCTTGTCTGTCTAGTCTTGTCTGTCTAGTCTTGTCTGTCTAGTCTTGTCTGTCTAGTCTTGTCTGTCTAGTCTTGTCTGTCTAGTCTTGTCTGTCTAGTCTTGTCTGTCTAGTCTTGTCTGTCTAGTCTTGTCTGTCTAGTCTTGTCTGTCTAGTCTTGTCTGTCTAGTCTTGTCTGTCTAGTCTTGTCTGTCTAGTCTTGTCTGTCTAGTCTTGTCTGTCTAGTCTTGTCTGTCTAGTCTTGTCTGTCTAGTCTTGTCTGTCTAGTCTTGTCTGTCTAGTCTTGTCTGTCTAGTCTTGTCTGTCTAGTCTTGTCTGTCTAGTCTTGTCTGTCTAGTCTTGTCTGTCTAGTCTTGTCTGTCTAGTCTTGTCTGTCTAGTCTTGTCTGTCTAGTCTTGTCTGTCTAGTCTTGTCTAGTCTTGTCTGTCTAGTCTTGTCTGTCTAGTCTTGTCTGTCTAGTCTTGTCTGTCTAGTCTTGTCTGTCTAGTCTTGTCTGTCTAGTCTTGTCTGTCTAGTCTTGTCTGTCTAGTCTTGTCTGTCTAGTCTTGTCTGTCTAGTCTTGTCTGTCTAGTCTTGTCTGTCTAGTCTTGTCTGTCTAGTCTTGTCTGTCTAGTCTTGTCTGTCTAGTCTTGTCTGTCTAGTCTTGTCTGTCTAGTCTTGTCTGTCTAGTCTTGTCTGTCTAGTCTTGTCTGTCTAGTCTTGTCTGTCTAGTCTTGTCTGTCTAGTCTTGTCTGTCTAGTCTTGTCTGTCTAGTCTTGTCTGTCTAGTCTTGTCTGTCTAGTCTTGTCTGTCTAGTCTTGTCTGTCTAGTCTTGTCTGTCTAGTCTTGTCTGTCTAGTCTTGTCTGTCTAGTCTGTCTGTAGTCTTGTCTAGTCTTGTCTGTCTAGTCTTGTCTGTCTGTCTTGTCTGTCTAGTCTTGTCTGTCTAGTCTTGTCTGTCTAGTCTTGTCTGTCTAGTCTTGTCTGTCTAGTCTTGTCTGTCTAGTCTTGTCTGTCTAGTCTTGTCTGTCTAGTCTTGTCTGTCTAGTCTTGTCTGTCTAGTCTTGTCTGTCTAGTCAAATCAAATCAAATCAAATCAAATCAAAATCTTTATTTATCATGTGATGTAGTACTTATACATATTTGATAAGTCAAAAGGGAAAATGAAAGTGAAATCAAAATACTTAAATTAACACTGTAACCCTAAAAATAATAAAAATAAAAAATAAAAATAATAATAACGCTAAAGAAATAAAAACCAAAAGAATACTTAAACATGTGGTATAAGTTCTAAATCTAGTTTCTATTTACAATCACTTCTTATGAATTCTTCAATACCATAGTAGCACATTTCAACAAGAAAGCCTTTTAGTTTTTTGCGGAAAGTTTTGTATGTCTTCTCATCTTTTATATTTTCTGGGATGCTATTATAAATTTTTATTCCAATTCTATTGGGTTCTCTGGAGCATAGTGTTAGATTGCTTTTTGGCGTATATAATTTTAAGCAATTTCTGGTGTTGTAATTATGCTTATCACTGTTTAACTTGAAGGATTCCAGGTTCCTGTGCATATGACATGCCACCTCCCATATATATAATGATGGTACCGTTAGTATTTCCAGCTCTTTGAAGTGGGGTTTGCATGAAGATTTCCTCGATATGCCGGTTATTGCCCTTACTACTCTTTTTTGAGCCAAAAAGATTGCTGTCAGATGTGTTGAAGATCCCCAAACTAGAATTCCATATGCCAGAGTGGCATTAATCTCTGCATGATAAACATTCATAATTGCCGACTTAGGTAAGATTTGCCGTATTGTTCTAATGAGATATGCCTTCGAGTTTATTTTGCTGATTATGTGTTCAGCCATTTTGTTCCACGTAAGATGCTCCTCTAGCAGTATGCCCAGGAACTTTATCTGCCCCGTTCTCTGTATATTATGGTTTCCAACAGTTAGTGATAGATCTGCAGATCTAACCCGTCTTGCTGATTGAAACCTAATATATTTGTTTTTTTTTCCATTTAATAGTAAGTTATTGGCAGAAAACCACGTATATAACTTACTGATTATGTCAGCGGCTTCTAATTGGAGTACCTCTGAGCTATTATTTGAGACAAGTACACTGGCATCATCGGCATAGAGAGTAATCCTGTCTCCTCCCACATAACTAATCAGATCGGCCGTGTATATCGAGAACAGGATGGGTGCTAACTAGTCTTGTCTGTCTAGTCTTGTCTGTCTAGTCTTGTCTGTCTAGTCTTGTCTGTCTAGTCTTGTCTGTCTAGTCTTGTCTGTCTAGTCTTGTCTGTCTAGTCTTGTCTGTCTAGTCTTGTCTGTCTAGTCTTGTCTGTCTAGTCTTGTCTGTCTAGTCTTGTCTGTCTAGTCTTGTCTGTCTAGTCTTGTCTGTCTAGTCTTGTCTGTCTAGTCTTGTCTGTCTAGTCTTGTCTGTCTAGTCTTGTCTGTCTAGTCTTGTCTGTCTAGTCTTGTCTGTCTAGTCTTGTCTGTCTAGTCTTGTCTGTCTAGTCTTGTCTGTCTAGTCTTGTCTGTCTAGTCTTGTCTGTCTAGTCTTGTCTGTCTAGTCTTGTCTGTCTAGTCTTGTCTGTCTAGTCTTGTCTGTCTAGTCTTGTCTGTCTAGTCTTGTCTGTCT